>CAKNYM010051593.1:392942-428801 GCA_932195095.1 Andricus curvator | reverse complement strand
ATTACATGTTTCGTCGAAAATTCATCTTTTTAGGTTGAAAATTCAACTCCTTGGTTGAAAGTTGAACTACTTTCTTAAAAGTTTATTTTTTTCTTTAAGATTCATAATTTTAGTTGGAAATTCGTATTTTCAAATTAAAAAGTAATTTTTTTAACTGAAAATTCAATTGTATTGTAGAAAATTCGTTTTTTTCGTTCAAAAATAATTCTCTTAAATGAAAATTTAACCATTACATTTTCGGTTAAAATTGATCTTTTTAGTATAAAAATGCAATTATTTGGTTGAAAAATTTTGAAACGAAACAAATATAAACTAAAAATTATCCAAATAAAATTTGGACTAACATCACATTCATTGTTCAAACTATTTAGTTGAAAATGTATGGCATTTTTTGGAAAAATCGTCTTTTCAATAGGAAATAAATCTTTATGGTGGAAAATTCAACTATTTGCTTACAAATTTATGTATTGTGTTGAAAATTCGTCTTTTCTGGTAGAAAATTAATCTTCTTGGTTGAAAATTCAACTATTTGATTAAAAAAGTATTTATTTTGTAAGAAATCCATCTTCTTAAAATAAGCTATTATTTAATAAATATACGCATTATTATTCTATTACTCACCTTGAATTACAAATTGCTAAATTTGTGATATGGATGTTTGTTAATTTGCATTAATCATTACCTCACTAAGTGAAAACTGGACAAAAAGTCTAAAAGTTCAGAAAAAACCACAACTTTTTAGCACTTATCGAAGATAAGATGGTTATAAACAATAATAAATTGTTTTAACAACTATACTATACTACGCAAAAAGTGGTAAAAAGTTAAACATTTCAGAAAAAAACACAAGTTTCTAGCATTATTCCAATTGAATATTATTAAAAATAATAATAAATTCTTCAAACCATTGATTTTATTAACCCAAATTAATTATTTACATCCCTCTAATTGAAAATTGGACCAAAAGTGTAAAATTAAAAAAAAACTGCAATTGAATATTGAACGAAAAGTGGACATTTTTTGAAAAAAACGCGACTTTTTTAACTCTATTCTAAGAGCAAATTGCTAAAAGCAGTAATAAATTGTTCAAACGATTTATGTCAATATCTAATTGTCATTATAAAGTATTATTTTATGTATTAGAAACAATTTGTATTTAAAAAATCGCAAAAAATCATAATTAGCGCCAAAAACTTGCAAAACCCATTTTTTCACTTATGGGGTTTATTTGGGACCCCATAAAACATACTCATGGTGGTGATATTTACAAAATAATATTTTATTCATATTATTATATGGCTGATTGTGAAGATAAATGTTGAGTTTCAACTCGATTCAGCTAATATTGACGATTCTGAATAAAATTTACAAAAACGTCTTTTTTTCTTATGGGAAATACGTGTTAAACTTAATGGGGCTTGCGCCACCTCTAAGTATTAAAAAAAATGAATTTATTTTTGTGTGGATTCGAACAAATTTCCTGGCGATATGCATGAAAACTCCAGAAAAAAAATTTTCTACATGCCAAATTTCGGATCACTGGGCAAAGGCGTACAATTGTATTCGTATACGATTACAATTGTACGGATGGGAAGGAATTGGGGAATATAATATTTCAGAATATTTGTGAATATTCAGGAATACTTCGGAATATGTAGGAATATGAGGGAATATTTGGGAATAACAAGAATAATTGTGAATATAAAGAATATCCAGAATATCTGGGAATATTGATGGGAATGTTTCGTGAGTGTACCAGGAATATCGGAGTGGTCGACACCTCGTTGTGGGCATTCGCATCAGAAACGCGAATAAGAGCAAGCGATTTCCAAAAAATTGTAAATAAGAACCACCCTAATAAGTTCCCTTTGCCAAATTCCTCCCAGGAATCGTCAAGGGATTTTCGGCTGGCTAAAGTGCAGTGCCAATTGGCAACCTTCTTAGTAAGAAACCCTCATTCGTTGGAAGCCAGTATCCGAAAGGGAAGGATTGTTTGTACTGATTAATCCCTAACTCTAGATTTAATTATCAATCCTCCTCCTTCCCAACCCTCCTCTTCTAAACTCATGACCCTTTCCTAAACTACCCCATCCACCCTAATCATCGTCCCGATGCACCAGTGCCACCAGCCAACGTGCACAGCCTAGCGAGTGCGAGTGAGCGAGCAGCTAGTTCCTTTCGCTAGCGCACTGACATTGGAAGGACGTATGTACTGAGACTCGGCACTCGGCTCCCCACCCGAATTCTCACGAGCGCTCCCGAAGTGAAGCGCCGGTCGAGCCTCGTCGCGCGTACGGGGTCAAAATATATTCAGTGTATTCTAAACAAGCACGCGACGTGCTGCCGCGTTCTGTTAGACGCCTCGACAGACAAAAGTGTCGTCGCGCTGGAATCGCGCCGCCGATGATAGTGCGTGTCGCATATCGCGAGAAACAAGTTTTCCGAGCCTTGTCCGCAAGGACGAGTGTTGCCACCTCTACGTCACCGACTATTCGCTCTTTTTCTTCTCCTCAGATCGCACTTTCGTACCTCGACAGTGTCGGTCTCGTGCAGACTCGTGGATCCTCGCCTCACTTTCCTGGGGTCAGTGCCTGCTCGATCGGATCCTGAGCAGGAACATCGAGGAGCTGCTGATTTCAAAAATTCAAATCGAAGAGCGATCCATCCCCTTTCGCGATTTCCAGTTTCAAATTCATTTCCAGATTGATATCTCTCAATCGCTTTCCAATCGGCGATCACTTGCCAAGTGTCATGTGAGGTCGCCGGCTGATAAGTTAACAAAACCTCAGCAGCGACCCTGATGGAGAAATTAAAAGTATAAATTTGAAGAAGAAAGTGTTGGATTTCCGGGAGTGATATTGTAATTGAAATAGGAAACTTAATCAGAGAAACAAATCGTGTGTGAGTGGGGAGTTTGCGAACAATCGTGCGTGTCTGGTTGCAAGTTCTCGTTGGAAGTGTGTGTTCTGTATTGACAGTTCGGTCATCGTCCTCAGTCTCCCAGTCGTAGTGTCAAAAAAAACTCGCGTACTGTTTCTTATTCATTGGGACCTTAATTTTGCCTCTGGTCCCCCTCCACTTCTTTTCCCTCTTATCGCTCGATCTCGACGGCACCAACTGCTTTTCCGCTTGAATAGAAAAGGACGCCTAATCACCGCGAGTGATAGCGATAACGAGCTTCTGCCGAGAAAAACAAAGAATCGATTCTGCATACTACCTAACCTTTTACAAAAGTTTGCGTGAATGTCATTTTTATGATTATCGGATGTAAGAGGCGGAAAGTGTGACACCCTTTTCATGGGATCTAGGATTCGAGGGTGATCGTATCGACCCCATGGTGAGTGTTAAACAATTATTCATTAATTGTTTAATCATCAAATCATTTGTTTCAATAAGAAGATTTGAAAGCTAATAGATTAAAGTATAATAATGGGGAATATTCTATGCTTGAGTTGTAGACCTCTGAATCAATAATTTATAGATTGAATTGGTCTGAATAAAGGGTGTATGTTTGATTATCATTTATGTAATAGAGCATTAGGCAATATTGACCAAAACTGATGTAAATTAAAAGGTTTATAAATGATAAATATACATACTTTGTAATGGTTTCAAAGATTACTATTAATCATAAATGTCAATTTTGGTCAGGAGTGACAATAGGAATGATTAAATGAGTATAACGTTGCGCTTTCTCCAATACTATTTTTATTCATTGAGGCTAAATTATTTCTACTTTTGTTTGCATGGCTAAAATCGATTTTGGTTCTGAGCATGCAAAAAGTGTTTTATAAATAATATAATAGCTTATAATTGAATGAGGCGTCTAATATATCAACCTAGTTCAGTTTAAGACAGTCTATAAGAATCCTGCTCATTGTATTATCGAAGTTCATAAATCTTTCAACGTCAAAGAGGTCATACTATAGAATAAGACGATCGTGACGTGACGCTCTTCAACTACTTAAAGTTATTAATCTAACTGAATAAAGAGGCAATCTAGATGACGAAAACAATATTATTTATCAGTGAAAAGGTTGAAATTCAGTGACGCGAAACACTAGTAAATAAGTCTGTGATCGGATTTCGAGTCAAGATCATCAGTTGAAAAACTGGCTTCAAAGTTTTATAGCATTAGTAAATAGGCTTCGAATTAGTGATGCGAAGAAATAATAATCTTCACTTAACAGCTTGCCTAACAGAGACTCTACCATTTATTTTTTAATATATAACTCAATTGAGACATATTCATATTTTAATGTATTTACACCAATCCAAAGGTCATAAAGAAGAATATTTCAAAATCGAATGAAACTGAAGCTGTCTCAAGTCGGAAGTCATAAAAGATTAAAACTAAAAAGGACCAAATCGTAATATTATCCAAGAAGGCATGATACAAAGACTTGAAAAGGAAGAATAACACAAATTTGCAGTTTGATTGGACATTGTTTGAAAAAGAAGTTACGAAAAAGACACTACGATATCAACATCTGAAAAGAATTGCGGAAGTCTAATGAAGATCAAGATCAAGATACTGAAGTTGACACAAAAAATACAATAGAATTCGGAATTTACAGTAGTGAAATAGTGCTCTACGTACATGAATCAATCTAAAAATGTTTTGTGTGATTTTTATATATGTTTAGATATCTTTGCTGGCTTCAAAATCCTAAAGAATATTTAGAAACTTCAAAACCGACTATTACGCAATTTACACCCCTGGCAAACTATAAAAAGGGCATCAGAATGGACCATAAAGAGTCATAAAAGCATTGTAAAGAAACTTTAGTACGCTATACAATGTATAGGGTATATCTATCTGGGTCAATAGAGAAAATCCCCTTTTTCTGATTCAGGAGATTTCAATATTCAATGCTGAAGATTTATCACATCAATGAAATTTGATTTACTAGATACATATTTTGAACAATAAACTTATTTGAAATTCTGAAAAACTGGTGACAGTCTTAATGAATATTTATTCCTTCTCTTAAAAAATATTCTTTTGCAGAAAACCCAGTCATCATCAATCACGCAATTTTTTACGTTTACAGTTTTCGTCTCACCTTTTATTTCATCTAGAAATTCAGGACCAGATGAACAATCGATGGAACTGCAATTTCCTAATCTCGTTTAAGAGATTTCCGAGTGAAAAATGAAAATGATTGATAACCGTACTTTCCGCACTATTCCCTGGCGAATGGAATTTTGCTGTGAAACATTAGTCAACCAAAATATTCGGAGCAGGATTTCAGGAAAGTGGAGAAATGATGAGAAATACTGGAAACTCAAAGGCTGTGTATTTCTCAGTCAACTTAGCGTTAAGCATGACCTAACCTGACACCTTTATACATATGCGTATTTGTGCGTTACGTAAAATCGTGCGTTTTCGCTCGAGTCTCAGTTTGCTTCACACACAAATACGAGGAAGCGCATTGACATGTACATTTTCAATTTTTATTTTAAAAAACTATATCCATGGAAAAGTTAAAAACAAAGAATGGTTTTCTTTACGTCAAAAATGGAAGAATCATAAAAGCAAACAGTTCTGTAATGTATTTATGCTGTTCTGGGAATGTCGAGATAAGCAATAGTTAAGAATGGATGAAATGTTGGAAGCGAGGAAATGCTTCTTCCGGCCTTTACACGGTACTGCATAGCATTAACTGTTTCTAGAAATGGAGTTGACCTGTCTTAGTGATTTTGTAACAAGAAAACGCACTTGATTTTCTAATAAATAATTCATGATCTCACGACTAATTGAATTTACGTAAGAAGAACATGTAAAAGATATCATGTTTTCTAAAACAATTCTCCTGTTTTATTCCCGTTTCCCTGCTCTTTACTTAAATTAATTTTCTCAACGAGTTTTCGCAAAACTGGAATGCAATTTTTCTTTCAATTAAATTCATAAGCTTTGACGTGTACTGCTGCATCGGAAATGAAGACTAAAATGCCAAAATATGATTCATTTTCCCGGAGAGCTCAAAGCATCCCATTTAAAAGAGACTCGGATCCGAGCTTGAAATAAAGGCGACACTCATCGTTGAGTTGTAAAAAGAAAAATGAACCCTAAGGGCAATCATCTTAACGTTTATCATCGTCTCTTTCTTTATACTATTTCGGGACACGTAGAAATTCATCATAGGCAAATAAGCTCTCGTAGCATGCGTAATATGCTATGTCTACCGCTGTTTTGTAGGATCAGTTTATTTTTTTTCGATATGGCAAAGTCTGCATGCGTGTTAGTTTGAAGCCTGCGTTTGCACTACTGGCGTCTATTGACGAGTCCAGGTCAGCGGAAGCTTTCATGTTTGCTTTAAAACGACGTTAAATTAATGCATGAGAGGATAAAATTAGATATCAAAATGCTATCAAATTTTCCGATCTGAAAAGTGAGCGCAAAGTAGCTCACTAAAATATATATCATTAGCTGCATCGCGTGCTATGTAGTCTCTGGAGTAAAAACTTCTTTCAACTGGAACCTTCTTTAAAATAGAGTTTGTATTCGCAAAATCGTCCTATTTTCAAAGCTCAATTCCGCAATTTGGAATATTAATTGTTAATTAATAGTTGTTTAATGTATGTGTCAAGCTTAAAAGCTACATTTTCCATTTAATGTCCAACTCTTGCAAATTGGAAATTCTTCCATTTTGAACGTCTATATTTAAAATCTCAAAATTTATTATAATTAACAAATTCGTAAAGTTTTTAATGTTAAAAATGGTATATCTTTCATTGCTGACTGTATCAATTATTGTACACTTATTAAGAATTAAATTTTGAAGTCGGAAGTTTTCTATTTAATTTCAAAACTATGACGTATAGAAAAATACATATATTGGACATATTCTACAGGCCTGAAAAAACCTTTACTATATTTTTGTGATTTTGCAAAAAAAAAAAGTAGTTTTTTAAATTTATGAGATAGAAAGCTGCATAAGGATCATGTTGTTTCTTAGGGAGCACATGCTTCTTTAATTTTATGAAAATTTTATATTTGAAAACCTAACTTACACAGAAAAAAAGTCTTGATTCAAGCCCAAAAGTCCTTAACCAGTTGGTATTCTCATTTCTTCAACTGATGAATTTTCAATGATTCTATTTTAATATTCTACTATTTTGATACTATTTTAGAAAGTGGCTAGATTTGTACAATTCTACTATTTTTAATCTTGCACCGCTTCAATTTTAAATAATTCAAATTTTCAATTTCAAGTAGTTTAAATTTTGGAAGACAATTTCTTTAGAATTCTATATTCTTTAAGGGTTCGAATTTAAAAACTAGAATGTTTCCAATTTTCAATTTTGAAATAATTTTTACTTGCAATTGTTTATATTCGTCTGCAATACCTTTTTATTAGGTGAAATTTAAAATTATGTAACCATCTTGGAACTACCAGAGTGTTTAGGGTTGTTACCGAACCTGAAAAATCTGGAAAGGTCCTGGAATTTTGAAAAGGAGCGGTAAGCCTATATGACCTGCTACTTTGTTCACTTTGTTTAATTATTTTTTAACTATATTAGAAAATTTTGTTTAGAATGAAATAATAGTCGAATAGACTTTTAAAGTTTGCATTAAAAAAAGTCGCAAAATTTCGAAAAATGATTGTACACATCACTACATAATTGCAAAAATAATGATGGTTTTTCTACCATTTTTTTAAGTATCTACACATTTTTGAAATTTTGCCACTTTTTTTGCACCAAGTTTTACCTAGGACAGAATCTAGGGACAGAATTCTAAAAATATCTTAACAGTTTAGTAAAATACTGTGTGAATAATTAAAATTATAAAGTTCCTTCAAAATGAGCCCAAAATCTTTAAAAAGTGTTAATTATTTTTAAAATTATTGCAATTTTTCGAAAACATCCCAATTTGACGTTTTTTTGCAATATCTTTTTATAAAATTGACATTTTGCCTTCAAAGTGTGCTTATTAGACGCAGAATTTTATTACCTTTCGCGCTATAAAATTCAATATTTTTTTACCTGATTTATAATTTTTTTTATTATTGCAAAAAATAAGTTAGGTGGGGGTTTGCAGAAAATCTTCTGTATTTTTTCTTCGAATTTTGAAAATATTTTTCCTGAAAAGCCCACCTTTTTTTGCAATATTTTTCAAAAGTTTCTGCTTAAGAAAGGGATCCTATCAGCTTTATGCAAGATGTATTTTTTGTAGAACTTTTTTTGATGTTCAAACTATTTTCTTAAAATTTGTTTGTATGCATCTTTAGTTGTTTCCGAAAAAATTGCATCAACTTGATTTTATGGAAAAAATTCTTTAGCCACTTTTTTAATTTTCAACGTTTTTTCAATTTTCTGACTGATTACGAAAGTGGGAAAGAGGACGGGAAACTTACTTAAATCCGAAAAGATAATTCAAATATTTGAGTTAGGTCAAAAACTATACACTGAAAAAAAAGATTAGTTGGGACAACTAATAAAATTGTTGGGACAACTATTTTAGTTAGTAAATAATGGTACTGCTATTTAGTTAGTAGTGATAACTATTTTTGTTAGTTGGGGAACGAGTAGTTGCCGTTACTATTTTATTAGGTAGACTAACTATTTCAGTTTGTCAAAACGACTGTCTGTAGGTAGTTGAACTTACTAATATAGTTTGTCATGTCTACTAAAAAATTTGTAGGTATAACTATTTTCTTTTTTTCACAGGGACTAATTAAAATATCTGTCACTATACTATCGAAATCTGAATTAAAAAGATCACAGTGGGCACGCGGGCATCTTTTTTTTGTGATATCTTAGGGACGCTGATGTCATTTAAGCTGATAAGACGTTCTAAAAAAATATGTCTCTATGCCCACTAGGATCTTTCTAATTGCAGATGCACTTTGTAGGTTAGGATTTCAAGTAAAACTTAAAACTCGTTGGATTGTTGAATTTCTTATAAATACATTCAAATGCTTCGATATAATCCCCGAAGCCTAAACTTTGCAACACTTCTGACACTTCCATCAATAAATGATGAACGAGACATCAAGTGAGCAACGAGTTATGACGGCCATGTCTAAACGTTCTCCCTCGTTTTACCGCAGGTATGTTGGTACCTTTGTCGCATTCTCAGTCGTACCAACCACGGTAGCAAATAAAACAGTTAAGCCACCTACTTTAATTTGTCAGAAAAATCAATTAGTAGTACAGATGACTAATTTATTAGTAACTGTGACTACTAAAACGTTACTAATGTAAACTAGTCACGAGTACTACAAACGGCTTCCTAAACCGACTACTTGGTTAGTTGGTGTTACTAACTGAACAGTTGTAAGAACCAATGAATGCTTTACTAATAAAAAGGTAGTAGCCCCAACTATTCATTTTTCTCAGTGTAGAATTTTAAAGAAAAAATTGGTGATTTTTGAAAAATATACATCAAATTCAAATAATATTTGATAATGTTTTCCACAAAGTAACGGATATAATTCGTAACTGTTTCCTTTAATCGAAAATTTTTTCTCTTAAATCAGGAATATTTGTTGGCTAATTTCCTATAAAAAAACAACAAATTTCGCCGCTGAGAGATTCTGAGATTTGAAGTGTCGAACCCGCCTCATTTGAAATGGATTCGATTCATATAAAAATCTCAATTATGGGATTTTATAAAAAAATTTTGTACGAGTGACAGAATGATAGGACATTTTTTGTGCACTTTTTTTACTGCGAATAAGCAGACAAAAATGTCTTATTCAAATTATTATTTTATGAAGATGATTGAAAGGAGTCGCGATAAAAGATAAAACGATCAAAAATATGTTTAGGTTCGGAAAACGCTTTTTAAATAGATAATTTATTTCACTTTTTTCTCGATCTGGACATTTTTTGAATTTGCGAGTACTATCTTAGCTTCGTAAACATACTTTTTTAATTTCAAGAAGAAAAGTGAAAAAGAAGTTAGATTAAAACATATTCAAATAATGACAATTTTTACAACGAATAAGTTTTCAGTTTCTAATGAGAAGCAGAAGATCTTCTCCGATTAAAAATTTTTATTTTTTTTTTCTTGTTTAAAAGAACGTTTCCACACTATTAGAATTCTTTAGTGAGAGATTTTAGCTTTTGTCTCCTGACTGCTTATCATGCCATATAATTTAGTATAAATATCAGTAACAATTTACGCAAATTAGTTATCGTTGCCGTTATTAAGAAAATGTTACCCCCCACCAAGAACATATTTATAAATATGAAATTATTCAGAGTACCGCCAAACGGGGTAATTTCGGAAATGTGGGGTAAATTCAGACATTTCTAAACTGATACACTCTAAGTCCCATATAATAACAGTTTCGGGGGTTGCCTTGCACTGGCCTTGTTACTAAATCGGTACCCTCGAAACGTAAACAGTCAGGGCCGCCTGAACCGTTTCCAATTGGCATGCATAATATTGCGCAATATACTGGACTGAGTACTCGCGCACTGCGGCCCTTCCGAGGAGAGAATCGCCATCGTCTCTCGTCCGTCTCGCGGAAAAATGAAGCTTATTATCGCAGCCGGAAAATATCTGTTCGTAACATTTTTTATTCGCGCCTATTCGAAATAGAAACTTTAATTAGTTTTCTTTCATGTAAAATAATTTTGCAAAACGAGGTACCGTCAAACGGGGTAATTTCAGATACGTGGGGTAAATTCGGACATTCCTGAATTGAAAATTTAAATTACTTAAGGGAGTTTTAACCAGAAGCTAGAACCAGTTAAGTCTTAATAGAGCCTTAACTTGTTCCAGATGCTAGTTAGAACCCCCTTAAGTAATTTAAACTATCAATTCAGGAATGTCGGGATTTAGCCCACATGTCTGAAATTACCCCGTTTGACGATACCTCGTTTTGCAAAATTGTTAATTAAATTTTCCATTAAAAGAGACGCAGCGTTTCGAATGGGCGCGAATAAAAAATGTCACGAACAGATATTTTACGGCTGCGATAATAAGCTTCATTTTTCCGTTGTTCGAGTCAGCGTTCTTTGCCTTTGTAAAACTCGAATCCGGGCTAGGAACACGCCTGACGGCTTGATGGAGAGCACGGCGTGGCCATTACAGTTATTAGTCAGTCGCATCTGTCAATAATTATAGACGGAGGCTCAATGCTTGAAACAGAGGAGTATACATATATAATGCTTTTTATCTGAGAAAACATGAGGCGTGATATCAACGACCCGTAGATATACAGCTTGAGAGTGCATGGTCGACGTCAGAGGAAATCTTCGAATGCGTACATATATTTATTATCCCCCTAAGCACTTCAGGAATTTCATCCTAAACGAGGTCCTTACATTCCCCTGCTTCAACTCCAACCTATCTCAGAAATAGGTCGTTGCAAAAGTAGATATTGTTTTGGCTATAAATTTCACTCAGGGGAGTGGAAATCTGTTAAATTTCACTGTGGCTCTTCGTACTAGATTCATTATTTTATGCTAATTCACTTCGTTTAGGGGACGGTCCAAAACTACGGCATGTTATTTTCAACACTTTCCATTCACAGGGTGAGGTCACAAATGCGAACACCCCACAACTTTTTTTAGTCAACATTTTTTCTTCGATTTTTCATTTGATAAACGGCTGAAATAAAACACAAAACGTACAAACGTAATATTTCAATAGACGTCATGGCTCAAAATGCTCTCAAAACAGGGGAAATAGGGTGCTTTTACCCAAACATTGGGATATAAGTTCATTAAAAAATATATATAGGTACCATACTGTATATTGCATTTTCAACAAAATACTTTAATTTTTAACCAAAAAAGATTAATTTTCTACCGAAAGTGATCAATTTTCAAAGAGTTGCGATTTTGAGGTAACAAGTAGATTTTTTAGGAAACAGTTGAACTTTAAATCCGAAGCTACGAATTTTCAACCAAGAAATATGATTTTTCAAGCAAACAGTTGAATTTTCAAGGAAGAAAAAATTTAATTTTAGACCATCCAGCCTTAACAACCAAATATAGTTGGACTTGCAAGCATAAGAAAAAATAGTTTAATTTTTAACAAAGTAGTCGAATCTTCAAGCCAAAAAGATGAATTTGTTGGAAGACAGTTACATTTTACACCAAGAAAAATGAATTTTCAAACAAGAACTTTTCTACCAAAAAAGATTAATTTTCGATCCAAACGGACGAATTTTCTACCCAAAAAGACATTTTCGTCGAAAAAGATGACTTTTAACAAAATAGTTAAATTTTTTAGAAAATAAATAAATTTTCAACAAACTATTTGAATTTACATCTAAAGTGATGAATCTTAAAAAAAAAAAAATATATATATTTTTAAACAAGAAGTTTAACTTTCAACCAAAAAATTTAATTTTCAGTCCAAAGGATTAGTTCTTGAAGAAAAATATAATAGTTGATACTTCAACTATTCAAAGAATTTAATTTCAAAGAACGGTTCAATTCTATTAAAAAAGACGAATTTTTAACAAAGTGGTCGAATCTTGAAGCCAAAAAGATGAATTTTTTGGAAGACAGTTGAGTTTTCAACCAAAAAAGATGATTTTTCAAGCAAACAGTTGAATTTTCAAGGAACAAAAAATTTAATTTTAGACCAACCAGCCTTAACCACCAAATATAGTTGAACTTGCAAGCATAAGAAAAAATAGTTTAATTTTTAACAAAGTAGTCGAATCTTCAAGCCAAAAAGATGAATTTTTTTGAAGACAGTTGAATTTTCAACCAAGAAGAATGAATTTTGAAACAAGAACTTTTCTACCAAAACAGATTAATTTTTAATCCAAACGGACGAATTTTCTACCCAAAAAGACAAATTTTCAAAAAATCCGTTGAATTTTTGACTGTTAACCAAAAAGGTTGAATTTTTTAGAAAATAAATAAATTTTCAACAAACTATTTGAATTTACATCTAAAGTGATGAATCTTCAAAACAAAACAAAAATATATTTTTAACCAAGAAGTTTAACTTTCAACCAAAAAATTTAATTTTCAGTCAAAAAGATTAGTTCTTGAAACATATAATAGTTGATACTTCAACTCTCAAAAGAATGTAATTAAAAAAACTGTTCAATTCTATTAAAAAAGACGAATTTTTAACAAAATAGTGGAATCATCAATCAAAACAAATTAATTTTTAATCAAACAGTTGCAGATTTAATTTAAAAAAAACAGGAATTTTCAGCAAGAGTTGACATTTCAATTAAGAAAGATTTTCCAGTCAATAGAAAAAAAATTTCGACCAAATGTATAAATTTTCAAGCAAAAAAGGCGAATTCTCGACAAAACAGTTAAATTTTCAACCCAAAAATATAAATTTTCAACCTAAAAGTAAATTTTCAATTAAATAGTTAAATTTTCGACCAAAATAATCGAATTTTCAACCCGAAAAGAAAAATGTTCAATAAAACAGTTGTATATTTGAAGCCCAAAAGGCTATTTTTCTACAAAACAGTTGAATTTTAAATCCGAAAATATGAATTTTTAAAACAGAAAGTTAATTTTTGACCACATAGTTGAATTTTTAACTAAGCGTGATCTTTTTTCAACGAAAAATGGAATAGTTAAATTTGCAGTTCAAAAAATTGATTTTCAACCCAAAACTTACCAATTTTGAACTAATTAGTTCAATTTCCCACCAAAGAGATGAATTTTAAACTAATTAAGTGAGTATTTAACAAAGTAATCAACTTTTAATTAAGTAGTTAAATTTTGAATACAGCAGAATAATTTTCTACCAAAAAAAAACGAATTTTTAAGCGAAAATTTGAATTTTTAAATAAAAACTATGAATTTTCGAACCCATAAAGGAATAGATAAATTTTTTATTAACAAAATTGATTTTACATAAACAAAATTGTTTTAAATTGTTTAATCTTCAACCAAAAAAAAAATGCTTAACAAAGTAGTTCAACATTCAATGAAGTAGTGGATGTTTCAACCAAAAAAGAAGAATTCTCAATGAAAAATGTACTAGTTGCATTTTTAACTAGAAACGATCTTTTTATAACAAAAATGTATTATTTAAATTTTCAGTTAAGAAAATTAATTTCCAACTAACAAACGAATTTTTAACGAAATAGCTAAATCTTCAATCAAATAGCAGAATTTTCAACCAAGTAATTGCATTTTAAACCAAAAACGATCAATTTTCTACCAAAAACGGAAAAGTTAAATATGCAGTTCAAAAAATTGATTGAAAAGTGTAGAGTATGCGAAATAGTGTGAAGTCTGTATTCAGATGCTTTATTTGTCAAATAAAATCACTAATTTTTATTTTTTCAATTATATAAAAAAAATTGTTATTCCCATTTATATTTTCCATGTGTGATTTTACATATTTCGCCCCCCCCATACGTCACAAAAAGTCGCAAACCCTGTTAACTCCCCCCCCCCTCCCCGATATTTTATAACGTTATTTTTTAACTGAATTGTGGATGAAATTCATATATGATATATGTACAATATTGCGTAATATGACGCCTATTTGATTGAAAGGCGAAATTAAGCTTTCTTGGCACCCTTATATATCACTAGCAACAGCAGCTGAGATCGGATGTTTTATCATTTTTCCACATATGGTTCTTGCAAGAAGATAATTTATTTTCAGTATTATTTCTCTCCTATGTAGCTCATTTTGATTTCTTTTTCTTGACATGTGAAAGTCACGAGATAAAATATAATCTGGGTACTAAACATAGATTAGAAGTAATCAAAAGCTTCAAAACACAGAAAACCATTGGTGTGAAATTGGTTGCATCTTATTTTGAACAATGAACATTTCCATTGTGCCCTCATTTATTTTTGAGTCTTAAAAATCTTGCAACTCAAGTAGAGGAAAACACCCTACAGTAGATATGAAAAAATTCAACAGCATTTAACTGCAACAGTTTCCAAAAATAAAGAAAGATGATCATTGTTAAATAAAGCTTACATATTCAATTGAGTATTCTTATAGAAAAAAATATCACGAAATTAATTAATTAGCTGTATTAAACATTTTTATTAGACCTGGTCAAGAGTACGATTTTGACACCTTTGTCCATCAATAGATAATCGTTTCTGGTATTGCTCCTGGGCAAGTCAGAACACTCAATTCTGGATAATTATAATTTATCATTAGTATACTTACAATTAAAATCAATTTATTGAGTAAATAATAGTTGAAACTATGATTATTTCACAAAAAACGCAAAAGTTTAAATTATTGAAATTTTTGTTATCTCTGATATTTCGTAAGATTGGTACGATTGGTACGAGATGTTTAATCTTCATACAATTTAACCTGACTTGCGATGACAGAAAAGTGCAGCTTTTTTACATAACTTAATCCTAAAAATTATATCTTTTCCGAAAGGCTCCTTAAAACACAATTAAAATTTATGAGCTTTTTAATAACTAATAATTTACACTGTTTTCTTAGTTTATTATTGACAATAATTTGAATTTAAAAACTTCAGGAATCAAAATAAACAAACAAACACAACCTTTAACTTAAAACAACTGCGAGACAGTCGCAGAGCTGCCAATTTTGACAGAGACATTTTTTGTAATTTTCCGATTACTGTTGGTTATCTACTGTTGGAAAATGTAATATCCAATAAAAAGTCCTTATTATTATTATTATAGGTATTATAGTAGTATATTAGTAGTATATTAGTATAGTAGTATATTAGTAGTAGTATATTAGTATTATAGGCGTGACTTGCTCGGTTGGAAAATAGTTGTGTGTATATGGGTATATAGGTATATGTATAGGTATAAATTAGGCAGGTATATAGGTATAAGGTAGATAGGTATATAAGTGTTAGGTATAGATATTTTAGATTGATCTATAATTATCGTGTTATTTATTTAAATGACACGTTTATTCCGCAACACTGCTCCGACCCAGGTTGCTGATCAATCTCTCTAGCGATCACCCCAAGTGAAGAGCCTCACAAAATTGTTATGTATGGTTCCCCACTTGGGCCCATTAGTATCCAAGGTCTTTGTTTCAGGCGTCATTCATTCTATTGTCACTCTGTTTACAAACTAATTGTCGCCACACTTTTCTGTCCTGGCAATATTTATAAATATTAAAGAAAGAACACTTTCTATTAATAAATATTGTTCATTAAACTTCAAGCTTTGATTCTAATGTATGAACATGTCATAAAAATGTTTCATTAAGTTAAAAAGTATGAATAAAGAAGAGGTGAAATTTTTTTTTCAGGATACAAATAAATTTTTTGCTCTCACTCATTAATTAATTATAAAATTTCAATGAAACTTCGTCAGAAGATATAGTATCCTTGCTGAAACGTTATACTAACAAAAGTAATTAACATTTTTTGTCAGTTTTCCAGTTAATTAAGATTATCTACTGTAAATCATTATCTACTGTAGGGTGGTTTCCCCTACACCAAGGAACTATTTCTTATATTTAAATAATTAAAAGGTATACAAATTTAGTACTAAAAAATAAATAAATTAATTACAGAAGTAATATATTTTAGGTTAGTTTATATTTCCGTTCAGAAAATTTGTTACAAATAAAGGCACTCGTTTTATAAAAAACGTAATTGATAAAAATGTAAGACAAAAAACCATAAGGTAACGCATATGCTATCTCTTATTTGCCTGTTCTACAGAAGATCCACTTTTTTCAGCTTCAATAAAAAAGTCTAAATCGGACAAAAATAACAAAAAATCAAAAATCGGCGACAAGGAATTACTGGGGAATTTATTCAGCTTCAATAAGAAAAAGAACTAAATCGAATAAAAATTGCTACCTTTAGATTGATTTATCCGCATAAATTCAATTATGATCGACTCTGATCCGTTCTGTTCGCGCGCTTTTGTTTCTGCATAATAATGAAACTTAATGCCTTAAATAGTTAAAATAAAGAAGTTCATTTTGAATTTCTATACTATATTTTTTAGTTAAATATTTTTGTAAACTTCTAAGTTAAGTTTTGGATTAATTAGTTAGTTTTAGGTTTTCATATGTTTAAAAATCGGGACTAATAGAGTCTGCGTATCCTAACACAGCTGGAGGCGATAATATTCCGCACTGGAGAATGTTTCACTGGCAATCACGATTTATTACACGCCCTGTAGGGGAAAAGCAAATTGGAAACAACAATATGTTACACCTACGTTAACGGCCGTCGTGATATTCCTAACCTTCGAACAAGTGCAATGTTCTCGATCAATTGTCTCGAACCGGTTGGATAGGGTTGGATAATTAATTATTAAATACTCACTATTTACTCACGGTCTAATTTCTTCCTCATTTCTAGTTTAATTGATTATACCTGTTGTTGTAATTCAATAAAATAAGACTTTTTTGATTAAAAATAGGGCCTATTTTCTAGAGCGGTCAGGGTGGCCGTAGGTCAGGGAAAACCTTGAAATCAGGGAAAAGTCAGAGAATTTTATTGGTTTTTATTTTATTGTTTTTTAGGGTTTTCAGGCCTCACAGAGCGGTCCGTATATCCCCTATTGTACCCTTTATTCAGTTAAGGTCCCTAAAGTACCCTATTTTAAAGATTTGGTCCCTGTGGTACCCTATTTGTAGCTAATAATGGAACTTTAAACAAATTTATAATAAGATAAAAGCTTGCAAGAGTCACTTTTTTCTCAAATCACTTTTTAAATGAATAGATCACTTTTTCTGAATTGTCTTGAATTCTTTTCAAATATTTCGGGGTAGTTTTAAAGAGTCCGAGAAAGGACCCCGCACAAAATGTCTTGAAAAAAGGTCTCGGTGGATTTTGATAACTTTTTGATATTTTGTAGAACATGAACCCCCGAAAAAAAATCATAATGACAAAACCCCGAAAAATGGACAGATTTTCATCTGCACCGCACCAAAAGTACCCTTTCAGACCAGCATTCAGGCTACATAGAAGCTATTGGCGCGAAGCTCACTGAAAACACTTAGCACTCTGCAACTGTGACATTTCGCAGCGTTTTGTCAGAAGAATTTTTTCTTCGCGGGGTCATGATCTACAAAATGTCACAGTTACAAAGTGCTAAGTGTTTCCAGTGAGCGTAGCGCCAGTAGCCTCCATGTAGCGTGAATGCTGGTCTAAAACTCTAAAAGGATACCTTTGGCGCGGTGCAGACGAAAATCTGTCCTTTTTTCAGGGTTTTGTCAGAAGGATTTTTTGTTCGGGGGTCCATGACCTACAAAATGTCACAGTTGCAGAGTGCTAAGTGTTTTCAGTGAGCTTCGCGCCAATAGCTTCTATGTAGCGAGAATGCTGGTCTGAAAGGGTACTTTTGGCGCGGTGCAGATGAAAATCTGTCCATTTTTCGGGGTTTTGTCATTATGATTTTTTGTCCGGGGGGTCATGTTCTACAAAATATCAAAAAATTATCAAAATCCACCGAGACCTTTTTTGAATACATTTTGTGCGGGGTCCTTTGTAATGGATTTCAATAATTTTAAGGGTTTTTTAAGATTTTCGGGTATTTTTAAAAGATTCCAAGGTATTAATAATTAATTTCATTAATTTGAAGGGATGTCAAAGCGTTTGAAATATTTTAGGATAATGCATTTTCTAGAATTTCGGAAGATGAAACGATTTTACAGAACCTATAAGCTTTAAAATATTTCACAGGATTTATAACATGTTCGAGGATTTCAATGATTTCAAGGGATTTTAAAGCTGTCAATGTATTTTAATACATTTTCCAAGTTTTCAGGAAATATCGTCATAGAATTTTACGGGATTTTATGATATTTTAGTGGATTTCAAAGAATTTTTTCATGAGAAGTGAGGTATATTGTAGGGTTTCAAAGATTTGAAGAGATTTGAAATTAGTTTTTGGACTTCACCCTGAATTCTTATTAATTTACCCTGAATTCTTTCAAATTCTCTGGAATTCATTTTAATTTTTTGAATTCACTTGAATTCTTCTAAATTTACTCAATTTCACTTAATTTA
Source organism: Andricus curvator (assembly GCA_932195095.1). Taxonomy (NCBI): domain Eukaryota; kingdom Metazoa; phylum Arthropoda; class Insecta; order Hymenoptera; family Cynipidae; genus Andricus; species Andricus curvator. The sequence continues at coordinate 409,905 of CAKNYM010051593.1, read as the reverse complement.
ATTGATTTTTTTTTAATTTTTAAAAGTTTTTATTTCATTGGTCCTGAGGATCAATTGATAAAATGATCAAATGATTTGAAATATTATAAGGAATTTCAAAAGATTTTAAGGGATTCGAAATATTTTAGATTATTTTAAAAGATTAGAGAGAATTTTTTTAATGATTTCAGTAATTTGATGGGATTTCCAAAGATTTAAAATATTTGAGGGTATTTTAAAAGATTCCCAGGTATTTTCAAGAGCTTTAAAAAGTTTTAAGGGATTTCAAAAGATATCAAGGATTTGAAATATTTTAGGAAATTTTACAAGATTCCCAGACATTTTTTATTTATATCAATAGGTTGAAGGGATTTCAAAAAATTTGAAATATTTGAAGGTATTTTAAAAGATTCCAAGGCATTTTCAAGAGATTTAAACAATTTTAAGGGATTTCCAAGGGTTTTAGTAATTTGAAGGAATTTTAATATTTTAATGGATTTCAAAGAATTTATTGACGAGAAGTGAGCGATTTTCGTGGGGTTTCAAAGATTTGAAGAGATTTGAAATTAGTTTTTGGTCTTCACCCTGAATTCTTATTAATTTATCCTGAATTCTTTCAAATTCTCTGGAATTTTTTGCAATTCATTTGCAATTTGCCCTGAATTCTTATTAATTTATCCTGAATTCTTTTAAATTCTTTTTAATTCTTCTAAATTCACTCAATTTTACTTAATGAAGGGATTTTTAAAAGTTTTTGTTTAATTCATGTTGAAGTTTTTTAACTCACCTTAAATTCGTAGGAATTGGATCAAATTCCTTTGAATGCCCTTTTAATTTTTCTAAAGTCATGTCAAACTTACTGAATTATGGTAAATTAATTTTTTCATATTTTTGAATTGTTTTGAATTCACTTGATTTTTTTTTAAATTCAGTTTGATTTTTTATGAATTTCATTGAATTCTTCTCGTTTCCCTTAAATTCTCCAAGTTCACTCATATTTTAGTGGAATAAATAAATTTTTTCGATTTTTTAAATTTTTTCCAATTAATTTGAATTCTTTTGAATTGTTTTGTAGTCATTAGTCACTTTTTTTTGTTCGAAATTAGTAGGGTTTCAATGATTTGAAGAGATTTCATAATTATTGTTTGGAATTCAACCTGAATTCTTATTAATTCACCTTAAATTCTTTAGAATTCTCTTGATTTTTTTTATTTACTTGAATTCTTCTAAATTTACTTAATTCTACTCAATTCTACTCATTAATGATCACAAACATATAAAAGAATCTTTCAATTCTTAGGTATTTCATCAAATTCTTTTGAATTCGCTTGAATTTTTCTAAGCTCATTTCAAAGGTACTGAATTCAATGAATTCCTGAAATTGTTACTGAGAGCGAAAAAAGTACCCTAGGAGCGTGACAAAAAGTACCCTTTGGTCTCTATATTTTATCCTATAGGGACTGTGAGGCCTGGATTTCGTAGCCCCGGGCAGAAACGCTCATACACTCAACTCCCGATATAAGCACGGTTTAGGGCATGGCTTGCAGTGGCCTTCCACATAAATCGGGGGAATCCAAACGTAAACAGTCAGGACCGCGTGAACTATTTCTGTTGGATTTGGATGCATGCTAACAGCTTATGGAACTACCGCGCTGATAGTACTACCCTCATGCTGTTTGTCACGCTTGACTGAGCACCGCCTCTCTCTCTCGGTTCCGCGGACCCCACACCGCAAAATGCCGAGGACTTAAATTCTAGGAATATGGTAAACTGAGGGTGCTTATATCGGGAGTTGAGTGTAGTTTCGGTCGAGTGTCCATCCGTCCTACTTTTTTCCAAGGAGGGGAAATAAGGGTGCGGAAGTAGGAGGAATGATGGTAGTGGAAATTAAAAGGTGGGAAAATGAAGGGAAATAAGGGAGAGTGTGGGGATATGATTAGAAATGAGAGGGCGTAGGAGAGGGGAAGTAGGGAAAGCGTGGAAAGGGGAAGTAAAGGATGAAGAAGTTGGGGAATGTAGTGGAGTAGGGTAGGGAAAGTATGGGAGGGGGAGGATTAAATTACTTCTTTCATCGAAAATATTAGTATTCATTTTAATTTGTGAGAAGAGTAAGATTCTGGTCTTTAAATATTCATGCTTAGGGGCCCTTAAAAACACGACCCCCCCTGCCGGGGGGGGGGGGGTCAGCTCGAGCGTTATGCTAATGTTAAAGTTACATGCTCTTATTCTAGAAAAAGCATTATTAAGGGGTGGGGGTAGACATTTTCAGATAAAAGCGTTACACATTTTTTGCAGTTTCTTCCTCCTGATGTTTATATTTTTAGTTAAAAATTTTATTATTTGGTTGAAAAGTCAACAATTTTGAAAAAAAATAAATTTTCGTTAAACATTCGTCTTTTTGGTTTAAAAATTAATTTGTCTCAGACTTTTAGTATAAATTTAATAGATTTTGGATAAAAAGGCAACTGTTTCATCGAAAATTAATCTTCTTTGGTCGAGGATTGAACTAATCGGTTGAAGATTGATCATTTTAGTTGAAAATTCATCGATTTGGTTGAAAATTATTTTTTTTAGGTAAAAATTTAACTTTTCCAGTTAAAGACTGATAATTTTAGTTGAATATTCAACTTTTTGGTTTTAGGTTAAACTATTTTATTAAAAATTGATTTTTTTTTAATTCAACAACTACTTGGGTAGAAGTTTAACTAGTTTGTTAAAAATTCATTTTTTCGGTTAAAAGTTCATCTGTTTGGTTAAAAATGTAACTATAGGTTGATTTTTTTTCGGTTTAAAATGTCCTTTGGTAACTGAAAATGTAACTTTTCCTTTATTTGTTGAGAATTAATTTTAAAATTAGTTTTAGTAGAAATTTCAACTTTTTGTCGATAAAAGTGTAACTTTTTCGTTGAAAATTAAATTTTTTGTTAAAAATAAATATTTTCATATTGAAAATTCAACTGTTTTACAGAAAGCTCGTGTTTAGCCTTGAAAGTTAAACAATTTGGATAAAGTTTTTTTTTTTCTAGACTGAAAATTCATGTATAATGTTAAAAATTCGTCTCTTTTGTTAAAAAAAATTCATCTATCTTTGTAGAATCCTCATATTTTTTGGTTAAAAAAAAAATTTAATTAAAAAATTTTAATCTGAAATTATTTTCTTCCGTTTATGAAAGATTCTATGTTAAAAATGTTACAAGATTAAAGTGCTGATCTTTAAATATTAATAATTATGAATAATTGAAAATTGGTCAGAAAACAGTCAGGCTTTTTGAAAAAAATTCAAAAAATCAGGGAATTTCTGTAAGAAGCACTTTAAGTAACTGTCAAGAATAGACAGGGCTGCCTGCCCTGATTTGAAATATTTTTAGGTATTTTAAAATATTCCAAGGCATTTTTCAAAAATTAAAACTTTTTCAACAATTTTAATGATTTTGAGGGATTTAAAAGCATTTACTAGAATTTTGAAAAATAAGAATAATTGTATAGGACCTATAAGATTTTTGAATATTTTACAAGATTCCAAGGGATTTAATGAGATTTCTAAGGATTTCCATGATTTTAAGAGATTTTAAACGCTCTCAAGGCTTCAAGAGACTTTATTAACAAAAATTAAGGGAGTTTGTACGATTTCAAAGATATTAAAATATTTTAAGGTATTTCCAAAGATTTTAAAGAATTTTAAAGATTTCACGACATTTTTAAAGATACCAAGGAATCGGCAATGTATTTCAAGAATTTGAAGGGTTTTCTAAAAGATTTTAAAGAATTTGAAATATTTTAGGATATTTTGAAAGATCGAAGTAATTTTGAATTATCAGTAATTTAACGGGATTTTAAATATTTTAGGATATTTCAAAAAATTCCAAAGCATTTTCAAGAGCTTTAAAATGTTTCAATGAATTTTAAAGGATGTGGAATATTTTAGAAAATTATAAAAGATTAGAACGAATTTTTCATTGATTTCAATCATTTGAAGGGATTTCTAAGGATATTAAGGATTTTAAGGGATTTAAAAAAAATTGCATGCAGTTGTAAAGAATTTCTTACAATTTCGAAAGACATGGAATTTTTTTACAAAATCTATAAGGTTTTAATGTATTTTAAAATATTTCAAGGGATTTTATAGAATTTGCGATCATTTTGATTATTTTAATGGATTTTAATAGCTCTCAAGGTATTTTATTCGATTTTCCCGGATTTCAGGAAATGTCGTGACAAATTTCATAATAGATTTTAGAAGAATTTATTCACAGTAGGTGTATCATTTCGTAGGGTTTCAAGGATTTGTAGAGATTTTCAAATATTTTTTGCAATTCATTTGAATTCATTTGGAATTCGCGCTGCGAATTTTAAAACAAAACCTTGAGAATTTCCTTGAATTTTTCTCAACTAATTTCAAACTTACTGAATTCAATTAATTTTTTCATATGTTTAAATTGTTTTCCATTGACTTGATTTATTTTTAATTCACCTTGAATTTTTATGAATTACACCGAATTCTTCTCATTTCCCTTAAATTTCTCTAAATTCACTCCAATTTTACTGACATTATTTAATTTTATTTTATTTTTTCCTATTCATTTGTATTTCTTTGAGTTTAAGTTAAAATGTTTTGAAGTCTTATAAAAGGAATTCTTTTGAATTTGGACTAACTGAAAGCTGTGAGAATAATAGATAAAAAATTTATAAATTTAAATTTAAGATGGCTGTATTCTATTTATAAAAGATACTATACGAGTATTAAAAATGTGAGATTAGAATTTTGGTCTTTAATTATTAATGGCCAGGGAAAAATCAAGGAATTCCAAAAATAAAGTTTTTTTTAAATGTGCCAAAAATACGTTTTAAGATGAATTTATTGACCTCTTTTTTCGATATTAAACAGAAATATTTTTCCGGGTTCGGTCAAATTCGAAGTCCAGTTATCCCAGTTAAAAACAACTTATTTACAAATTGCAAAACGATTGTGAGTTATTAACAGAGGTTTAATTAGCAATGCAAACAAAATTGTTATGTCAGGAAGGAAATCTACTATTGTTTTTTTTTAAAATTTTTTATTATAAGTATCACCGGCAACGATAAGATATCGAATTCCAAGTTCAGTAATTAAGTTAAAAACAACTTATTTCCATTTGTAAAAAGATTGTAACAAATTTGAAAGAGGATTAATTAATAATAATACAAAAAAATTTGTTATGTCAGGAAGGATATTGTTTTTTCTTCTTCAATTTTTTGGTATAAATACCACATATTGAATTAGCCTAATTCAATCGGAAGCGTAGGGCAATATTGATTGGCTTATTGATTGATAGCAAAGTCGTGAGTGACATTAATTTAAAATGCATCCGCGCATATTATACCCAAATCCAGAATAAAAATGAATCTGATTCTATAACAAGGTTCCACTGTTCATTCTGTGTAATACTTCGCAATAACGAATATGCGCATATTTCATGATCGAATTAGAACATAACGATTAATTTCAAGTGACATTAATTCCTCGATATCTTTCCGTTTTAATCGATTTAATTATATCATTTTAATTCAGATAGGTGCAAAAAAATGAAATGAAATTTATAAATCTAGATTAGTCAGTAACTGATTGATCCAGATATAATCTAATTTTCAGTCACATTTCACTAATTGGATTAGGAACTAATTGTATTATACTTGGCTGCAAAATCAGGATTTTTGTATTTAGTAAAGTTTAAAATTGGCTAATTGTTCAAGCAAAAACTCAGGCATGAATTTGACTGAACATTGATTTACGAACGTTCATATGAACGAAATTAAAGAATTTTTTTCCCGAATTTTTTTTGGCCTTAATCATTTAGGAGGTCAAAAAATGATATACTGTCAGAAATTTTTTTCGAATTTTCAATTTTTACGGGGTTACTACCCTTACACATCACCCATTATTCAGACCAGCCTTATGCAAGTTTGATTGTCGATATTTGAAAATTTAAGAACGTCAAAAATCTTCTTTTTTTATCCCGCGAATTATAAGGTAGGTGAGAATGTTCGGCAAGACCCCTAAAAACCACCCCTATTGTATGCAGACCTGAAATGTTAAAAATGACCATTTTGATTGTCGATATTTGAAAATATGAAAACGTCAAAAATCTTCTTTTTTTATCCCAAGAATTATAGACCAGATGAGAATGTTCGGCAAGAGCCCTAAAAACCACCCTTATTGAATGCAGACCTAAAATGTTAAAAATTACCATTTTGATTGTCGATATTTGAAAATTTAAGAACGTCAAAAATCTTCTTTTTTATCCCACGAATTATAGACCAGATGAGAATGTACGGCAAGACCCCTAAAAACCACCCCTATTGTATGCAGATCTAAAATATTAAAAATTACCATTTTCATTGTCGATATTTGAAAATATAAAAACGTCAAAAATCTTCTTTTTTTATCCCACGAATTATAGACCAGATGAGAATTTTCGGCAAGACCCCTAAAAACCACCCCTATTGTATGCAGATCTAAAATGTTAAAAATTACCATTTTGATTGTCGATATTTGAAAATATAAAAACGTCAAAAATCTTCTTTTTCTATCCCGAGAATTATAGGGTGGGTGAGAATGTTCGGCAAGACCCCTAAAAACCACCCTTATTGAATGCAGACCTAAAATGTTAAAAATGACCATTTTGATTGTCGATATTTGAAAATATAAAAACGTCAAAAATCTTCTTTTTTTATCCCGAGAATTATGGGGTAGGTGAGAATGTTCGGCAAGACCCCTAAAAACCACCCTTATTAAATGCAGACCTAAAATTCTAAAAATGACCATTTTGATTTTCGATATTTGAAAATATAAAAACTTCAAAAATCTTCTTTTTTTATCCCACGAATTATAGACCAGATGAGAATGTTCGGCAAGACCCCTAAAAACCAACCCTATTGTATGCAGATCTAAAATGTTTAAAATGAAAATTTTGATTGTCGATATTGGAAAATAGAAAAACGTCAAAAATCTTCTTTGTCTGCATACAATAGGGGTAGTTTTTAGGGGTCTTGCCGAACATTCTCACCTGGTCTATAATTCGTGGGATAAAAAAAGACGATTTTTGTTGTTTTTATATTTTCAAATATCGACAATCAAAATGGTAATTTTTAACATTTTAGATCTGCATACAATAGGGGTGGTTTTTAGAAGTCTTGCCGAACATTCTCATCTGGTCTATAATTCGTGGGATAAAAAAAGAAGATTTTTGACGTTCTTAAATTTTCAAATATCGACAATCAAGATGGTCATTTTTAACATTTTAGGTCTGCATTCAATAAGGGTGGTTTTTGGGGGTCTTGCCGAACATTCTCATCTGGTCTATAATTCTTGGGATAAAAAAAGATAGTTTTTGACGTTCTTAAATTTTCAAATATCGACAATCAAACTTGTATTAGGCAGGTCTGAATAATGGATGATGTGTAAGGGTAGTTAACCCCTTAAAAAAATTTTATTCGACAATTCTTTCCGACAGAATATTAATTTTGTCCCTTCTAATTGATTTAAGCGAAACAAAATTCGAAGAATAATTTTTTTAATTTCGTTCATATGAACGTTCGTAACTTCAAGTACATTGAACATTGCAGGAAAACAGACTTATAGCAAACTGGAGATAACAGCTTTTCTTACCAGAACGGCAGATTTCTGTTGTATGAAATTTTTAATTAAATACACAGTAGAATCAAAATTCATGAAATTAGTACTACGCACTTTACCGGTTAAATTTTTAATTAAAGAATTCGAATAATTTCTACGTTCTTTTTTAAATTTAAAATAACTTTAGTTCAAGGCCTAAAAGGTTGCGCAGTCCGACAAACAAACTTTGTGTATTCCGGAAATAAATGTATTCAATCCAGAATTAAAAAATGTAGTTGAAAATTCCTAAAGAAAATTTTCAGTTTTCTAACCTAATATTTTAAAAGTATTAAAAATGAACTTCAGTCTTTATGCAAAATATTCTTCTTTAGTCTATAATTGGTCTATTCTATTTTTGGGTGAGAATGCATCTTTTTTTGTTAAAATTTGTATTATTTGTTTAAAAATTTAGTTATTTTGATGAAAAGTCAACACTTTTGTAAAAGCTCATCCTGTTTGATTGAAAATTCAAAGGTTTTGTTAAAAATTAATATTTTTGGATTGCAAAGTCAACTGTTTGGTTGAAAATGAACTTTTTTGTTGAAAATTCAACAGTTTTGCTGCATTTTTTTTTCTTTTTTGCCTGAATAATGTTTCTGGGTTGAAAATTGAACTCCTTTGTTGGAAATTCATCTCTGTGGGTAGAAATTTCATTTTTTTTTTAGTTAAAAATTCAACTTTTTGTTTGCAAATTTAATTATTATGATGAAATATTTACAGTTTTGTCAAAAAGTTATCATTTTTCTTTGAAGATTCAACTGATTCTTTAGAATTCGTCTTCTTAGGTTTTTAGTTAAACTGTTTAAGTGGAAAATTCAACTATAGGTTGAAAATTCAGATTTGCGTTTTGAAAAACAACTGTTTTGTAAAAAATTTAACAATTTATTTAAAAATTTGTTCCTTTGAATTGAAAAATCTTTCTTGGTTCAAAATTCAACTAGTTGGTTGTGCGTTTAGCTGTATTGCTGAAAACGGATCTTTTTTGTTGAAGATTCATCATTTTATTCTAAGATTCATCTCTTTATTTGAAAATTTAACTATTTTGTTGAAAAGGTGTTCTTTTTTTGGTTGAATTTCTTCTTGAAGATTCATCTCTTTAGTTGAAAATGTAATTATTCTGTTGAAAATCGTTTTTTGTTGTGGCGAAAATTAACTTCTTCAATTGAAAATTCAACTTTTCTAGTTTGTGAATAAAATTGATCTTTTTTAGTTGAAAATTCGTCTTTTTGGTTAAAGATGCAACTGTTTAGTCGCAAATTTAATTATTATGATGAAATATTTACAATTTTATCAAGAAGTTATCATTTTTGTTTGAAGATTCAACTGACTGTTTAGAATTCGTCTTCTTGGGGTTTTAGTTGAACTATTTTCGTAGAAAATTCAACTGTAGGTTGAAAATTCAGATTTGCGTTTTGAAAATCAACTGTTTTGTAAAAAATTCCACAATTTATTTAAAACTTTGTTCCCTTCTTGACTGAAAAATCTTTCTTGGTTGAAAATTCAACTATTTGGTTGTGCGTTTAACTATATTGTTGAAAACGGATCTTTTTTTGGTTGAAGATTCATCATTTTATTTGAAAATTCATCTCTTTAGTTGAAAATTGAACTTTTTTGTTGAAAATTCCTTATTTTTTTGGCTGAAAATTAATCTTTTCAATTGAAAATTTAACCATTGCATTTTTGGTTAAAAATGTATCATTTTTATTTGAAAATCCAACTGCTTGGTTTAAAGTTTAACTACTTTGTTAAAATTTTTGTTTGTTTGAAGATTCATCATTTTAGATGAAAATTTTTCTCTTTTGATGCAAATTTAACTATTTTGTTGAAAAGGCATTCTTTTTTTTTGTTTGAATTTCTTCTTGAAGATTCATCTCTTTAGTTGAAAATGTAATTATTTTGTTGAAAATTGTTTTTTTTTTTTGGTGAAAATTAACTTCTTCAATTGAAAATGTAACTATTCTATTTTGTGAATAAAATTGATCGTTTTTAGTTGAAAATTCGTCTCTTTGGTTAAAGATGCAACTGTTTAATTAAAATTGATCGGGTTTGATAAGGATTTGACTATTTTGTTGATAATTTTTTCTTATTTTGCTTCAAAACTAATTTTTCAAACTGAAAATTAAAGTATTCCATTTTTTGTTGAAAAATAATCCTTTTTGGTTGAAAATTTGTCTATGTGGTTGAAAATTTGACTTTTTTTGTAGAAAAGTGACATCTTTTTTCTCGTCCTTTTGGCATGGAAATTGAACTATTTTATTGAATGGTCAAGGTTTAATCTCTTTTATTTGAAAATTCGACCACTTGGTTGAAAATATAATTATTTTGTTCAAAAGTAATCCTTTTTGGTAAAAAATTCAAGTGTTTCATTGAACATTGGTCTTTTTGGATATAAAATTTGTCCATATGGATTGGAAATTCATGTTTTATGGTGGAAAAGTAATATTTTTTGCTAGAAACTTCAACTTTTCAAGTTGAATAATTAAACTGCCTATTAAAGAATTTCTCTTGTTGGTTTGAAAATTCAAATTTTTTACTCAAGTTTAATCTTTTGTTCAAAATTCGAAAATTTGGTTTTCAAATATTTGATTGTCAATGCAACGGTTTGGCTGAATTTGGTTTAAATTCAAATATTTGATTGAAAATTAATCTTTCAGGGTTAAACGCCAACTGTTTTCTAAATCATTCGATTTTTCAACTTGAAAACTCAATTCTTTTGTTAAAAATTGGCCTTCGGGTAAAAAAGTCGTTTCTTTTGATTCATCTACTTTGTACACCTAATATTTTTCGATCAAAATCTCAAAATTTTAAAGCGCTTCATATTGAATTCAATATTGTATCTATATTAATTTTATTTAAAAGATTTTATTTACCTATTTCGAGAGTATTTTGGGCTGTGAAGTATAAATTATTAAAAAATGAATAATTTCATAATAAAATCATACAGTCTTAAATTTATTTCTCTAATTGTTGGATAATTTCAAGTTTACAACCTTCCAAATAAATGTTCCTAAAGTTAAAAAATAATGAGAGTGGCGACTTCACCGGGAAACCGGGAAAGACCGGGAAATGACCTGGAATTTTATTGACCGGGAAAAAACCGGGAAATGACCGGGAATTTAATTTAAAAACCGGGAATTTACTTCTGATTATAGAAAAATTCAAGAAATATAATTTCACTTGCAACAGGGAATTTTTTACATTGAATGGGAATTTTTTAAAGGAATTATAATTCGGATTTAGAACAAAGGAATTTTCAAAAATCCCTCTTCCAATTCAGAATTCGTCAGAATTTGAAAGTTCCCTCTTCTAAATTTTAGATAATAAAAGTACTTCAAGCAGTTTTCAGAGTAGAAGTAGTATTTCAAAGAAGAAATATTTCTGAATTATGATAGAAACTTTGTTTACATTGTTCGTTGCGAATTCATCGTTTTTTAGTTAAAAATTCAACTACTGGGTTAAAAGTTAAACTTTTGTTAAAAATTAATTTTTTTGGTTGAAGATTCATCATTTTAATTTAAAATTCATCTCTGGTTGAAAATGTAACTACTTTCTTGAAAATAAATTTTTTTTTTGATGAAAATTCAACTATTTGGTTGAAAATTGGTATTTTGCATTTAAAAATTAAATTATTTGTTTGAAAATGTATGTTCTTTGTGGAAAATTCATCTTTTTTGTGTAGACAATTAATCTTTATGGTTGACAATTCATCTATTCGGCATAAAATTCAACTATTCCAGTTGAAGATTCATAATTTTAGTTGAAGATTCATAATTTTATTTGACAATTCATCAGTTTGGTTGAAAATTAATTTCTTTCAATGAAAAATTAACTGTTGCATTGTAAGTTGAAAATTATTATTTTCAAGTTAGGAATTCCACAATTTGGATAAAAATTTGTCTTTTTTAATTAAGAATTTTTTGGTAGAAAATTATCTTATTTTTCTTTGAAAGTTAATCTTCTTGTTTAAAAATTCTTCTGTTCAGTTAAAAATTCAAGTATTCCAGTGAAATATTTATCATTTTAGTTGAAAATTCATCTTTTAGGCTGGAAATAAAATTATTTGGTTGAAAGATAAACTCTTTTGTTAAAAATTAATTTTTTTTTTAGTTAAAGATCCATCGTTTTAATTGAAAATTCATTTCTGTGGTTGAAAAATGAGCTGTTTGATTGCAAATTTGTTTTTTCTTTGGATGTTTTTTGGTTGAAAATTATTATTTTTATTAAACTGAAAATGTAACTATTATTCCAGTTGAATATTTCATAATATTAGTTCAAAATTCATGTCTCTGGTTGAACATTCATTTTTGACTAAAAATTTAATTATTCAATTTTTGGTTGAAAAATTATCTTTGTTAGTTGAAAATTCGTCTTTTTTGGTGGCAATTAATCTTCTTGGTTGAAAATTAATCTTTTTGGTCAAAAATTCAATTAAAGATTCATCATTTCAGTTAGAAATTCATCTTTCTGGTTTGAAATTCAACTATTGCAGTTAAATATTTACAATTTTTTTTTGAAAATTCATCACTTTGTTTAAAAATGTAACTATTATTTTGAAAGTTAGTTTTTGTTGTTGTTAAAAGTTAGTTTTTTTTGTTGAAAGTAATTTTTTTAACTGAAAATGTTACTATCCGATTTTTGATTAAAAATTATTATTTTTTCAGTTCAAAAGTTAACTATTTGGTTGAAAATTTGTCTTCTTTCATTAAAACTTCAAACCTTTCTTTAAAAATTAATGTATTTGGTTCAAAAATTGTATTTTTGGGCAGAAAATTAATCTTTTTATTTAAAATGTAATCTTCTTTAAAAAATCGTCTTTTTGGTTGAAAATTCAAGTGTTCCAGTTAAATATTCATCATTTTAGTTGAAAATTTATCTTTTTGGTTTCAAATTTAACTATTCCAGATAAAGATTCATAATTTTATTTGAAAATTCATCACTTTGGTTGAAAATGGAACTATTTTGTTGAAAATCCGTTTTTTTGTTGAAAATTAATTTTTTCAACTGAAAGTTAAACCATTCCATTTTTTGTGAAAAATTGATATTTTTTAGTGGAAAATTTAAGTATTTTTTTCAAAATTCATTTATTTTGCAACGTTTTGCTCTGTTGTGTTGAAAGATGTTTAGAACGAACGTCATGAATTAAAATAAATGTTTGTGTTTTGCGGCAAATATAAATATTTTACTTTGAGTTGACCGGGAAAATTGAAAAACTTGACCGGGGAAAACCGGGAAATGACCGGGAATTTGAAATCGTCCGCCGAATCGCCACCCTGATAATGTAAATCATAATAAACTTCTCTCATTTGAAAATAATCTAAGTTGGTAAGTTTAAGAGTTCAGAAAGAAGTATCGTAAACCCATATTCAGAATCCTTCAAGCTAAATGACTATTGTTAAAAAATTGTTTTAACCTTAAAGTTTATTCTGATTGTGTAAAGAATATTTGAAAATCAACGATAATCATGTACTCTATATTCCTGAACAAATATGGTTATTTTTTTTTTCATTATCTTTAAAACACTTTCTGGAAATCATGCTTTTGCTGTCAGTGTGATGTTTGTTAGCTATGTTTGAAGATGATATTTCATGAGTCGGGAGGAGGATATGTAAATGGTTTTCAGTGAAGATTGCACGTAATTTATTCAAATTTCATCTTTCGGCAAATACGCAAAGGAAGCCGCATCGTGCAATGAGAAAATGTTAACATTGTAAATCAGGCCAACGGCATTGTATATAGATAAAGCTGGTAAAGGAACACAATTCTGAGGCTTCTTACATCGAACAACTGTCTGATAAATGCATCAAGTGAAATATTAAACTACTCATCGGATGAATGGGAATTGCGCATCACTGAAGTTGGAAAATGGAAACCAAACAATTTGTGAAATTCCAGTTTTAGATTCCGAAAATACGAGCATTGATAAACACTGAAAGTGGGCACAGAGACAGTGGACAGTTTGTATGCAATTGATTTTAATTAAATTGGTGCTTGATACCAGTCAGACCTTTTGCCTTGATTACTTTCTAATGTTAGTTTTTTTATTTAACTAGTTTCTGCGTAGATTTATGTAGTTTCATAGTTTCTATTTTAACTTTCTTCTCCAAGCAGATAGTAAAAAAGAGTAAAAAATAGAGTTAGGAGCTGTTCAAAAGAGACATGTTTTTAACCAAATACAGTTAATTTTTAAACGTATAAAAACGAATTTTCAACCAAGGAAGTTTCTACCAATAAAAGATGAATTTTAAATCCAAAAAAGATGAATTTTCAATCAATAGTCAGAAAAATGTATGTTGAAATCAAACAAACATTTGTCTGACACCATATCAAAGATAGAATTTGTTTGATTTAAATAAAATTTGTTTGACATAAATAGTGGTGTGTTTGAATAGAATATATTTTGTTTGAATCAATCAAGTCTTTGTTTGACCCTATATCAAAGAAAGAATTTGTTTGATTTAAACAAACTTTTTTCTGAGAGAAGAAAAAACAAAAATTAATTAGCAACCAAACAGTTGCATTTAAAACCAAATAGTTGAACTTTGCAGCAAATAAGGGACGAATTTTCAACAAAATAGTTGATTTTTGCACTAAATAGTTTGATTTTCAACCCACAAAGGTCAATTTTTAAACAAATGATCAAATTTTTAAACAAACAAAAAATACATTTTATCCGAAGACAGTGGAATTTTCAACCAAACAGTTCAATTTGATGCCAAAAATGCGAACGTTTCAGAAGACTGTTGAATTTTCAATCCAAAATGACAAATTTTCAACAAAACAGTTAAATTTCCAACAAAATAATTAAATTTTCAACAAAATAGTTGACTTTTTAACAAAATAATTAAATTTAAAAAAAAATAGTTGAATTTTTAACTAAAATGACAAATCTTAATCAACAAAATAAATGTTTAACAATATACTTCAATTTTCAAATATGTGCTTGAATTTTCAAACAAAACGTATTAATTCTCAACGAAAATCACAATACTTGATGTTTCAACGAAGAAAATAATATAATTTGAAATCAAAACCAGTCGAATATCACCAAAAATATGGATTCTCAACAAAAAATCTAATAGTTGATATTTATCAAAAAAGATTTTAATTTTAAACAAAAAACAGTTCAATTCAACTAAAATAGAAGAATTTTTAAGATAATTGTTTAATCCCCGCCAATACAGATTAATTTTTAACAAATTCTATATTTAACCAAAGAAGATCAAATTTCTGACAAAAGAGATGAATTTTATAACAAAAAAGACGAATTTTCAACAAAGATGTAAAATTTTCAACCAGGCTATAATTTTCAGGCAATAGGGGGAAAAATTGCAACCAAATTGCTGAATTTTTGAACCAAAAAGGCGAATTGTATAGAAAACAGTTGAAGTTAACCAGAAAATATGAATTTTCGACCAAAAGTTAATTTTCAATGAAGAAGTTAATTTTCCACAAAATAGTTAAACTTTCTACCAAAGTAGTATAATTTTCAAACCAAAAAGACAATTTTTCCAAAAAACAGTTTATTTTTTAATCCAAAAAGACGAATTTACATCAAATCAGTTGGATTGAAAAAATTTAAAATTAAATGGCGTTTGAAAAAAATTGATTTTGAAAAAAAAAATAATAATTTTTAACAAAATAGTTCAATTTTGCACCAAAGAGATGGATCTTCAACTAATAAAATGAATTTTGAACAAAAAAGATTAACTCTTTACCAAACAGTTACATTTTCCATAAAAAAGTTTAATTTTTCACCAAAAAACGAATTTACCGCAAAATACATGAATTTTCAACCAATAATGGAATCGTGAAATTTTCATTTAAAATTTATTTACATAAAAAAAAGAACGAATGATCAAAAAAATAGTTAGATCGTCAACCAACAAAATGAATGTTTGAAAAGTATTTCAATTTCCAACCAAGTAGTTGAATTTTCAACCAAAAAATATTTTTTTTTTTATATTTCATTTTTTATGAAAAAAGATCTCCTTTCGCTCCGCTGGGAATCGAACCACAGAACTTCCGATTGCCGGTCGAGTGCTTTCCCATTGAGCTACTAGAGAAGTCGAGAGAAGAAATATTTTTCAAAAAATACACGCATTATTTTGCTAGGATAATAATAATAATAATACAAATTCCTTCAAAAAATTTTAATTCTAAATGAAAAATGTCAAAAATGCAATAGTTCCAACAAAATAGTTGAATTTTCAACCTAAAAAGATGAATTTTCAACAAAACCGTTAAATTTGCAATTCAACAAGATGAATTTTTAATAAAACAGTTGAATTTTTAAACCAAAGAAAGGAATTTTCTACAAAAAAGTTTAATTTTCAGCCTCGAAATATGAATTTTCAAAAAAAGTTAATTTCCATCCAAATAGTTACATTTGCATTTGAAAAAATTGATTTCAAACCCAAACAAATTTTTTTTAACAAAATAGTTTAACTTTCTACCAAGCAGTTAAATTTTCAATCGAAAAGTTCAATTTTTTACCGGAAAAGACTAATTTACAGTAAAATACATGAGTTTTTAATCAAATTGTTGAATTTTCAGCAAAAAATGATGAATTTTCAACCAATAATGGAATAGTTAAATTTTCAGTGAAAAAAATTAGTTTTCACAAAAAAAAATGAATTATCAAAAAAATAGTTGAACCTTCATCCAATAAAATGAATGTTTAACAAAGTAGTTCAACTTTCAACCAAGTAGTTGAATTTTCAACCAAAAAAGATGAATTCTAATTGAAAAATTTAATAGGTTAATTCAAATTAAATACGATACATTTCAAACCAAAAATAGAATAAGTAAATTTTCAGTTACGAAAATTAATTTTCAACTAAAAAAAAAACGAATTTTCAACAAAAAAGTTAAATCTTCAACCAAATACTAGAATCTTTAACCAAGAATGATAAATTCTAAACCAAAAATATAAAGTAGAATTATCAATTTAAAATAATTTAATTAATTTTCAACGAGAAATAGTTGAAATTTCTTATTAAGTTCTATTAATTCAGTTCGAATTTAAGTGAAAAAACGAGACAAAGGGGAAGTTTCTTGAAAAAGGGGAAAAGTTGATGTCACATTCTGCGTCACAAAACCTTTTAAGGCCCCCCCCTGAGAGTGTGACGTAGTTTTTGAACGACCCCTTATTAGAATGATTGTGCTTCCATTTTTATTTTTAACTTAATTGTTATTTTCATAAGGTTAATAAACCAAATTTTAATTAAGAGCTTTTGTGTTTACATCTACGCAGTTATAATAATCTAACTGGCGACAAAGTCATTGTCTCTCATTTTAATTTATCTATGATACAACGCATATTACACAATGCAC
>CAKNYM010051593.1:340163-372942 GCA_932195095.1 Andricus curvator | reverse complement strand
CACGCCTACCCCGAAAGGGAAATGGCTTAATGGTATAATAATAATATCATTATTGTGGACATTTATGAAATTTTTGTAAAAATTATGAAATTTGTAAAAATTTATGAAATTTGTTGAACTTTATGAAATTTGTGGAAGTTTATGAAGTTTGTGGAAATTTATGAAATTTGTGGAAATTTATGAAAGTTGTGGAAATTTATGATAATTTACGGAAACTTATGACCTTATTAAAAATTTACCGGAAGAGAAAATTAAAATCCGGCAAAAAATGCCGGATACGTATACACTACGTTTAAATAAACTTAATAGTAAATTGCAATCAAGAAAAATGTGAGTAAAAAAAATATTGGCAAAAAATGATTTTAGCAAGAATCGAGCCCGGACTCTCCGGTTACAAATCCGAAGCGCTACTGTCTGACCTAACCTAATTACCTATTACTGGGAGACGTATTTATTCAAACAAAATTCTGAAGGATTTTTGATTAAAAAGTCTACTATTATATTTTTTGTTGAGAATTCATATTTTTTGATCAAATTTATTTTATTATTTAGTTGAAAATTCAACAAATTTCTTAGAAGTTAATTCTTTTAGGTTTTGGTAGAAAATTTAACTATTTGGGTAAAAATGAACTATTTTATTGAAAATTCGTTTCTTCAGGTTGAAAATTCGGGTGTTTTGTAGAAAATTCGTCCTATTGGCTTGAAAATTCAACAATGTGTGGTTGAAATCTTTTTCTTACAGGACTGAAAAATCTTTATTTTTAATTGAGAAATCTTCTATTATATTTTTGGTTCACAATTCATCGCTTTTGGTTAAAAATTTAATTATTTTGTTGAAAATTCAACTATTTCATTAAGAAGTAATCTTTCTTGGTTAAAAATTCAACTCCTTAGTTAAAACTTGGATTGCTTTGTAAAAAATTTATTTTTTATTCGTTGAAATTTGGTAATTTTTAGTTTGAAGTTGACCCCTTTAGTTGAAAATTAACTTCAATGTTGAAAATCAATATTTTCGGGTTGAAAACTCAACTGTTTTGTAAAAAATTCGCCTTTAAGGCTTGAAAGTTCTACAATTTGCTTGAAATATTTTTTCTATCTTGATTAAAAAATCTTATTTTGCTCGAAAATTCAACTGTTTTGGTATAAATTTGGTTGAAAATTAACCTTTTTGTTGAAAATCAATATTTTTGGGTTGAAAATTCAACTGTTTTGTCAAAAATTCGCCTTTGAGGCTTGGAAATTCAACAATTTGGTTGAAATATTTTTTATGTCTTGACTAAAAAATCTTTTTTTGCTTTAAAATTCAACTCTCTTTGTATAAATTTTGTTAAAAATTCAACTGTTTTGTTGAAAATTCGACTTTTTGAATACAAAATTCTTTGTTCCGGATTAAAAATTCATCTTTAGTAGAAAAGTAATACTTTTTGGTTGAAAGTTAATTCTTTTCAATGGAAAAAGGGAAAAGGTATAATTTGATGTTTTTTGGTTAAAAATGCAACTGTTTCTTTAAAAATTAATCTTTTTGGTTGAGGATTCCACTATTTTGTTAAAAATGGTCTTTTTTGTGGAATTCAACTGTTTGGTTGAAAATTCATCATCTGGGTAGCAAATTAATCTTCTTGGTGGAAAAATTGTCTTTCTGAGCTGAGAATTCAACTAGTTTGGTACAAAATTCCACTATTTGGTTGGAAATTCAAATTTTGGGCTCGAAAATTTTGTTGTTGAAAATTGATAATTTTTAGTTTAAAGTTGACCTCTTTAGTTGAAAATTGACTTTTTTTTAAATTAATATTTTCGGGTTGAAAATTCATCTGTCTTGTAAAAAAAATCGCCTTTGAGGCTTGAAAATTCAACAATTTGGTTCAAATATTTGTTCTATCTTGACTAAAAAATCTTTTTTTCACCTTTTTGGTTGAAAATCCCGTTGTTTAGTGGGAAATTAATCTGGTTTGATTGAGTAATTAACTATTTATTTGCAAATTCAACTGTTTGATTAAAAATTAATTTTTGTTATTGAAAATTCATATTTTTGGTCTAAAAATTCAAATCTTTCGTAGAAAATTCGAGTTATTGGCTTAAAATTTCCACGGTTTGGTAGAAAATTCAACTTTCTAGTTCGAAAATTTATATTTTGAGGATGGAAATTCAAATGTCTTGTAGAAAATTTGTCTTTTTGGTTGAAAATTCATTTTTTTGTTGTTCAAATTACAATATATTTCCACTTGAAATATAGGTAAATATTAATATTTTCCTACGTCATTAATTTAATATTTAAATTTATTTATATTGAGTAAAATTGAATATAAATTGATTGATGAAATAATGAAATGTTTAATAGAAATTGAAAGCATTGTTTAAATCTGGAACGGGATAAAATCTGATAAAAAATGATATAAATAAATTAATACACCATGAATGGTTGTAATATCTCCCCAAAAATCCGTTGAAACTAACCATAAGATTTTCAAAACTTATGAGTTAATAGCACAGCCTGAGTCACGAAACTTATCGCCACATTACATATATTCAGTCATAAATCCATTCTATCTCTTTTCTTATCTACCTATTAAAACCTCGAAGACAACTATCTATCATGTGGTTAATACTTTCTAGATATGAAGTTTTTATGATATTTACCATAAAAAATGTTCTCTGTGCGAAATCGACTGAATAAACTAAACTCTACACTTAAATAGTAATACATTAAGAATCCTTTTTACTTGGGCAAAAGTGGACACCTTCATTTCGAAATATTAAAGACTGAACTGGAAATTTTTAAGATGAATTTTTGAGGAGAACCCTTTCTGGAACAGTCGCGGAGTAAATGATAAAAGGGGACACGAGGGAATAGGGGATTACCTCTGACTTCTCTTATTTTCCACCCCAAGCTGCTTTTCCTGACAGTTCCGAAAGAACGAGTAAGAATAAGTGGAAAGCTTTCTACTCTTAAAACGAGATGCTTATATTGACCTGCCAACTACTTCCCTGACATTCCTTGAGGCGCCTGTGGTGTGGAAGATGACTGAAGCTTTAAAGAGCAGAATTCATATTTGACTCGTGTAAGCTTCTCTTTCCTCTTGCCTTCTGGTAGGATTGAGGAAGATTTTTTTTATCTTCTTGAACCCTTAGGATTGCCAGTCATTTGCAGATCTATCTTTATCAGACTTCATAATTAAAAACGTGGCATGTTGTTGAAGTTTCTCGGTATTTTTCAAATGTCATCGTAATTACATTCAACTCTCCATATAAGAATCCCGGTTTACGATATTCCTAAAACTGATGGCCTTCGCAATTTCGGGATGAGAGGAGTCGCCGGGCCGAAGGAGAGGATGTGCTCAGTCAAGCGTGATAAGCAGCTCGAGGGACGCACTCTCAGCGCGTTAGTAGTATCAGGTTGCGTCATGCGTCTAAATCCAACAAAAATTATTCATGCGTCTCTGTCGGTTTACTTTTGGCTTCTCACGATTTAGGATCAAGGCCAAGGCAAGCCATGCACGAAACCAGTCTTATATCGAGAGTTGAGTGTATTTCTTGCAGACCTGAAGTCATATACTGTCACATTAGGCATATTTTTGTAGGCACATTCATTTATGGTCAACATTTTTTTTCGGTTTCATTTGATAAACGCCTAACATAAAACACCAAATACACAAAAATGATTTTTAATATTAATATTAATTATTTAATATAAAATAAATGCATAGGTACCATGATGAATTCAATATAAAACGCTCAAGATTGCATGTCGAAATATATTGCATTTTCGATCTGAAAGGACGAATTTTCTATCAAAAACCACGAATTTTCAACAAATATGTTGAAATTTGACTAAACAAGACGACTTTTAACAACGCAGTTAAATTTGCAAGAACATAATTAAATTTTCAATAAAAAATATTTATTCTCAAAAAATGTATAATAGTTGATATTTCAACTAAAAAAATATTTTAATTTTGAATGAAGATAAACTGTTTACAAGAGAGTTAAATTTTCAACAAATAAAGATTTTAAAAAACGACGAATTGTTAGCAACAGATTTGAATTTTCAACAAAGAAAGATTTCTCAGTCAAAAGAGAAAAAAAATTTAACCAAATTATTCAATTTTCAAGTCAAAAAGGCCAATTATCTACAAAATAGTTAGATTTTCAACCCGAAAATATAAATTTCCAACTAAAAACTTAACTTCCAACCAAATAGCTGAATTTTCTACCAAATTAATAGAATTTTCAACCCAAAGAACAAAAATTTCTATGAGGACGGTTAAATTTTCCACCCGAAAATATGAATTTTCAACAAGAAAGTTAATTTTCAACCAAATAGTTGAATTTTAATCTAAAACCAGCAATTTTCAACTAAAAACGAACTTGTATTTTGTTGAATATTCGCCTTTTTGGTAGAAAATTAATCTTCTTGGTTAAAAATTCATCTTTGTAGATTAATGATTCAGCTTTTTGGATGAACATGAACTTCTTTGTTGAAAATTCATCTGCCTTCTAAAAAATTTATCTTTTCTAGTTGAAAATTAAACTATTTGGTTGAAAATTAACTTTTTTTGTTGAAAAATCATATTTTCGGGTAAAAAATCAACTATTTTGTAGATATTCGTCTTTTTTGCTTCAACATCATGTATTTTTTTGAAAATTCGTCTTTTTTGGTAAACAAGTTAAACTATCTGGTTTAAAATTAACTTGTTTCTTGGAAATTTATATTTTTGTTAAAAAATTCAACAATTAGTTTATTTTGTAAATAACCTATTTATTTGACGATTGAACTATTTGGTAAAAAATCCATTTTTTTCGAAAAATCATACGCGTTTTTTGGCTTAAGGATCCATGTATTCTGTTTGAAATGTATCTTTTTTGGTAGAAAATTAATCTTCTTGGTGAAAAATTCACCTTTTCGGTTGAAAAATTAACTATTTATTTAAAATTTCATCCCATTTGGTTGAAAATTGAACTACTTAGTTGAAAGTTTACTGCTTTGTTAAACATTTATGTTTTAAAAAGGTTTATCTCTTAATTTGAAAACTGAACTATTTTTTAAAAATTCGGTTTTTTTGGTTGAATTCAACTGATGAAAATCCGTTTTTTTTTGTTGATGAAAAATAAATTTTTCATCTGAAATTTTAACTATTCCATTTTTGGTTAATAACTTCATTTTTTTGTAGGTAAAAATTTATATGTATTTTACTATTTTGTTAAAAATTCATGTATTTTGTTGAATTTTCGTCTTTTAGTACAAAATGAATCTTCTTGTTTAAAAATTCATATTTGTAGGTTCAAAATTCATCTGCCTTTTAAAAAATTTATCTTTTTGGTTTGAAAATTAAACTATTTGGTTGAAAATTAACTTTTTTTGTTGAAAAATCATATTTTCGGGTAAAAACATCAACTATTTTGTAGATCATTCGTCTTTTTGGCTTCAACTTCATGTGCTTTATTGAAAATCCGTATTTTTTGGTAAAAAACTTAAACTATCTGGTTCAAAATTAACTTGTTTCTTGGAAATTTAAATTTTTGTTTAAAAATTCGATAATTTCGGTACAAAGTTCAACTATTTGGTAAAAAATCAATTTTTTTCGAAAACTCATGCTCGTTTTTTGGCTTAAGAATTCATGTATTTTATGGAAAATTTATCTTTTTTGGTAGAAAATTAATCTTCTTGGTGGAAAATTCACCTTTTCGGTTGAAAAGTTAACTATTTAGTTAAAATTTCATCCTTTTTGGTTGGAAATCGAACTACTTAGTTGAAAGTTAAACTGCTTTGTTAAAAATTCATTTTTTAAAAAGTTTTATCTCCTAATTGGAAAACTTAACTATTTTTTAAAAATTCGTTCTTTTTTGGTTGAATTCAACTGATGAAAATCTGTTTCTTGTTGATGAAAAATAATTTTTTCGAATGAAATTTTAACTATTCCATTTTTGGTTAATAACTTATCTTTATTAATTAAAAATTTAACTGTTTGGTTAAAAATTCATATATTTTGTTGAATTTCGTCGTTTGGTAAAAAATTAATCTTCTTGATTAAATTAATTTTTTGTTGAAAATTCGTCTGTCTTCTAAAATTTTGTCTTTTTGATTTAAAAACTTAACTATTTGGTTGAAAATGAAACTATTTGGTTACAACTGATTTTTATTGTTGTAGAAAATTCAACTCTTTTGGTAGAAAATCTTTTTTGGTTGAAAATCCAACTATTTTGTTGTAAGTGTGTTATATTTCGACATGAAATCTGAGAAATTTAGAGCGTTTCATATTCAGTTCCATATGGTACATATATATATATATATATATATATATATATATATTAATTCTATTTAAAATAATTTATTACCTTGTTTCCCTGAAAAGAAAAATCACCCTGTTTAATATCTGTTTTGAAAGCCTTTTGCTTTATGAAGTCCTGATATCTGAATATTTTAAAGATTACTTTTGATGATGAAGAATTTTTGTATTGGCATTAGGGTCTTACAAAAATTCTTCATCATAATTTAAATAATTGGGTCAATTAAATCCGACTTTTTTCAAGAAAATAGTAAAAATGTCACAAAACGATTACTTTTGATGCTTTATCGAAGCTATCCAGAAGCGTGTAGAATGTAGATCATAAGGATCGACAAAATTAAACATACTAGTACTGACATTAAGCTAATCAAATGACTGGATTTCAGTCCGGTGCTGATTTTCAGCCATCGTAGTTATATTTAAGTTACACTTTGAAATGAGTCGGTAATTCTTATTTACAGTGAGACTGAAGTTCACTACCTCGTTTTAAGAGAAGGTGAAGGGTGTGAATATTTATATCAGTGTCAGATGGAATGCTCTTCTGCTTCTTTTCCAACTGCCATTCCATTCCAGGCTGCGTTCCAAACAAGGGAAGCATGTTCACTTGACTCAGACTTTTTTCCTTTTTTTTTCCTCTCCTCTCAATATACATATACATACAGGTTATCTCCGATCTTTCAGTCCAGGTACTCAGAGACTGTTTTCTTGTGAAAAGCATTATCAGTCGGCTTAAGAGCGCAACTTCGCACTTTATGCCGCACACCGGTGATCAAGCCCAAGTACTTGTTACTTTTAGATTCCCCTCGGCACCTAATTAGAATACGAGTAATTTTTATATCTGCGTATTAAATTTCCTCTTTTAGAACACACTTTTATACCCTTCTTGTTAATTAAATATGTAGCCTCCTAGGGGTTAAAACACAATTTGAAATGACTAAAATTTATTTAGATTCCACTGAGAGTGAACTCTTTTGAAAAGGCATGAGGGATGTAAACATGTACAGTCAAACGGGGTAATTTCGGACATGTGGGGCAAATTCGGACACCCATAAATTCCTTAAATTGACAGGATAAATTACTTAAAACTGTTTCAAGAATTTGGAATCAGTTCAAGCCTTAACTGGTTCTAGATTCTGGTTAAAACCACCCACATTAAGTAATTTAAACTATCAGTTTAGGAATGTCCGAAATTGCCCCGTTTGATGGTACTCGGAAGAGGTGTGGCACACTCATCTACTGAAAGTTTTTGGATGGCTCCTTATCAGTGAGATTAATCGCTGTCGGCAAAAATCGTAAGTTGGCGTAGTTAAATTTTTTCCGTCGCATCACACGATCATCACCATAATCATTCAAAACGAAATGATGATATCTACGTGAAAACTTGAATCTGGAGTATATCGAGTGTACCGACCGCGATAACGATCTCTATGGCTGATGTAACGGAACGCTCTCCTTCTGTCAGCCACCTTAGCCTACACATTTCCGAATGTTTATAATTATGACATATATTTTTAGATAAAACTCTCCTATGGATTATTAAACTTTAGGTACACTGCCGTCGGAAATTATTGGTGCGACCAGCACGAGTACTACTAAAAATCACTGCTGAATTTTCAATACGATAACTCGACCGGAAATAAAGCTAAAAATGCAAAAGACGGAGGTTATAAAGCCTATGAAATTCCTGGTCGAATGGCCCCTAGTAGAGCTGTTTCTGACTTTTGGAAGAGAATATATCACGTTTGATGCTTAAAAACAAATATGCAAGAATTTTTCGAATTTTGTACCTCGACTTAAGCTTGTGGCATGAGCTCGGAAAGTTAAAGCAAAAATCTTAAATTTATACCACACTTTCTTTGAACTCTTATCTTTAATTCAAGACAATAAAACTTGAAAATTCCTAATGGGTTTCCAAGATATGGGAAGAAATATCGGAGCTTGTCTGCGTCAAGATTTAGTCGGCGATCATCGCTGTCGGCCGCGAGAGCGGTGATCGCCGAAAATTTCTCAGATGTGGGACCTTAAGTTCAACTCGTGCTGTAACCTAGGAAACTTTTTTGAAAAAACTGAAATTTACAGAACATAATATTTGAAATCTCATCTTTAACTTAATCTAATAAAACTTCAAAAATCTTTTCGGGTTCCCAAGATATGGCCCAAAAATGTTAAGCTTGTTTCCGTCGGCGATGACCGCTGTTGGCCATAGAGGCAGTCACGTTTGAACATTTTTAGTCACATCTGGTGAATTTGTGAAGCTTTTTTAAGTTTTATTTTCTTAAATTTTTTCGAAAGAGACAGAAAAGTTATCTATTATAGAGTGATATTTTTACTACAGAAATTTATGCCACAAATATTAAGACATAAAGGTTTAGGTCTCAAAGTTAAGGCATTTTTCTTCGAAATTTTATTACATTTAGTGTAGAAAAGGCGGATCATTCAGAAGAGCTGGGCGGATGCAAAAGCTTTTAATATCTTTGGACGTCCAATGTAACTATTTTAGGACATAAAATTTGAGTTTTGTAATTTAGGGCTTTTTATGATTTTTCCTGTTCTTCAGAGTTCACAGGGTGCACAGTCTTCCCCTTTTTTCTTAGTTTCCCCTTTTCCTGAAATTCCCCTTTTTCCACCATTTCTCAAAAAACTTCCCCTTTTTCCCCTTTTTCTCTTTAAATATACGATATTTGAAAATACAATATTTGAATTACGCGAAAATTCTCTGAAATTAGTAAGTGTACCCATTGTTGAATAAGAATTAAAGAAATTATAGCAATTAAATAAACTATTAATGAATAAGTAAGGTACCAATAACATTACAAAATATACAGTACTTTTAAAATAAGTATTAGAAAGTGAACACTTTATATACCTTCCGAATTAAAAAATGGAATATTCCAAATTCATCAACTGCAATTTTAAAGGTTCTAACTTGAGCAATTTTTAATTTGAGTTTACGAGCACTGAAGAACTTGTGGAATGGCATTCGACAAACGTGAAAAAAAATTTTAATCCGTAAAATTTAACGTTTTCAAATTCAAAATATTTCCTATTGGTTGAAAAATTATGACGAATTTTTTATATTTACAGCTTTTACTAGTGAACAATAATAAAAAATTACGAAATTTAAAAATAAATTTTTTGCGCAGTAATAAATTTTTTGAAAATGTGCAAAAACATCTTCTTTTGGATTGAGTCATATGCACACATTTAACCCTTAAACTGCACACCTCAAAAAAATTACGTAAGCTACACCGTGGGTGTTTGACACCCAGTTAACATTGCACACCTCAAAATAATTACGTAAGCTACACCGTGGGTGTTTGACACCCAGATGTTTAAACTTGTATAACTAAGACGGATTTCAATATTTTGTAACGAAATTCTAATGGGATGTAGAATTATAAGTTTTTCTTAAATCCCGTTGGTTTTATAACGATATAATTTGTTAAAAACTGGATTTAAAAAAAAAAATCGAAAAAATGAGTTTTTTTATAAAAAATGTATATATTGCGTAATTTTCAATATTTTGACCTAAAAATTTAATGGGATACTCTTGAAACAGTATACTTTTAGAAAAAAATAAGCTCAAAGTTGTTCTGGGTGTTTGGCACCCACAGTGCAGTTTAAGGGTTAAAAAAAGTTGAGTATGTCGAACCTGAAATTCATTCAGCTTGAACCAAAGAAACATTTTATAATTTTGTTTTTCGACAAAAAAAACTTTTGTCGTGATTTAGGATTTTTGGGATTTCATATTTTTTCTGCGATTTTGGAACTTTATATGTACCACGAAAAGAAATGTTTCCCATTGAAAAAAAATAATAACATTTTTCTTTGGTTTAAGCTGAAGAAATTTTAGCTTCGAATCAATCCAAAAACGTGTTTTTGTACATTTTCAAACAATTGTAAATAAGGCAAAATTTTTTTTTATTTAAAAAATTTTTAATTGTAAATTTAAAAAAAGAGAACAGAAGATATTAACAGATTTCAAAAATTTGTTCTTTACTTGTTTTGGATGTCCGACCACAAATTGTTATCCCTCAGCTCAAACGATTTGATTAGTTTCAGCATTTTTACTTTGCTCTACTGAAGAGTGTAGTTTTAGATTTACATTGAAAGTATTAATTATAGTAAGGAAAAAATGACAAATCTTGGAAAGAAATATTTATGAGAACGATGTTAAACATATCAAAATTGTGTATTTAACTAATTTTATTTTTTTTCTCGGACTTTTTATATTACTGTGAATGGATTTACAACGAACTAAGTATATCCAATTTTTGAAAATAAATTCTTCAATGGCAGAAATAATTGAAAAATGATTGAAAATTATTTAAAAATATAAAATTCTTATAAAAAGATTGGTTGTTCTTTTCGACATACAAAAATAAATGTTTAATCTTCCCGTATTTTCCCCTTTTTCGTGAGAAAATCACCCTATTTCCCCCTTTTTAGGCTCCCTTTGCGCTGTGATCCCTGGGTTGAATTAGGGTGTATTCCGGAAGACTTAGGGGGTTGATACCTTTTCGGCGACATTTTGGCACCAAATGACTCTATTATCAACAGTAGAATTTTAAGTCTTGAATTAAAGTAATTTTTTATAGTTTTTGTAACTCGTGGTTCAGTAGAGGTGTGTTCCGGAAGAGGTAAGGAAGTGATACCTTGTGGGGTTTATTTTGGGACCAAATATTCCAATTTTTCAATTTTTAGTGATTGAATTGAGGTGTGTTCCGGAAATGCTAAAGGGATAAAAGTTGTTTCCTGATTAAATGTTGCAAATTTTGGCAAGGTGGATTTCTATTCATTTATATCCAATTTAAGTATTTTTATCTACTTTTTATATTTAATTGATGTTGATGATTTGTTGATTACTGATTCTTTGAAATTAATTTCTGTCAATATTTGACTGAAATTCAATCAATATTTTGACTGAAATCCAGTCAATAATTCGACTGAAATCCAGTCAAAAATTCAACTGAAAGTCAGTCAATATTTCGACTTAAAGTCAGTTATTGTGTTCAACTTAGTTTACAAAGAATAGAATTCATCGTATTTTTGCAGCCAATCACACACATATGGCTGTTTCTCTCGTGTACAAATGTTATCCACTTCGATGTTCGCTATATCTGCGAACCCGGTCCAACTCGTCTTAGTTTGAAGTCTCAAAGCAGGTGCGTTAGTTGCATTCTGCACATTCCACACTCAGCACTCGTCCTCATCCAGCATCATGCAACGACCTTCTACCCCCACTCTCTGCCCCAACCTCCCTGCCCCATATTCTTTATCGCAAGAGACATTCAAACAATTCAAATTAATTTGCTTGTTTATTTATTTTACTAATTTACATTTTCTTCATTTATTTTGTACATTTATTTTGTTCATTTGCATTCTTGTTTAGTGAGTGGACAAGTGCACATGCACTTCTGAGCGGCCTTCAAAGAAGAACATGTATTTCGTGTTTTAAATAACAAATTAAAAAGTAAGTTTTACATAACTTCTGCCGTTATTGAATTACATTTGCAATTTGTATTGATTAAACATTCTTCAATTGAGAATGATGACCTTGAAAAACGTGCAATTTGAAAAGTGTTGCAAAATAAAAAGAAAGTTTTAGTTTGAGAAATGGCTTACTTTCAGCTGGAGCTTTAAATCCATCATTAAAGGTATTAGCCCAATAAACCGGCTTTAAAACTAACTTTCAGTTCCTATAGTGACCTAATTTTAGCCCAGATACTGACATACTACTGAAATTAAGTTAACATAATGACTTAATTTCAGTCCTGTAGTAGACTAACTGTAAGATTGATCAGACTTACTTTCAACGTTTGTTGCCTTCTTTTGTTACAACTTTAAACAAGCAACATTTTGCCTTATTTCAAGACATTGTTTACAGTTTAAAATTAATGTAGTTACAAAATGGTTTTTAATATTTAAGCTTTGCGTAATTATGTGTCTTGTTAAGCAACGATATGAATATAATACGAGTGTCTATATGATCTGCGGTTTTCCGTTCATTCGTCAAAGTTGAAACAATGCTATTTATTGGTTCCGGCCAATGCGAGGGATTCTGGTTGTTTCTCTCGGATTGATTTTTAATCGCAGTGTTTATGACGCTTTTGTGTCGCCAGACTTTGTGAGTCAAACCGAAGACGAGATAATAGTACATACATGTATATATAGTGTATTAAAGATAACGTTGCTACAAGTTGACACATACCTACTTAGGCTGACCACAAGACCCATCTTGTTTACTATCGAGAGATATTGATACAACGAACGTACGCCTCGACACAGTTTCTGCTATATATACTAGAAGACTAGATGTAAAGTGTATCTCGTTTGAAACTATCATATTTAATGTCTGTGAAGAGTAGAAACAATTCTTATAAAAGACAAAAAAGTGACTGACAATTCTTAACTTAAAATCAGTCACTGTAGTAAGTTAAAGTAAGATCTATGCCGTTCGGGCTAAAGTTAAGTGGCCTAGAGGGAAATCATGATTGCACATTAGTTTATAATTATTATGGAGTTGGAAGACAGTCAATTGAAAGACAGTCATGTTTCGACTGAAAGTTGGTCAATATTTCGACTGGAAGTCAGTCGATATCTCGGCTGAAAGACAGCCTATATTTTAACTAACGAGCAATACTGATACAACGAGCATACGTATTATAAATGGCTGGATGCCAACAATTTTCAAAACACTTTTGTTTTATTTAAGTCAACATGTTTCACGAACGACTTAAATATACACATATCCAACTTTCCGAGATCCACGCGTTAATCAACATTTTTCCTAAGTGTTCGCGCATCGCAGTTCGCGCACGCATTTCTGCCTGCGGAAATGAATTTCAGATCGCACGACTGAAAATCATTCGAAAGCTAACATACCTTCCAGTTGTTCATTGTATTACTACATATTTCAGATAGAGACACGGTATTTAAGACCAATTTATGGTTGAAATTAATTGATTTACTTAATTTAAGTTAAAAATGAATTTCAGTTATTCTTAAAATTCAGATTCTTGTATTACTGTGTAGATGTAAAGTGTAACTTGCTTGAAACTCTGATACTCAATGTCTTCAGAGAGAAGGAAAAATGATCATTTTAAGACAAAATAGCGACTGAGAATGCTTAAATAAAAAAACAAAAGAAAAGCTATCTATTAAGGAGTCCTATTTTTCTATAAAATTGATCGATAGCTAAGCTATCAATATAATCTTTTGAAAATTAATTTAAATCAACTGAAATTTAGTCAATATTTCGACTGAAAGTCAGTAAATATTTCAATTTAAATTCAGTCAATATTTCAACTGACGAGCGATATTGATGCAACAATCGTACGTATAAACTATAACTCGCCTGAAACTATTATGCTTAATGTCTATAGAGTAGAAAAAATTCTTATTTTCGGCAAAATAGCGACTGAAAATTCCTAACCTAAAATCAGTCACTATAGGAGCTTAAAGTCAGATCTATGCCATGTGGATGTTAAGTGACTATGTACTGCCAGATAATCTCCAGTAGGAGAATTAACTAAAATTAAGATGCATCTTGAACTTACTGAAATTCAGTCAGTTTCTTCACTTGATATAAGTTTTAGCCAGTATTTGGGCTTCAATGAAATCACTTTGTAATCTGTAAATTTGTAGCAGGCCACATATAGATTTAAATTTAAAGGCAGAGTGGACTGAAAGCTAATACAAATACTGCTCATCAGCTGAAATTAAGGCATCTAAACTGCAAGTCAGTACAATACCTGACTGAAATTAAGTATCGAAAAAAGTCGGCTTACAAATTCGTAATCCAAGCCAATCAAAGGTTTAAAGTTTATATTTGATTAAAATAGGATAAAATGAAGCAAAGGAGTGGGGGATTCTTCAAGTAGTGGCGCCCCTGCTGACTACCGTGCGTTTACAAAACAAACCGCAGAGTAGTAGCTGGTTATGACCAAACATGGACCAAGCCCGTGTGCACGAGTCTGGTTGCGCCAGGTTTTTTTTTCTTTCTTTTTTCCTTTTCACCTCTCCTGTTTTTCATTCTCTCTCATATCAGCAGCCAGCCTTTCTCTCTCGATAGAGAGGAGAGACCAATTGGCAATCGCAAACGAAGACGCCACTGTGAAGATCCTATATCGGAAGGCTTACGTATCCAATCCAAGAATGCAATGTTTGATTTAAATGGCTTGCAGATCGAGATGCTGAGGCGAGATTTCCTGATAAATCTGGTCCCGGTTCCTCCTATCCTGCTTTGTGCTCTTCTTTTTGATTGCTAGAGAATACGGGAAATGGAGGATCAGGATAGGGATGTACACCAGAGACTCGATAGATGATCAATCTCGGGGGTTGCCTGCAAATGGCCTTGTTCATATAACGCGTACAGCGAAACGTAAACAGACAGGGCCGCCTGAACCGTTTCCATAATATTGCGCAATCTACTTGGCTGACTAGTATAGTGCATGCGTCCCTTCAGAGGCGGAGTCGCAACCGTCTCTCGCCCTGCCCCCTGAGAAACTGTGGGGACCAGCAATTCTAGGAATTCATATAACGCGTTCGATCGCGCGTACAAATAGCGAGTCTCTGGTGCAGAAGAAAGGCGCTTGGTTCCATTAACAGGCCTCACAGACCTGTCCCTATCTCCCCTATTGTACCCTATATTCAGTTAAGGTCCTAAAGTACCCTATTTTAAAGATTTGGTCCCGGTAGTACCCTATTTTTTTGCCCATAATTTGCTCATAATGGAACTTTAAAAAAGTTTATAATAAGATAAAAGCTTGCAAGAGTTACGCATTTTGAAAAAAAAATAGCAAAAATGAGGGCATTTTTGTAAGAAGTAACCGTAAAAAATAATTAGGGCTACCACACAGTCAATATTAGTCACTTTATTTTCTCAAATCACTTTTTAATCACTTTTTTAAAATGAAAAGATCACTATTTCTGAATTGTCTTGAATTCTTTTGAAATATTACAGGGTATTTTTAAAGAATTCGAGAAATTTGTATCAGATTTCAATAATTTGATGGGATTTTTAAGATTTTCGGGTATTTTTAAAACTTCTAAGGCATTTCAAGAGCTTTCCATTTGAAATATTTGAGAGAATTTTAAAAGATTCCAAGGTATTATTAATTAATTTCAA
Organism: Andricus curvator; assembly: GCA_932195095.1. Taxonomy (NCBI): domain Eukaryota; kingdom Metazoa; phylum Arthropoda; class Insecta; order Hymenoptera; family Cynipidae; genus Andricus; species Andricus curvator. The sequence goes on along the minus strand of CAKNYM010051593.1, from coordinate 357,528 downwards.
TAATTTGAAGGGATTTCAAAGCGTTTTAATTATTTTAGGATAATGCATTTTCTAGAACCTCGGCAGATATAGAACGATTTTACAAGATCTATAAGGTTTCAAGATATTTAAATGATTTTACAGGATTTTATAAGATTTTCGAGGATTTAAATGATTTTAAGGGATTTTAAAGCTCTCAGTGTATTTTACTACATTTTCCAGAATTTCAGAAAATATCGTCAGAGAATTTCACGGGATTTTATAATATTTTAGTGGGTTGTAAAAAATATAATCACGAGAAGTGAGGTATTTTTTAGGGTGTCAAAGATTTGAAGAGATTTGAAGTTAGTTTTTGGAATTCACCCTGAATCCTTATTAATTTATCCTGAATTCTTTTAAATTCTCTGAAATAATTCAATGGATTTTTTTTAATTTTTAAAAAACAAATGATTTGAAATATTTGAAGGGATTTAAAAAGATTTTGAGGGATTAGAAATATTTTAGGTTATTTTCAAAGATTACAAATAAATTTTTTAATGGTTTCAGTAATTTAATGGGACTTTGAAGGATTTAAAATATTTTAGTGCATTTTAAACGATTCCCAGGTATTTTCAAGAGATTTAAACAATTTTAAGGGATTTCCAAGGGTTTTAGTAAGTGCAAGGAATTTTAATATTTTAATGGATTTCAATCAATGTATTCACGAGAAGTGAGGGATTTCGTGGGATTTCAAAGATTTGAAGAGATTTTCAAATATTTTTTGCAATTTATTTGCAATTTGCCCTGAATTGTTAATAATTTATCCTGAATTATTTTAAATTTTTTTGAATTCTTCTAAATTCACTCAATTTTACTCAAATCAATGGATTTTTAAAAGTATTTGTTTAATTCATCTTCAACTTGTTTTTTAACTCACCTTAAATTCGTAGGAATTTGATCAAATTCTTTTGAATTCCCTTTTAATTTTACTAAACTCATTTCACACTTACTGAATTAAATGAATCTTTTCATATTTTTGAATTGTTTTGAATTCACTTGATTGTTTTTGAAATTCAGTTTGATTTTTCATGAATTTCATCGAATTCTTCTCGTGTCCCTTAAATTCTCCAACTTCACTCAAATTTTACTGGAATAAATGGATTTTTTCGATTTTTAAAATTTTTTCCAATTCATTTGAATTCTTTTGAATTGTTTTGTAGTCATTAGCCACTTTTTTGTTAGAAATTAGTAGGGTTTCAATGATTTGAAGAAATTTTTTAATTATTTTTTGGAATTCACCCTTAATTCTTTTAAATTCTTTTGAATTCTCTTAAATGTTTTTATTCTCTTGAACTCTTCTAAATTTACTTAATTCTATTCAATTCTATTCAATAATTATCACCAACATTTACAACAATCTTTCAATTCTTAGGCATTTCATCAAATACTTTTGAATTCCTCTGAATTTTTCTAAGCTCATCTCAAAGTTACTGAATTCAATGATGTTTTTTCATATTTTTAAATTGTTTTCAGTTCATTTGATTTTTTTTAATTTGCCTTGAATTTTTATGAATTTCATCGAATTGTTTTCGTTTACCTTAAATTCCTCTAAATTTATTCCAATTTCACGAGAATCAATGGAATTTTTATGATTTTAAACATTGTTTTGAATTCATTTCAATGATTGTTTTGAATTTAAATTGAATTGTCTTGAAATCTTATGAATTTATCCTGAATTTGTTACCCTCTGAGTGTGAAAAAAGTAACCTATGAGCGTGACAAAAAGTACCCTTTGGTCCCTATATTTTAGCTTATAGGAACTGTGAGGCCTGCATTAAGTTTAACGGAAAAACTGACTTGAAGTCAAATCATGGTCTTGATTTTAGTCGAAATATTGACTGACTTTCAGTTGAAATATCGACTGACTTTCAGTCGAAATTTAAACTGGATTTTAGTCAAAATATTGACTAAATTTCTGTCAATATATCTATTGACTTTCAGTAACAATATTGACTGACTTTCAGTTGAAATATTGACTAACTTTCAGTTGAAATATTGAATAACTTTCAGTTTAAATATTGACTAACTTTCATAATTCTCACTTGGAATAGGGAATTTTTTAAAAGATACTTATAATTATAAGTTGTGAAATAGATTTTCAGTGAATAAATATAATTTATAGTTAATTATAATTTTCGCTTTGTGCCAGGGAATGTTAAAAAAAATTATAATTTTGAGTTTGAGATGGGGAATTTCAGTAAAGAAATATAATTTTGACAATCGAGACAGGAAAATCCCGTGATGAATTAGAATTTAGACTTTCGAAGATGAAATGACATCGAGCGGGAATTTTGAAAAATAATTTTACTTCCGATTTAGAAAAAGGGAATTCATTTTTTAAAAACCCCTGTTTGGTTTCAGAATTATAATTCTTTTACGATATTTTCTGTTCTAAATCCAAGTTATAATTATTTTCCAAAATTCCCGCTTCTAAATCAAAAATCTTTTAAATCTTTCACAATGTTTAGACATCTCTTGAAATCTTTAAAAAATATTTGAAATCATTCAGATCTTTTCAACTCCTTTTAATTACCCGGGAAAATGAACAATTGACAAAAATAAGACCGGAAAATGACCGGGAATTCAAAATCATCCATCAGGTAGAAACCCTGATTAATCAAAAATTAAATTATAATATTGTGCATACTATATACTTCAAAGACAAATCATGAATAAGATAAAAAATAAGTCACTCATACAGCATCGTATTCTGAAAATTTTTAATACAAAATGGTTACAAAATGATCTTATAATAGGATTGAATTTCACAAACTTTTAAAATTAAATTAAGCTAATCGAAATTGAGTTACGATTCAAATTCAAATTTTCTTTGAACGGAAGACGCGCGAGTCTATCCCCTATTTCCGTGCAGGTTCACTATTACAATTTTATCCCTTTATTAATGTTCCGTATATTTTGGTACACCCTCAAAAGGTCCCCTAATTTATTTTTAAATCTCCTGTTTTCTATTTTATCGACATTGATTGATGTGAAACCTAATCTATAAATAATATGTTTGAGTTGTGAAATTTACTGTAGCAGTTATAGAATGAAAATCCAAAATGAGGAACTTGAAAATTATATATTATTTTTCGTACATTTCCATTCATGAAAATTTTCACTGAAGACAGACCTCGGGCTCGCCACACTATTGATAGTATTTCACACTTGTTATGAGCGATGATCATCCAAAAATAACGTTAGGGGAGTTTATGGGGGGGGGGGGTTAAAATCTTACTGTTTCTTATAAATTCACAAAGTAGTTGAATTTTCAAAGAAAAAATATGAATTTTTATCAAAAAATGGAATAGTTGATATAATAACGAAGAAATTATTTTAATTTTAAATCAAGAACAGTTTGAGAGCCAAAAAGGAATAATTTTTTACAAAATAGTTGAATCCTCAAACGAAACAGCTTAATTATTAATTAAAGAGTTGAATTTTTTACCAAATAGTTGAATTTTCTACCGCAACTGATTAATTTTTAAACAGGCACTTGCATTTTTAAGTAAAAGGGTGAAGATGAATGCCCCAGAGGCTTAATTAATAAAGTTTAATTCTAATTTTCAACGAAATATTTGGATTTTCAATCAAAAAAAATTTGTTAGTTAAGAAAGAAAAACAATGTGAATCAAATTGTTGAATTTTTAAACCAAAAAGAAGAATTTTCAACAAACATTTTAATTTTCAATCAAGAAGTATGACGTTTGAACAAAAAAGATAAATTTTTAACCAAAAATTAAAAAAATGTTAAAAATTTAATTATTTTGTTGAAAATATGTTTCATTTTTAGTTTAAAATTAATTTTTTCGCTGAAAATTTAATCATTCCATTTTCGGTTGAAAATGTATCTTTTTTAGGTTAAAATTCATCTATCCTATATTAAAAAGTAGCTTGAATTGTATTGAAAATTCATCTTTTTACTTTAAAATTCAAGTACTTCATTGAAAATTCATGTAATTTGTTGGTAATTCATCTTTTTTGTAAAAAATTACTTAATTAAAAATGCAACTGCTTGGCTGAAAATTAATCTGTTTTGGTTGATGATTCCACTTTTTTGTTGAAAATCCGCCTTTTTTGTTTAATTCAATAGTGTTTGATTTAAAATTGAAATTTTTTTTTTTTAATATTAAGTATTACATGTTTCATTGAGAATTCCTTTTCGGGTTGAAAAATCAACTACTTAGTTAAAAGGTGAACTACTTCGTGAAAAATTAATTTGTGTGGGTTAAAGATACATCATTTTAGTTACAAATTCAACTATTTGGTCGTAAATTAACTTTTTTGTTGAAAATTCATATTTTTGGGTTGATAATTGAGCTGTTTAATAGAAAAGTCGTCTTTTTTACTTGAAAATTAAACAACTTGGTAAAAAACTAAACTATTTGGTTGAAAATTAACTTTTTTTGAAAATTATTATTTTTGATTAAAAATTAAACTACTTCATCAGAAAATTAATGTTTGTGGTCAAAAATTGAACTTTGTGGTCGAAAATTTAACTTTGTGGTCGAAAATTTAACTTTGTGGTCAAAAATTAAACTATTTATTTGAAAATTTAACTGTTCTATTGGAAATTTATTTTTGGGTTAAAAATTAATGTTTGTATCTGAAAATGTAGCTATTCCATTTTTGGTTGAAAATTTTTCATTTATAAATGGAAAATTCAACTATTGGGTGCAAAATTCATGTATTTTGTTAAAAATTCGCCTATTTGATTTATTCATTTGAATTTATTGATAGGATAGATGATTTTATTTTATTTATTTGTTGAAAATTCATAATTTTGGTCAAGGGTTCAACTACTTTTTAAAAAATTAGTCTTTTTTAGTTGAATTCAACTGGTTGAAAATTATATTTTTTGCTGAAAATTCTTTTTTTTTTTCTGAAAATTAGTTTTTGAAACTGAACATTTAACAATTCCATTTTTGTTTGAAAAGTTATCTTTTTTAGTGGAAAATTAAATTATTTACTTGAAAAATATCTTTCTGGAGTGAAAATTAACTATCTTGTTCAAAATTCTTTTTTTCTGGTTTAAAAATCAACTATTTTTTAAAACATTCATCTTTTTATCTTGAAAACTTAACTATATTGTTAAAAATTAGTCTATTTGAGTATACAATTATCTTGTTGGTTGAAACCTTATTATTTGAATGAGGTTTCAACTATTTTGTTAAAAATCCGTCTTTTTTCTTTGAATTAAACTGGTTGATAATTCGTTATTTTAATTTGGTTTTTTTAACTGCAAATTCATGTATTTTGTTGAAAATTCGTCTTTGGGAAGAAAATAAATCTTCTTAGTTGAAAATTCATCTTTGTAGCTTAAAAATTCAGCTATTTGGTAAAACTTTCAACTACGTTTTTGAAATTTTAACTGTTTTGGGGAAAATTCAACTAGTTTCTTAAATTTATCATTTTTGGTCGAAATTTTGACTGTTTTGTTAAAGATTCTTCCTTTGGATTGAAAATTCGTCTTTTATTGTAGAAAAGTCATCTTTCTTGGTTGAAGATCCTTCTCACTTGGCTGAAAATGAACTTTTTTGTTGACAATTCAACTTTTAAGGTTGAAGATTCAATTATCTTCTAAAAAAATCGTCTTGGATTTAAATTGTATTTTTTCTGTAGGTACTAATGCGAAGTACTTGCATCAGCAACCCGTTAGCAGCTTCGTGTAATTACAGCCGGAAAGCCTAATTGCTCTCGGAAACTAGGAAATGCTTCAAATTCCAAATACCAAAATTTCCTTAGCATTCAAGTTTCTTCGACAAATTTCTCTAATTTATTATTAAGATTTTGATTCAATATCGTGCAGCCTATCACAGAAATGAGTGTTTATGTAATTACTTAAAGTCTTACATATAAATTCAAAATTCATTTAAGGTTCTCTGACAATTTTCCGGAAGCTAGGTTGATAACAAACAAGTAGACGGAAACTAGTTATCACAGTTTCTCGGCACTCGGATTGGCGAAACACGTATTTCTACTTAAAGCTTGCTCTGAAGCTTAAAACATTTTCTTATCAGTAGTACTACTGTAGCTACAAAGAAGGTGTAAAATTAATTTACTTCGAAATAATCTTCAAATTATCAATTGAAGTCAAGATATATTATACGAATAAAAGTATACTAGTGTAACTAAACATTATACGTCCTTGATAATAATCTAGGCTCTTATCATCAATTCTTATATAATATTTCTCATTGATGTAGAGTTATCATAAAACAACTTGATTTTTAGTACACTTTTTATTATTTTGAATTTGAAGGTTTTAAGTTTTGTTTTAAATTTGTCGTTTTGAAACTTAAGGGTTGTGCCATTTTTTAATAATTGTCTTAATGTTGAATATTTCTATAAAAAATAGGTGTTTCACGAAAATCTCGAAAGCATTGATGTCGCTATTCCTCAATGCCGATTGGGTAATTTGAAAAACTGAAAGGAAAGAATGTAAAATTTTATTATTCAACCAAAGCCAGGCATATTCAGCAGAATTAAAATTTTTTATTTGACATGAGCAAAAGTAACTTTATTGCTAAATATCAAACAAAAGTTGTATTTTTGCAACAGGTGAAAATGACCACTTTTCAATATTTTCATTGAATTATTTGTATTGAAATAATCATTTTTGAAAACAAAAGCATACTCTCAAAGATAAATTTTGAAGAACAAATAGAAAAATATAATTTACGGTTAAAATACTTATTTTTTAACCAATAAAAAAGGAATTTTCAACAAAATAGTTGAATTTTTAACGAAAGTGATAAATCTTCAACAAAAAAAATAAATTCCTAATAAAAATGTAATTGTTGATATTTTTACCATAAAGTATTATACTTTTCAATCAAAAACAGTTTAATTGAACCAAAAAATACGAATTTTTGACAAAAAATCTGAATTTACAACCCAAAAAAATACGAGAAGTGAATTTTCAACTTAACAAATCAATTTTTTAACAACAATCGAAAAGCCACAATTTCAGTAAAAAAATCATTTAAAACCAAAAAGTATTTTCAACAAAATAGTTAAATTTTTAAGTGAAGGGAATTAATTTTTAACTAAAATAATGAATCTTCAACCAAAGGAAATGAAATTTGAACTAAACAGATGAATTTTCAACCAAAAAGATTAGATGTCTATTAAAAAAGATAAATTTCCCACAAAAAATCGAATACTTAAATTTTTAGTTAAAAAAAGTTGATTTTCAAGTTGAAAAAATACTAATTTGCAACTAAAAAAATAAATTTTCAACAAAAAGATAATAATTTATACCAAGACACATGAATTTTCAACAAAATTTTGAATTTTTAAAGGAATTTTCGACCTAATTGTTAAATCTTCAACCAAATAAATAAATTTTCAACCAAAAAGGTGATTTAGTCACCAGTAAAATTAATATTCTACCAGAAAAAAAACAAAGTTTCATCAAAATACAGAAATTTTCAACCAAGAACGATTTTTCAGTCAATAACGAAAAAAAAATCTCATCCAAAATGTTGCATTTTCAAGCAAAAAGACGAATTTTTGACAAAAAGTTTGTTGAATTTACAACACAAAAAATATTAATTTTCATGTAATTAAATTTTTAACCCAAACAAGACGAGTTTTCAACAAAATAAGTGAATTTTCGACTTAAAGAGTTAATTTTTTTAGCAAAAGTGGAATGGCTATACTTTCACTCAAAAAATCCTTTTAAAACAGATAAAAAACGAATTTTCAACAAAATAGTTATATTTGTAACCAAAATAATTTAATTTTCTACCCAAAACAGACGAGAAGTGAATTTTAAACTTAAAAAGATCTATTTTGTTAACAAACATGGAAAAGCCGCAATTTCACTAAAAAAATCATTTTAAAAACAATAGGTAGTTTCAACAAAATAGTTAAATTTTTAAGTAAAGGGAATTAATTTTTAACTAAAATAATGAATCTTCAACCAAAGGAAATTAATTTTTGACTAAACAGATGAATTTTCAACCAAGAAGATTAGATGTCTATTAACGACAAAAAATCGAATACTTATATTTTTAGTTTAAAAAATTGATTTTCAATTTGAAAAAAACAACTAATTTTCAACTAAAAAAATAAATTTTCCAAAAAAAATGTATAGCAAGACATATGAATTTTCAACAAAATTTGTAATTTTCAAAAGAATGATCAAACTAATTGTTAAATCTTCAACCAAATAAATGAATTTTCAACCAAAAAGCTGATTTAGTTACCAGTAAAATTAATATTCTAACAGAAAAAAAACAAAGTTTCATAGAAATACAGAAATTTTCAACCAAGAACGATTTTTCAGTCAATAATGAACAAAAATCTCATCTAAAATGTAGAATTTTCAAGCAAAAAGACGAATTTTTTACAAAAAGTTTGTTGAATTTACAACACAATAAAATATTAATTTTCATGTTATTAAATTTTTAACCCAAACAAGGCGAGTTTTAAACAAAATAAGTGAATTTCCGACTTAAAAAGATTAATTTTATAGCAAAAATGAAATAGCTACACTTTCACTCAAAAAAACCCTTTTAAAGCAGATAAAAACGAATTTTCAACAAAATAGTTATATTTGTAACCAAAATAATTAGTTTTCAACCCAAAACAGACGAGAAGTGAATTTTCAACTTAAAAAGATCTATTTTGTTAACAAACATGGAAAAGCCACAATTTCAGAAAAAAAATCATTTTAAAACAAAAAGTATTTTCAACAATATAGTTAAATTTTTGAGTAAAGGGAATTAATTTTTAACTAAAATAATGCATATATTCAACCAAAGGAAATCAATTTTTGACGAAAAATTTTTGATTAAAAAATTGATTTTCAATTTGAAAAAAAAAACTAATTTTCAACTAAAAAAATAAATTTTCAAACAAAAAAAATAATAACTTATACCAAGACATATGAATTTTCAACAAAATTTGTAATTTTCAAAGGAATGTTCAAACTAATTGTTAAATCTTCAACCAAATAAATTAATTTTCAACCAAAAAGGTGATTTAGTCACCAGTAAAATTAATATTCTACCAGAAAAAAAACAAAGTTTCATCAAAATACAGAAATTTTCAACCCAGGACGATTTTTCAGTCAATAATGAAGAAAAATCTCATCTAAAATGTAGAATTTTCAAGCAAAAAGACGAATTTTTGACAAACAAAATTTGTTGAATTTACAACACAAAAAGGATCAATTTTCAAGTAATTAAATTTTTACCCCAAACAAGATAAGTTTTCAACAAAATAAGTGAATTTTCGACTAAAAGAGTTAATTTTTAGCAAAAATGGAATGGCTACACTTTCAGTCAAAAAATCCTTTTAAAACAGATAAAAACGAATATTATTATATTTTCATCCAAATAGTTAAATTATTAACTGAAGAAGATCAATGTTTAATCAAATATGGAATAGTGAAATTTTTAGTTAAAAAATTAATTTTCATCAACAAAAAATTTCAAAAAAATAGTTTAATTTCAAACCAAAAAAGGATTTTCAGTCGCTACTCACGAATAGCGAAAATATTGGAAATTTAATCAAATCGTTATATTGGTACCAAAATCCTGGAACCAAAGAAAAATGGATAGGATAATTCGAACAAGACCATTAAATGTTATATTTTTCTTACTCTTGAACGTTAAAAATAAAATTTTAATATTAAAATAAACAAAATGTTGGAAAGTGGACCGAGTTTTTTTTATAAAAAAAAGGTAATTAGTGCGCACTTAGCGCGCACAATGCTCTAGTTTTTTAAAATTTCAAGGTAATTTTCAACTTCGAGAGCTTCTGAATTGAATCGTTATGAAGTTTAGGAAATTTTTAATGTTCATTTATATCAGGCCTCACAGACCGGTCCCTAGATCCCCTAGTGTACCCTATATTCGGTTAAGGTCCCTAAAATACCCTTTTTCAGGATTTGGTCCCTATGGTACCCTATTTACAGCCCCTTAATGGAAATTCAAAAAAATTTATAATAAGATCAAAGCTTCCAAGAGCATTTAAAAAAAAATAGCAAAAATCAGGCAATTCCTGTAAGAAGTAACTGTACAAAATAATCAGGGCTGCCACACACATTCACTATTAGTCACTTTTTTCTCAAATCAGTTTTTATTCACTTTTTTAAATGAAAAATATATTTCAGATTATTTTCAAAGATTCCGAGAAATTTGTAATAGATTTCAATAATTTGAAGGGATTTTAAAGATTTTAGGGCATTTTTAAAACTTCTAAGGCATTTTCAAGAGCTTTTAATTTGAAATACTTTAGGGAATTAAAAAAAATTCCGAGGATTTTTTTATTGATTTTAATAATTTTAAGAGATTTAATAACATTTTAGTGGATTTTGAAGATTTTAAGATTTGAATAGATTCAAAATTATTTTTTGGATTTCACCCTGAATTCTTATTAATTTATCCTGAATTCTTTGAAATTCTTTTGAATTTTTTAATTCATTAGAATTCTTATAAATTTACTCAATTTTACATAATTCACTTGATTTTTTCCATTTAAAAAAAAAATTTTATATAATTGTTTCTGCAGATTAATTCATAAAATGACCAAAGGATTTGAAATATTTTAAGGTATTTTTCAAATTCCTTGGCAATTTCTAGAGCTTTAAAAAATTTCAAGGTATTTCAAAAGATTTTAAGGGATTAGAAATATTATAGGTTATTTCAAAAGATTATAAAGAAATTGTTAATTGATTTCAGTAATTTAATAGGATTTCAAAGGATTTGAAATATTTTAGGGTATTTTAAAAGATTTTCATGCATTTTCAAGAGCTTTAAAAAGTTTCAAGGGATTTCCAAAGATTCAAAGGATTGGAAATATTTGAGGAAATTTTAACGATTCCCAGAAATTTTTTATTTATTTCAATAGTTTGAAAGGATTTCAAAGACTTTGAAATATTTAAGGTATTTTAAAAGATTCCAAGACATTTTCAAGAGATTTAAACAATTTTGAGGGATTTCCAAGGATTTTAATAATTTTAAGGGATTTTAATATTTTAATGGATTTCAAAGAATTTATTCAAAAGAAGTGAGGGTATTAATTTATCCTGAATTCTTCTAAATCCTTTTGAATTCTTTTAAATCCTTTTGAATTCTTCTAAATCCTTTTGAATTCTTCTAAATCCTTTTGAATTCTTCTAGATGCACTCAACTTTACTCAGGTCAATGGATTTTTTAAACGTTTTTGTTTAATGCATCTTGAAGTCATTAAAATCACCTTAAATTTTTAGGAATTTCATCAAATTCTTTTGAATTCCCTTTAATTTTTTCTAAAACTCATTTCAAACTTACTCAATTCCATGAATTTTTTCATATTTATAAAATTTTTTCAATTCATTTGATTTTTTTTCAAATTCACCTTGAATTTTTATGCATTTCATCGAATTCTTCTGGTTTCCCTTAAATCTCTCCAAATTCACTCAAATTTTACAGAAATAAATGGATTTTGTCGATTTTTAAAACTTTTTCCAATTCATTTGAATTTTTTTCAACTGTTTTGTAGTTATTCGTCATTCTTTTGTTAGAAATTAGTAGGGTTTCAAAGATTTGAAAAGATTTGAAATTATTTTTAGAAATTCACTCTTAATGATTTTAAATTCTTTGGGATTCCCTTGAATTTTTTTACTTTACTTGAATTATTCTAAATTTACTCAATTATACTTAATTCAATGGATTTTTTTTTTTAATTTTTAAAGTTTTTATTTAATTGATCCTGAAGTCTTTTAACCTCATCCTGATTTCTTAGGCATTTTATAAAATTCTTTTGAATTCCCTTGAATTTTTCTAAGCTCATTTCAAAGTTACTGAATTCATAAAAATTTCTTCATATTTTAAAAATTGTTTTCAATTAATTAAATTTTTTTTTAATTCGCCTTTAATTTTTATGAATTTTATCGAATTCGTCCGGTTTATCTTAAATTCCTCTAAATTCATTCCAATTTGACGGAAATTAATGGAATTTTTTTGACTTTTAAAATTGTTTTTAATTCATTCGAATTCGTTGGAATTTAACTTGAATTGTTTTGAATTCTTATAAATTTATCCTGCATTTTTTACCCTTTGAGCGCGAAAAAAGTACCCTATGAGAGTGACGAAAAGTACCCTTTGTTCCTTATATTTTATCCCATAGGGACTGTGAGGCCTGTTATATTTTAATTCATACAAAAAGAAATTTGTTTCGTTATTTTCGAACAAAACTGCACTGAATTTTCAATCTAGATTGGTTATTAGTTCAAAAGAAAAGTGCGCCTTTTAGAAGATGAAATGACCTTATTATTTATCCTGATGTTATATTTTTTACGTTTCGCTTTTTACCTGAAATACAAGGTCGTGCATAAAATATGCTTTGCACACTCGCAATTTTGAGAGATATTTCCTTCAGAAACTCAATTTCCTTGTTGTGCGCATTCAGTGTTCTTATTTATACTTTTTCATCATACTTATTCTCAATTTGTGAAAAATTTAAAAACAAAAATCGGTATACTGTTAGAAGTTTTAAGTATGAATTATTTTCTTTCAGTTTTGCTATTAAGATACTATTTAATAAATTAGCACATAAATAAAGTTTAGGAATAATTCATAAAAATTCCATTGACTTTTATGGCATGTGTGCGTCAGAGGTTATAGCTTTATGTCGGTGGTGGTATGAAGAGGAAACACAAATATATTTCGCTATAAATGGTATAAAAAAATAAGATAAATTTTTTAGATACAATCAATTAACAGTTTATATAATACAGCGTGATCGTAGGTGAGGGAAAACCTGGAAATCAGGGAATTTCGTTGGTCAGGGAAAGTCAGGAAAAAAATCAGAAATTAAAAAAAAAATCTTTCAAACGTCAAGGAATTTCTGTAAGAGGCCCATTAAATAACTGTCAAGGTTGATAAATTTGAAATCTTCCAATTTTAATTCAAAATTATTTTATTCCATTTATAAAAGATTATATGTTAAAAATGATACAAGATTAAAATTCTGGATTTCAAAAATTGATGTTCAGGGATACTGGAAAATTGGTCAGGGAAAAGTTAGGGAACTTTAAAAATGAAGTTTGCGGTCATCCTCTTGATTTAAAATTCAACTGTTTTGTTGAAAATTGCTCTTTATAGTTTGAAAATTCAACTATTTCGGTAGTTTTTTCTTGGTTTAAAATTAAATTTTTTAACTGAAAATTTAACTATTTGGTTGAAAACTACGTTTTTTTTGTAGAAAATTAATTTTTTAACTCACAATATAACTACTCCATTTTTGATTGAAAATTCATTAATTTTTTTAATTAAAAAGTCAACTACTAGGATAAAAGTTAAACTACTTTGTTGAAAATTCATTGATTAGTAGCAGATTTATCATTTTGGTCGAAAATTCATCTCCTGGGGTGAAATTTTAACTACTTTATTGAAAAAAAAAATTTTTTGTCAAAAGCTAAATTTTTTAACTGAAAACGTAACTGTTCCATTTTTGGTTGACAATTCATTATTTTAAATGGAAAAATCAACTACTTTGGTAAAAAAAAAACCATTGTAAAAAACTTATTTCGTTGTTGTTGAAAGTTTATCTCTTTGTTTGAAAATGTATTTATTTGTCAAAAATTCATTTTTTTCTGCAAAAGTAAGTTTTTTAACTGAAAATGTAAATTTACCATTTTTGGTGGTATTTTTTTTTTTTAGTTGAACATTCATATTTTTTCGTAGGAAACTAATCTTCTTGGATGAAAGTTCCTCTGTTTTGGTTAAAAATGCAACTGATGGTTGAAAATGATCTTTTTTGTTGTAAATTCATATGTTTTTGGAATGAAAATTCAACTTTTTTACAGAAAATTCGTCTTTCGGCTTGAAAGTTCAATAATTTGGATGAACTTTTTTCCTTGAAAGACTTTGTTAAAAATTCATTTTTTTTGTTTGTTAAAGATTCATCATTTTAGTTGAAAATTCATCTCTCTGAATGAATATAAATATGGTTGAAAGTTCGTCTCTTTCGTAGAAAATCATTATTTCAGGGATGAAAATTCAACTCTTTTGTAGAAAATTCGTTTTTTGGTTAAAAATTTGCCTTTTTCACTCAAAAGTTTTTTTCGCAGAAAAATTTTTGCAAAAATTTGTGGTGTGAATTCATCAAATTTAGTTAAAAAGTCATATCTTCCGTTGAAAATTTGACTATTTGCTAAAAATTAGTTTTTTTAAAATCAAAATTAATTTTTTCTACTTCTTGGTTGAACATTCATCTTTGTAGATCGAAAATTCAAATATTTGGTTAAAAATTATACTATTTTTTTAAGAATTTAATTATTTAATTAAAAATTCTCAACTCTTTGGTTAAAAAATTAAATATTTCGTTCAAAATTCGTTACTTTTTATGGCTGAAATATCAACTATTGTATTTTTTGTTGAGAACACATCTGTTTTTTGACAAATCAATTTTCCGGGTTGAAAATTCAACTTTTTTTGGTTGAAATTTAATTTTGTTTTATTTGAATAGTTTGTTGACGATTCATCTTTGCAGATAGGAAATTCCAGTATTTGGTTAAAAATGCAATTGGTTTGTTGAAAATTATCTTTTTTTTGAAAATTCATACTTTCGGGTTGAAAATTCCACTTTTTTAATGGAAAATTCGTCTTTCGGCTTGAAATTTTGTTGAAAGTTCGTCTTTTTGGTAGAAAATCAATATTTCTGGCCTGAAAATTCATCTTTTTTTGTAGAAAAATTTGTTAGAAGTTTTTTTCAGAAAAATTCTTGGTTGTAGACTTATCATTTTAGTTGAAAATTCATATCTTTGGTTGAAAATTTAAATATTTTGCTAAAAATTCATTTTTTCGTGTTTTATATGAATTTTTTCTACTGAAAACTCAAATTTTCCATTTTTTGTTAATAATTTATATTTTAAGTTGAAAATTCAATTAAGTATTTGAAAATTTATGTACTTTGTTGAAAATTCGTATTTTCTGGTAGAAAATTAATCTTCTTGCTAAAAAATTCATCTTTGTCGGTTGAAAATTCAACTACTTTATTAAAAATTCTACTATTTGAAAAAAAAACAAAAAAATTATTTTATTAAAAATTCTCAACTCTTTGTTCGAAAATTTAATTATTTTGTTGAAACTTCGTTTAATTCATTTTTCTGAAATATGAACTATTTAATTTTTAGTTGAGAAATTCCGACTTGAAAATTCAACGTTTTTGGTTGTAGTTTAATCTTTTTCGTCAAAAATATCGAATATTTGGTTGAAAATCCATCTTTTATAGTAGAAAAATCATATTTTTTGGTTTAAATAAATAAATGAATTCGAAATTTTGAAATTTTAATTTGAAAAAATCAGGCGGGACATCCACTTTTCATTTCAGGAAAACAACATTATCCCAATGAGAAAAATCGAAATTTTGTGTGTCCCGCTTTCCCCGTTTTTTGTCCCGCTTAGCCCCGTTTTACGATACTTTTTTATATTACGTTTTAGCTCACGTCGTTGGTCTCTTAATCACTTCCCAACACGAAATTATTATACTAATTCGCATAATCTGACTTAGGCCCATATTAGGCCGACATTTATATGAGGGCCGACCATAAAACAGCGAATGATGCTGAAATTTATGACTGCTGCTTGCGTCGTCCCTCCCACTCTTTTCACTTCACTTTGTTTGCTCTTCCTGTTTGTTAAAATTAGCCAGAAGTACACAGTTAAAGGCACGAATAAATTATCTTATAGTTTATTCAGTCAGTTGATTAAGTCATTTTCATGTAATTGCTAATACAGTCTAAAGGAATGGAAAATAGTTCCCGAGTTCTGTATTTCGTGGACTAACATTTAATGAAAAAATAAGTATATGGGTGAAAATCAAAAAGTTGACATTATCATGTGCCTGGAATATTATATGCTTGTGCTTGGAAAAATAATTTTCTTAATTCTAGCGTTTTATTAAGTGTATTGTCTCGAATGATAATAATGATTATTATTGTATTGTCAGGCTGGTCCATATAAGTTATGTAACACTGCGGTTAAAATCGACTGCGTACTGTGCCTTTTATTTTAAAACTCCGGTGCATCCAACTTTATTAGAAGTACTCGCATTTGCTTGGACGTTTGGCCAAGGGAGTGGAAAACTGCAGAAAAACTGCTCCCTATTTCAGCCGATTTTTCGAAAGTCGAGTTTGAAGGCAGATATTCGACCCTGCCAAAAATCAAAATGACATCGGTTAAATAGGAGTAAATTTCATCCCTCAACGTGTCCCTGACTACCTTTTTCAAATGTATAGTGTTATATCTTTCAAAAGAAAGCTTATAAGTTTAATATCCACATTTGAATTGATTAATAATTTACAATTATTGAATATTGTTCAAGAAGGGAAAATTGAATTACAATTAAAGTTTTTTTAGTTTGCCGAAACGACGACACGGCTTTATTATTAGAAGAAGCATATTATGGAGGTGACTTTATGAAAAAAATATTCATAAAAAAACATTTGCTTCTTACCTGTAAAAAAACTTATTTGGTAGATTGATTCAGACTAAAATTATTCTTTGAAATGATACAATTTTTATTTCAAAACCTTGTCATTCTGTAACAGAAAAGTTGTTTGCAACAAATTAAGTTAATGGCAAAATGGAAAATAATCAATATTCTCCTTATTTTTGTTATAATTTTTTGCAACATGAAAATGATTTCTAAACATATAATCTTAATAAATAAACATGTCAATATGAAATTAATTGAATCTTCGTTAAAATTAATCTATAATATAAATTATAATTATATATAATTATAATTATAATATAAATTATAATTTAAAATTATGACGGAAATAAGAATTATTAGGATAAATAAGACCCATTAAGTTCCATAAATGCTAATAATATTTCCTGAAATCCAGGAAACTTTGCCAAAATATCTTGAGAGCCTTTAAAACTCCTTAAAATGATTGAAATCCTCAGAAATCTAATAAAATCCGTTGAAATCCTTTAAAAATTCCTTGGAATATTTTAAAATATCCGAACACACTATGAGTCATTTAAAATCTTTTCTTATCTTCCGAAATTGTAGGACATTTTTTATAACCGCATGAAAATTTCTTTAAATTCCTTAAGATCAATAAAATCCTTGACATTTTTTTAATTTGAAAATTCCTTGGAATCTTTTAAATTACCATAAAGTATTTAAAATCCTTGGAGATGTTTTGAAATCCCTTCAAATTATTGAATCTATTGAAAATTCCTTTAAATCCTTTTAATTCCTTGGAATTTTTTTTCTATCTTGAAAATTCCTTGGAATCTTTAAAAATATCCTAAAATATTTCAAAACCTTGGAGATCTTTTGAAATTCCTTCAAATTATTTAAATCTATTGAAAATTCCTTTAAATCCTTGGAA
>CAKNYM010051593.1:329407-340153 GCA_932195095.1 Andricus curvator | reverse complement strand
AAAACTTGGAGATCTTTTGAAATACCTTCAAATTATTTAAATCTATTTGAAAATTCCTTTCAATCCTTGGAAATTCCTTGGAATTTTTTAAATCTCTTGAAAATTCCTGAGAATGTTTTAAAATACCCTAGAGTATTTCCAAAATTTGGAGATCTTTTGAAATACCTTCAAATTATTTAAATCTATTAAAAATTCCTTTAAATCCTTGGAAATTCCTTGGAATTATTTAAATCTCTTGAAAATTCCTTGGAATCTTTTAAAATACCCTAGAGTATTTCCAAAATTTGGAGATCTTTTGAAATACCTTCAAATTATTTAAATCTATTGAAAAATCCTTTAAATCCTTGGAAATTCCTTGGAATTTTTTAAATCTCTTAAAAATTCCTTGGAATATTTTAAAATACCCTAAAATATTTCAAAATCTTGGAGATCTTTTGAAACACCTTCAAATTATTTAAATCTATCGAAAATTCCTTAGAATCCTTGGAAATTCCTTGACCTTTTTTAAATCTTTTGAAAATTCCTTCGAATCTTTTAAAATCCCTTAAAATATTTCAAATCCCTGAAGATCTTTTGAAATCCCTTCAAATTATTGAAATCTTTTGAAAATTCTTTGAAATCGTTTCAAGTATACTAAAACTTTCAAAAAAAAATTTAATCTTTGGAAATACCTGGCAGTATAAAAATACATATATAGTACTTCGCAGCGGTATTTTTCTATTCAATTCAAAATTGAATTATTCCATTTTTTTATTTTCATCTATATATTGAATTGAACCGTTAGTTGACTATTTGCAAACGCAGCTTAGTTTAAACTTTTCCTTTTATTTGCACAACCTTCGTTTAATCATAATGACTCAAATAAAAGCAGAAGCTAAACTAACAGCTTCTGAGTGAAAAAAACATCTTCAAATGACACTTTTCATCAAGCCTGAGTGCAAATGATCTATTCACGCGTCATTGCACAATTTCAGCTTTTTTACATACTAGCAAAAGAAGAGTTATATAAAAGAGTACAAAAGGCCAGACGTCGATCATAAACTATGAGAAACTTTCTCTGCAATTAATCATTGAAGATTTATTTTGTAAATAAGGTGAATAGGAATGGACAGAAATGCAATATTTTAATACTAAATATGAGTAAATATAAATTTTTTTTAACTGATCCAATATTTTTTAAGCAAAACAAATTGTGAAATGTGGGCAGAGTGGTCTAGTGATGCATTCGAGACGATTTCGAGAACATTCGAGATTTTCTTGAAACATGTTCAGGTGAACTCAAAACTTCATGGAGTCGAGAATCTCGAATAAAAAATTTCGAGATCTCGAGTCGAGAATCTCGAGACTTTTTATTCGAGATTCTCGATCTCCGTGAAGTTTTGAGTTCACCTGAACATGTTTCAAGGAAATCTCGAATTTTCTCGAAATCGTCTCGAATGCATCACTAGAGTGGTCGTGCGAACTAAGGCTTTGCCTTATTGATCCGAGCAGATACCCTGTCAGGGGTTCGAGTCCTTTTCGATTTATGAAATTTTCTGTTTTATTCATTACACTGAAACAAATTGTCACAAAGTCATTTTTTATGTATTTGACACCCCATAATATTTTTTGGATGTCATATATCTAAAAAATAGCTTTTGACATGATTTGCACAATTCACTTAAAAAATTGTCACTATTTGCCGGACTAGGAGAAAAATGGAACAGAAAGACATGTAAAGGCGTAAAGAGTGTACAGATTTGGATCATTACGAAATATATAATTTTCTGGATTGTTTTCTCAAGAGAAATAATAAGGATTTTGAGGTTGATAGAAAAAAGCTTATATTGATATTTGAAGAGCTGCGAAAAAAGCAATTTGCAGATGATGAGAGCTGAAGGAACAAATAGGTCAAGTGACTATAAAGGCAGTCACAGATTCAAGGGAAGATTAGAAAAGGGACGATGAAAGAGTGATAAAAAGAATTAAGTGGGAATCTGAGTACCCTACTTCAAAGATAAGGGGCAGTTTTGGGGATATCGTTAATGTTAAATTTCCAAAACTTAAGTCTCGAATTTATAGGAGAAACTAAATCCTTCTCTAAAAAATAGGTGCGTTAAGAAAATCTGCAAAGCATTTTTGTCCTTTTTTCGCAATGCCAATTAAGTAATTTAAAATTTAAAAAAATAGAAATGTCACATTTACAGGGTGGCGACTTGACCGGGAAACCGGGAAAGACCGGGAAATGACCTGGAATTTTATTGACCGGGAAACAACCGGGAAATGACCGGGAATTTAATTTAAAACCGGGAATTTACTTCTGATCATAGCAAAATTCAAGAAATATAATTTCACTTGGAACAGGGAATGTGTTACATGGAATGGGAATTTTTTAAAGGAATTATAATTCGGATTGAGAAAAAAGGAATTTTTAAAAATCCCTCTTTCAAGTCAGAATTCGTCACAATTTGAAAGTTCCCTCTTTTAAATTTTAGGTAATAAAAGTACTTCAAGCAGTTTTCAGAGTAGAAGTAGAATTTCAAAGAAAAAATATTTCTGAATTATAATAGAAATTTTTTTTTACATTGTTCGTTGCGAATTCATCGTTTTTTAGTTAGAAATTCAACTACTGGGTTAAAAGTTAAACTTTTGTTAACAATTAATTTATCTTTTTTTGATGAAAATTCAACTATTTGGTTGAAAATTGATATTTTTCATTTGATAATTAAACTATTTGTTTGAAAATGTATGTACTTTGTGGAAAATTCATCTATTTTTGTAGACAATTAAACTTTATGGTTGAAAATTCATCTTTTTGGCGCGAAATTAAACTATTCCAGTTAAAGATTCATCATTTCAGTTGAAGATTCATCATTTTATTTGAAAATTCAACAGTTTGGTTGAAAATTAATTTCTTTAAACGAAAATTTAACTATTCCATTCTGAGTTGAAAATTAAAATTTTCAAGTTCGGAATTCCACAATTTGGATAAAAATTTGTCTTTTTAATTGAAAATTTAACTATTATTATTATTATTATAGATTAGCAGTTCGAACTCGAAAGTTCATTGCCTCATCTACCCGAGACCGCCACACATCTCTATCTTGTGCATTCTCCATCCAGTTTAAGTAATCATGTCCTAGTTCTTTTAGATCATCCCTTACATTTTTCTCCCATCTGTTTCTCGGTCTGCCTAGGGGTCTCTTACCAGTCGGTCTCCCTCTTAAAACTTGCGCCACTGTTCTTTCATTGCCCATTCTTGCTACATGCCCCGCCCATCTTAATTTACGCGCTTTCATTACTCTATTAATATTTGCTGACCCGTAGAGAGCGTGCAGCTCATTATTATGCAGTTTTCTCCACTCGCCGGTCTCTTCGTCCCTTTTTGGACCATAGATTTTTCTAAGTACTTTATTCTCGAAAACTCTAAACCTATTCTCTTCTCCTTTCGTCAGCGCCCACGTTTCACACCCGTACATGACGACCGGCATTATTATCGTTTTGTAAATTCTTACTTTGATGTTTCTAGATAGCGATCGCGATTTTAGTAGCGTGTTTGCTGCATAATAGCACCTATTGCCAGCGTGTAGCCGCGCATTGATTTCCGTTTTAATCTTATTTTCGCTAGTTATAATAGACCCGAGGTATTTAAACTCGTTAACCCTTTCGAATTTCATATTTCCGGCCATTAGATCCCCGTCTTGATTACTTTGTCCGGACCTGACGACGGTCATATATTTTGTCTTCGATTCGCTAACTTCCAAGCCAATCTCTTTGGCTTTTGCGATCAAGATTTCTGCATTTTTAGCTACCGTTTCTTTATCATCCCCTAGTACGTCGAGATCATCCGCATATCCAAGAATTTGTATTACCCCATTGAGGGTAGCACCGGTCGGATTCGCCTGCACTTGCCTAACCACGTATTCTAAAACTAAGTTAAAAAGGACGCACGAAAGTGCATCGCCCTGTTTCAGGCCATCGCGGATCGAAAACTCTTCAGATAAACTACCGTTTACGCGTATTCTACCCTTACTGCCGCTTAAGCAAATTTCGATAAGTCTAACCAATTTTCTTGGCACACCCAAGAACTCTAGGATCCAGTACATTCGCGCGCGTATAATAGAGTCGTAAGCTTTTTTAAAATCGATAAATAGCTGATGTACTGCTTCTTTAAATTCCCATTTCTTTTCTAACAGTTGTCTAATTGTAAACATTTGATCGCTTGTAGATCGGTTTCGGCGGAATCCACACTGGTAATCCCCAATGATTTCCTCGGCAAAAGGAGTTAGTCTACTTAGGATAACATTAGACAGGATCTTGTAGCACGAAGGCACAAGTGAAATTCCCCGATAGTTGTTACAGTTAGTTTTATCGCCTTTTTTAAAGATGGGAATAATGATAGAGGTATTCCATTCTTCCGGCATGCGTTCTGTTTTCCAAACTGCGCGTATCAATTTACAAATTTGCCTTGTGAGGCAAGGGCCTCCATTTTTTATCAGTTCTGACGGTAGGTCATCGATGCCCGCGGCTTTGTTATTTTTCAACTTCTTGATGGCCATTTCTATTTCTATATCAGTAGGATCGTTAATTAATAGATCAGCAGTGTGGATTTCGCCGAGATTACCTTCAACGGGGGCTTCGCGTACATTTAATAGTTTATCGAAATAATCTTTCCATAAATTCAGTCTCTCTGTCGCATCGGCTACTAGATTGCCATTTTCGTCCCTCATTACTTCCGTTCTACTTTGAAAGCCTTTCCTTATAAAATTGATTCCCCTGTACATCTCACGCGGGTTATTTTGTTTATTATGCGCTTCTATTGCTAGTATTTTATTCTTTTCCCACTCCCTTTTCTTGGATCTATAGAGCCTATTTGTACTTTTGCTAATCTCGAGATATTTCTTATGTGTTTGATCGCACTTATTTTGTAAACTACTTAGTCTGGCCTTCCGACGTTTCTCAAACCAGAGTTTGCACTCTTCGTCAAACCATGGTTTGCTTTTGGTTACTTTCTTAAAACCTATCGTAAGTTTCGCGGCTGCCTTTATCGCCTTTTTCGTATTGCTCCACAGGGTTTCCGGGTCCTCCTCGCGATTATTGTTATCGTCTCTCTGTTCTTGGAGAGCGTCGAAACTATTAGAAATCTCAACTTGGTAATTTAATGTTTCTGTTGCTGTTTTGAACTTATCTATATTGAAACGAACTGTTGGCTCTGTGCGGCTTGTTTTCTTACTTAGCGCTAGCCTAGATCTTAGTTTTACTATCACGAGAAAATGGTCTGAATTTAAATCCGCTCCCCTATACGATCTTATATCGAGAATGTTTGTATGACGTCTTCTGTCTATTAGAACGTGATCAATCTGATTGTGAGTTTTACCATCTGGTGATGTCCAGGTGGCCTTATGTATATTTTTATGCTTGAAATATGTGCTTTTGACAACGAGGTTCTTTGAAGCTGCAAAGTTTATTACTCTGGTTCCATTATCATTACTGACGTCATGCAAACTTTCTGATCCTATTGTAGGCCTATACATTGGTTCTTTTCCAATTTTCGCGTTGAAGTCCCCCAATACTATTTTTGCGTCAAACGTTGAGAACTTGTCAAAAACCTGCTCGATTGTTTCATAAAAAAGATCTTTAGTGTCTTCGTCTTTGTCCTCGGTGGGGCAGTGCACATTGATTAATACGTGTTTGCTGAAATTACCCTTTAGTACAATGTATGATAACCGGTCATTAATGAATTGCATGTCGATAAGTGCTTGCGAAATTCGTTTATTAATAAGAAAACCAGTCCCCAGTCTTTGCCCCTTAGCTCCCCCATAGTGAAAAGTATAGTCATCCTTAGAAATTGACGCGAAATCGCCCGACCAGCAGGTTTCTTGAAGTGCTATTAAGTCAGTTTTGTATTCAATTGCTATCTTAATGAGTTCGCTAAGTCGGCCAGTTTTTAGACTACGCGCGTTTAGAGTTCCCACCCTTAGATCTTTAACTGTAGTTTTTTGTTTTTGTAAGTTAGCCATGGTAGTTTCAAGATAATCCGCACGTTAGGATCCTATTCCGATCGTAGGTGAGTCCACTGTCCCAGGAGTGATAACCCCCATACCTCCCTAGGTCTAAGTATGGGAGCTTTCCGACTCTGACAAGGACCATGTCAACTTGTCGTCAGACACATTACAGTTTCATCCTCGTACCCTAACGTCCCCCTGCAAGGCAGCGCGCCTACTGGCATCAATACCCCTTTGGCCCTATGCAGGCGAATCATTCCACACATCCCTTGCGGGCAGTGTCATCGCTGCAGTGTCCAATGGGCAGCAGGATTTTTCCCTTACAAGATTTTTTTTGAGTTTTGGTTCGGGTATAGTTTCTAGGTGGGTACACGCTGCACCCTGGCTTGCCAGAACCCACCCATTGTGTATGAACGCGAATGGGTGGGTCCCCCCAAGCCATGGTTGTCGTGTACCTATTTTTTACCAGTGCTAGATTCACCACACCTACGACCGGCTCCTATCGGCTGTCCGCGACTGCTTATTCTTGTATTCGCAGTTAACCTTGGGGGCTGTTCAGCCTTACGTATCTTATTTTTCTTTGAAAGTTAATCTTCTTGTTTAAAAATTCTTCTTTTCGGTTAAAAATTCAAGTATTCCAGTCAAATATTTATTATTTTAGTTGAAAATTCATCTTTTAGGTTTGAAATAAAATTATTTGGTTGAAAGTTAAGCTCTTTTGTTAAAAATTAATTTCTTTTAAATTGAAAATCCATCGTTTTAATTAAAAATTCATTTCCTTGGTTGA
This sequence comes from Andricus curvator, assembly GCA_932195095.1. Classification (NCBI taxonomy): domain Eukaryota; kingdom Metazoa; phylum Arthropoda; class Insecta; order Hymenoptera; family Cynipidae; genus Andricus; species Andricus curvator. Next base: position 333,382 of record CAKNYM010051593.1, on the reverse strand, counting down.
AAAATGAGCTGTTTGATTGAAAATTTGTTTTTTCTTTGGATGTTTTTTGGTTGAAAATTTTTTTTTTTTCAACTGAAAATGTAACTATTAATTCAGTTGAATATTGCATAATTTTAGTTCAAAATTCATGTCTTTGGTTGAACATTCATTTCTGACTAAAAATTTGATTATTAAATTTTTGGTTGAAAAATTATCTTTGTTAGTTGAAAATTCGTCTTTTTTTGGTAGGAATTAATCTTCTTGGTTGAAAATTAATCTTTTTGGTCAAAAATTCAATTATTCTAGTTAATGATTCATCATTTCAGTTAAAAATTCATCTTTCTGGTTTGAAATTCAACTATTGCAGTTAAATATTTAAAATTTTATTTGAAAATTCATCACTTTGTTTGAAAATGTAACAATTATTTTGAAAGTTAGTTTTTGTTGTTGTTAAAAGTTAGTTTTTTTTTGTCGAAACTAATTTTTTTAACTGAAAATTTAACTTATTCCATTTGAAAATTCCATAGCTGTTGTTGAAAATTCATCTGTTTGGTTAAACATTAATTTTTTTTACTTGAAATTTAATTATTAAAGTTTTGGTTGACAATTTATCTTTTTTTAGTAAAAATTAATTTTTTGGTTTGAAAATTGAACTATTTCAGTTAAAGATTCATTGTTTTAGTTGAAAACTCTTATGTTTGGTTTACAAATAATTTTTTAAACTAAAAATGTTACTATTCCATTTTCGATTGAAAATTATTATTTTTTCAGTTCAAAATTTAACTATTTGGTTGAAAATTTGTCTTCTTTTATTAAAACTTCAAACCTTTATTTAAAAGTTAATGTATTTGGTTGAAAAATTGTATTTTTGGGTAGAAAATTAATCTTTTTATTTAAAATGTAATCTTCTTTAAAAATTCGTCTTTTTGGTTGAAAATTCGAGTGTTCCAGTTAAATATTCATCATTTTAGTTGAAAATTTATCTTTTTGGTTTAAAATTTAACTATTCCAGATAAAGATTTATAATTTGATTTGAAAATTCATCACTTTGGTTGAAAATTGAACTATTTAGTTGAAGAACCGTTTTTTTTTGGTTGAAAATTAATTTTTTCAACTGATAGTTTAACTATTCCATTTTTTTGTAAAAAATTGATATTTTTTAGTGGAAAATTTAAGTATTTTTTTCAACATTCAATTATTTTGCAACGTTTTGCTCTGTTGTGTTAAAAGATGTTTAGAACGAACGTCATGAATTAAAATAAATGTTTGAGTTTTGCGGCAAATATAAATATGTTACTTTGAGTTGACCGGGAAAATTGAAAAACTTGACCGGGGAAAACCGGGAAATGACCGGGAATTTGAAATCGTCCGCCGAATCGCCACCCTGATTTAAGTGCATGATAAAAGTAACTTATTTATTCTCAAATATCAATCCAAAATTGTATTTTTACAACAGGTGAAAATTTTAAATGTTTAAATTTTTTTCATTGCATTATTTAAATTGAAATAATTATTTTTGAAAACCAAAACTTATCCCCTAAGGTTAATTTTGACTTATTCTATCGAAAATTTGATTTCACTTTTTACTTAATTTTCTATTTTAAAGTATGGCATTTGGTTACGACTAAGTTGAAGTTTGCTTTCTTGGCAGCACTAAATTTTAATTTTAAAGTATTTGCTTAATTTAATTTTCTTTGAAAAAATGTCACTAATTGCAAATGTACTGATTAAAATGTTTAACTAATGAGTTTTGTAGAGAAAATTTTTCTTTTAGTTTTTTTAGTTTATTTAGTATCCTAAACGAGATCCTAAAAGACCCAAAAGAACAATTCTGAAAATTACTAAACAATTGCTATTTTGAGGTTTGAAAATTCGGTACCAACAAGTCTACGTTGACTTTCCTAAATTGATAGCACTAAATTTAAGTTAGAAAGTATTTGTGTAATTTAATTTTCTTTACTAAAAATTTCGATAATTGCAAATATTAGTTATGAAATTCTTTAATTAATTTTGGACTATTTACAGCCTTGTTTGTACAAAATGAACACTGTTAAAGGCATATAAAAAATTTATCGCATAGTAAAAAAAGTTTTTTTTTCCCAGGGCGATTAGATCAAGAACAATTTTCAATACCCCGTAAATTCTAGATTTTTTCCAATTTTCCTCCTAAAAGGTATTCAATATTCATCTCGAAAAATATAGACAACATTCAAAGTGTCAAGTTTTAAAATTAAATTTGTCTTATTACAGGATCAAGATGTAAAAAGAGTTTAAATTTTTAATAGAACAAGCCAAAATTAACCGTTTGTGGAAAGCTTTCATTTTCAAAAGTATAATATTATGTACTATACTTAAGAATCAAAATTAAAAAAAAAACACAAGCCACGGTGAAGCTGAACCAACTTTAAATGAAATGTGTTTACTTGTGGGATTTTCTGGTTAATTATGATTCCACGTTTTAACAAGAAAATTTTTTAATTAAACTTAAAGTCGTCCCCTGAGCCGTTTTCGAGAATAGCCCATGAGCCTCATTCATAAAATTAAGCTTATGAATATACCTACTAATTTTTTATTTCATTCTCGTACGTACTTGGCGTAAAAATAAAAATTTAGTTCCAGCAACTAAATCTAAAATATAACTAAAGTTGCTGATAAATAAAACTATGTATTATTATTAAAATTTAAAGTTGGGAATGATTTAATAAATTGTATATTTTTTATTTTAGTACTGAAATTCGACGTTTTTCAGAAATGTGATAAATTAAAAAAATTAACTTAATAAAAAGACATCTCGGGTTATAATTTGAAAAGGCGACATTTTTTTACAAATCCCCACTTTTAAAACATGGTAAATTCCGAAAACAACTTGAAAATAATTTTCATATGTTTTTAAATATTTAAAAAAATATTGAAAGTACTAATATGATAATTTTAAGAACTGTATACAAACTAAAAAATAAATCGTGTCATTTATATTGAATTTACTGGAATTTTTTTGCTATAAATAGAGGAGCTTCTGCAAATTATATAAAAAGTTCTAAAATCATATGAGATTTTCTGTGAAATCTATAAAAAATGTATCCTGTTACTTTCCTTAAAAATTATCCGAATTTTTTTCTCTAAAGAAAGAATAATTAGTGCGCAAATAGTGCGCACAATGTTCTAGTTCAGTAAAATACGTGATCTTAGAGGTGAATGGAGGAAAGTGAAAATGACATTTTATATAAAGACGAGTTTTAATTAAAGAGTTTCTGGCGATATAAGTAATTTTAAAATAAAGGGCGAGTATAAAAGAAGCGAGAATAAAAGAAGAAAGGAGTGAAGGGTAAATAAAATGGGTAAACATAAAGAAACGAAAGAAAGAAAGGCCTTTGATATCAAAGTCCAGGGTGACTTATAAAAGAAAAATTAGATCGCACTAAATTTTAGAAACATCCTTTATTCAAGTTTGACATTACTATTCAAAAAAATATTTTTATCGCAATATTTATGATAGAAATAATTTAGATCATAGATATTTTGGCGATATGAAAGATTTGAAAATTATCAAACTCATAATTTTAGCGAGTAGTCAGTGTTGCTACAAGTCAGGGAATTCTGGAAAGTCAGGAAATGTCAGAGCAAACCTGAATGAGTCAGGGAATTTTCAATAAACTGAAGTTGAAATTAATTTTTATTATTTTGATGAAAATTCAGCAATTTTGTTAAAAAGTCATTTTTTATTTAAAATTCAACTATTTTGTTGAAAAATTCAAACTATTTGGTTGAAAATGAACTTTTTTGTTGAAAATTTGTATTCTCGGTTTAAAAATTCAACTTTTTTGCAGAAAATTCGTCTTTCTGACATGAAAATTCAACATTTTGAATGAATTTTTTTTTTTTCGTTGATTGAAAGAGGTTGGTTGAAAATTGAACTCTTTTCTTGAAAATTCTTGTTTTTTTTTTTTTTAATTCAATTAACTAAATTGTTGAAAATTTGTTTTCTTTTTATTGAAA
>CAKNYM010051593.1:304976-329397 GCA_932195095.1 Andricus curvator | reverse complement strand
TTGAAAATTTGTTTTCTTTTTATTGAAAATAATTTTTTTAACTGAAATTTTCGGAAGATTTCGGTATAAAATTAATCTTCTTGGTTAAAAATTGATCGTTACGTTTAAAAATTCATTTCTTTGGTTGAAAATGTACCTATTTGGTTGACAAGTCGTCTTTTTTGGTAGAAATGTAGTCTTTTTAGTTGAAACTTCATTTTTTTTATTGAATATTCATTTATTTTGTTGAAAATTCAGTTCTTTTTATTGAACATTAATTTTTTGTAACTGAAAAACTATCTATTGCATTTTTTATTGAAAATGCATATTTCTTGTTCAAAATGTAACTATATTTGGTTTTGCCAATAATTCATTTTTTATGGTAGAAAATGAATCTTTTGGGTTGAAAATTTATCTTTATGTTTGAAATATCATTTGCTTTTGGTTGAAAATCGACCTATTTGGTTGAACATTCTTATTTTTCGTTTAAAAATTCTTATTTTTTGTTTAAAAATTCAATTAACTAAATTGTTGAAAATTTGTTTTCTTTTTATTGAAAATAATTTTTTTAACTGAAAAATTAATTATTCCATTTTTTGTAAAAATTAAACTATTTGATTGATAATTCATATATTTGGGTATAAAATTAATCTTCTTGGTTGAAAATTGATCGTTACGTTGAAAAATTAATTGCTTCCGTTGAAAATGTACCTATTTGGTTCTTTTTTGGTAGAAATGTAGTCTTATTAGTTGAAACTTCATTTTTTTAAATTGAATATTCATTTCTTTTGTTGAAAATTGAGCTATTTTATTGAAAATTTAGTTATTTTTATTGAACATTAATTTTTTGTAACTGAAAAACTATCTATTGCATTTTTTATTGAAAACACATATTTCTTGTTCAACATTTAACTATATTTGGTTTTGCCGAAAATTCATTTTTTATGGTAGAAAATCAATCTTTTTGTTGAAAATTTATCTTTGTATTTGAAAATTCATTTCTTTGGTTGAAATTAGTATTTTTTTGGTAAGAATGTAATCTTTTTGGAAAAAATTCAACTACTTGGGTGAAAATTGATGTATTTTGTTGAAAATTCGTCTTGTTTGGTAGAAAAGTAATCTCAGTAGAAACTTTCTTTTTGTTTGTTGAAAATTTATTTGTTTTTAACTGAAAATTTAATTATTTTATTTTTTGTTGAAAATTGATCTTTTTAGGTAAAAAATCATGTATTTTGTAGAAAATTTTTCTTTTTTGGTAGAAAATACATCTTTTTGGTAGAAAATTCAACTATTTGGTTAAAAATTAATTTTTGTTGTTGAAGATTCATCATTTCAATCCAAAATTCCTTTCTTTAGTTGAAAATTCAACTATTTTATTGAAAATTCGTTTTATTTTGGTTGAAAAGTAATTTTTTAAACTGAAAATCTAATTATTCCATTTTTGCTTGAAAATTTAACTTTTTGGTTGAAAATTCATTTATCTTGATCAAAACTCGTTTTTTTTTTAATTTAAAATTAATCTCTTTTGGATCAGGATTCAACTAGTTTGATTAGAATTCGTAATATTTGGTTGAATTCAACTGTCTTTGATTGAAAATTAAAATATCTGTTGATGGAAATATCAACTTTCACACTTTTCGTTGCGATCTCTTTGGTTGGAAATTTAAGTATTTTGTTCAAAGTAAATTTTTATTTAGTTTTGAAAATTAATTGTTTTAACTGCGAGTTTCATTATTCCATTTCTGATTCAAAATTTAGCTTTTTGAAACTATTTGGGTTGAAAATTAATGCATTTTTCTTTGCTGAAAATTACTCTTTTTGTATTTAAAATCAACTATTTGGTTCAAAGGTAATCTAATATGTGAAAAATTGAATACCTGTAAGTTCTAATGTATGTGAATTTACTATGTTTCCTAGTAAAATTTTTTCTTATGTTAGATCTTCCAATCCCCCCCCCCCCCCACACACTCTTTTGAAACAAACCTTTTTTTTTGGCATTACCTTTCTTGATTTCCTAGGTTTAAGGTTGTTTTCATACCTGCTAAAAAAATGTATAACGGTCAGGAAAAATAAAAAATTGGTCAGGGAAAAGTTAGAGAAATTAAAATTTCGAAATTAGGATTTTTGCAACCCTGGTAGAGTACCTGAATTTTGGCTTTATAAATTGACTAGGTAAGAGTATGTTCATCAAAGTACAGGTTCCTCGCAGAGTGATCACAAAACTAGATCTCTTTTCCCCTTTTCACCGGAAATGAGAATTCGATCTCATTCTTTGATGAAAGTGCTTTTTCCTTCTACAATGTACATAAGGAGAAGACTTTTGTTTGCTGTTTTTTACGAGTGTGAGTGAATGCCTTCACAAACCCCATTGCTTTTCTGCATTTAGTTCTACTTGCGAAAACTTCATTAGGGGTTGGTTAGGGTTGGGGGGGGGGGGGGGCTTCAAGATAGGAAGGCAACTTGAGATCTTTCTTACTGATAGTTTGAGTGGAAGTGGGAGTTATTGATCAGCCTTGCAAATGACGCACAACTCACATGTGTATAACCACTCAAGCCTTATGCAAATTTGAAAGCAGGACTGAAATCACTTTATTCATTGGAAAAAAGTATATTAGGAATACTAATAATTTAACTCTTTCATTCTAAATATCTTACAATGGTTCATTGAAATCGTTCCAAATTAGCTAAAGTATTTTTTGCATGCCTATTCCAGAATGCGGAAATGGAAAATTAAAGACCAAGAGACATATTTTTGCTATATACCTGAAAATACATGGTTCGGTTTATTATTCGAAAGAAAAGAGTTTGTCAGAAGCAAAATTTTCAAATTTTTTAATTGACACTTTGCTTTCTCTTATGTCATTTTTTCATCAAATCTAATTCAGAATATGGAAATAGAAAATTAAATGATCAAGGAGCATGTTTTCGCTATACATAAACATAGAATTATCTCGAATGTGAAATTTCAAAATTATTTAAGAACAATTTGTTTTCTGTTAGGCCATTTTTAATAAAGTCTAATCCAGAATAAGAAAATAGATAATTGAATTATCAAGGAGCATATTTTGGCTATATGTACCTAAACATACATGATTCCGAATTTTTAAGTCGAAAGAAACGACTTTATCAAAGTTAAAATTTGAAAGTTCTTTAATAACCCTCGTTTTAGGGATGCATTCGAGACGATTTCGAGAAAACTCGAGATTTTATTGAAACATGTTCAGGTGAACTCAAAACTTCATGGAGATCGAGAATGTCAAATAAAAAGTTTCGAGATTCTCGACTCGAGATCACTAGCCTCGTTTTATTTAAGGAAATTTGGTTTGTCAAGAATACGGGAATAGAATATTGAAAGATTAGGAAACATATTTTTGGCTATATACCTCATCATTAGGGTGGTCCAAAAACGCATTGAAAAATTCTTTTTGTGAATGTTCATAATCTCACCAGTACGTACTTCTCCTTAAGACTTTTTGTGCAATTGTGTTATACAATTTTACTTTCTTTGAGTCTATGTGTTTAATGATTGTTTTTTAAATTTAATAAACCGAGACACTGTTCGATTTTTGGTCAACTCTACAAAGACGAAGAAGTAATACTATTTTAGTCAAAATTTAGTTAATAATTTTATTAAAATCTTTTAGCATTGCAGCTTTCTTAACCTGCGCCATTAATTTCAGATTCGCAGGATGAAAAAATTGTTTAAACAAATAAAAATTGTTTAAACAATTGCCAAATATCCTAAACAAAAAAATATTACTAATAATATTCGCTAATTGTCATCAACTCCAGCAAAAAAACTTTTCACGATTAACAGGGAATCCATTGTTTAAACAAACGACGATTGTTTAAATAAGTACTAAATATATAAAGTTAAAAATATTATTCTTGAAGTTTATCAACTGCATCATTTATCCGGAAAAATAATAACTTTTTACGATTTGGAGAAGAAGAAAATAGTTTTTGGCAAATAATAATTGTTCAAACTATTAAATATTAGATAAAAATACATGTCAACTTGTAACTTATCGTAAAAAATAATTAATTTAGAAAAAATTCAAAAAAATACCGTCTTCAACCTGAATTTTACATAAAAATGGTATTTTGAATTTTTCTGGGACATTTTCCGGGCTTTCAGCGCTAATACTGTCTACAACAGCAGCCTTACCGTTTTTAAGTTCTTAATTGTATCTCTCACTTCAGTGACACAGCCTTTCTCATTTGGGTTTTCTGATGGATTATGTTCTATGTCGCAGTTCTGTTGTCCTATAGCTTCACCTCCTAATCATTCTTCAAAAGAGTCTTTCAAAGCGTCTACTATCCTGTCTGTATCATATAACATTTCACCTTTGCTGTTTCTCACGCTGACAAACTCTGTACTTTTACTTCCCTCCATCTTTTTAAATATTAGTTCCTTGCTTCCTTCAAAGTCATTTTGTATTTTCTTCTATTCTTCTGTTCTGATTTTATCTTTACTTTCTTTGACTAGTCGTTTAACTTTCCTATTTTTGTGTCTGTAATCACTTTTGAGCCTATTTCTCACCTCATCGCTAAGACCTGTGATGTTCAACGTTCTCTCGTACGCTTCTTTCTTTTCTTGTTGGGCTGCTTTAATTTCATCATTCCACCATGCATCACCAGACTTTCTTCCTACAACCGCCGTACCACACACTTCAGTCGCTGTTTTAACAATGATATCCCGTAACATAGTCCATGCGCCCTCTATATCTTCATTACTTATAAGCAATAAATAGTCATAAATATACAGATCTTCATGTTTTTATAAATACTGTCCACTGCTGTTGAGTTGATTGTTCCGGTATGAAATTAGTCCATTTCTATTCCTTTTTCCGTGTCTATTTCTTTTAATTGCACATGAATGCAAATTCACGCAACGCGTAGCGGCTCACGTGCATGGCTAAGCGTACGAAATGAAAAATGCAAGAGCTCGGACAGGATGTGGCGACAACAGTTTTGCACATTCATACATAATTACGCCTATACGTGTACGAGATGCCTACGAAAGTTTGCGTATTTGCTCACACGAATGGAAGAATATTTGTGTTTCTTGTATGGAGATATGAATACATATATGGTTGTGCGTTTGTGTCACTAAAGGCACTCGTGCTGCGAATCTCTGCAACCTTTATGATGTGGGTAATTCGGATGCTTGTGTGTTTTTGTGCATAATTTTGCTGCTTCAACTCGTGAGGTCTCTTGTCTCTTTTAGATTTAATGCACCTGTTTATATTTAGGCCAGTTACCACCGTCATATCGTGTCATTGTCCATAGATCATATTCAATTAATCATTCCTCAAAATATAGAGTCATCCAAACATTATTTGAGATTTAATTTGGAAGACAGGAAATGCAAGTAGAGGAGAATAAACTTCAATTATTACACGTTTCTTATTTTGATTGGATAATTATTGAATTAAAGTTGATGCTTTCATTTAAAGTACTTTGAAATATAACTAATAATCATGAATTAAAATAAATATTAAAATAGCTAGATTACTTTTCATACAATTTTAATTTAATTTTAATGAGCTTACAGTAATCTGTAACTTTTAATTAAATAAAAGATTTTATCACGGAAAGAATTAGAAGACTCAGAAAAAACATTTTCTTGAACCAATCAAACTTTTTTCTTGGATATTCATAAAAATTTGGTTGAATCAAATAAATTTCGGTTGATTCAACAAAATATTTGATTGACCAACCTAAATTTTTTTGTTGAATCAATCAAATACTCCATCTACCGTAAGATTTACGTAAAACAATCAAAAAAATTAGTTGGGTCAACCAGATATTTTGTTGTCCATATAATAACCATATTCAATGGTTGAACCAACACAAGTTTTGTTGATTCAACCAAATCGTTTTCTGAGTGAAACACAGAAAAAAAATTAATAAGTTAATGTGGAATACTAATGTCTTCCATTTTTGACACTGATCCATTTTGAAGATGTTCGGAATTGAAAATTCGCAATTCTGAATGTTTTTTTTTAATATTTCAATTTTTAAGTTATTTTTTATTATTTTTAATTTAAACTGTCAAAATTAAAAGCTTTTCAATTTTAAAGGTTTGCAACTCAAAGTTCTATAATTTTGAAGAGTTACAATTAAAATTCTTGAATTTTTAAAATATAGAATTGCAAACTGAAAATTGAACAATTTTCCAACATTTATATTTTAATAGTTCAATTTTTAAGATTTAAAATTAAAAATTCTTTAATTTCAACGATTTGCAATTTAAAATTCTTTAATTTTTAATATTTACACCAGTGCTCCCAATTCGGCTCCTCAACTGAACTGCGCATGCGTTGCATCGGCAGTCTCATTGGCTGTAAATGGCGCGCTTTTTTGAAACTATTACATATGTAAATCAATTTTTTATAATGAATCATCATTGTGGAAATAACAATTTTCAGGTCAGGCAATTGTCTGTTAGAGTGCAAGGTGAAATAATTATTTGATTGTACTCTTTACAAATAAATTATTGCTTTTAAATTCGAAGGAAGGAATACCTTTTTTCACCAATGTAAATTTTAAAGCATTCCTAATATTGTTTTTGTACTTTATGATTATTATATATTGTGAAAAATTGATTTGCATATTTAATCATTTTAAAGAAGCGCGCGATCATCATCCAATGAGGCTGCTGGTGCTACGCATGCGCAGTGCGGGCGGGGGCCAAATTGATATCACTGCGATTTACACTTGGAAACCCTTCAATTTTAAAAATTTCTAAATAAATATTCTTAAATTTTGATGATTTTCAAGATGGAAAGTCAAGTTATGAATTCTAAATCTTTCAAATTTAAGACATTTCGAATGTAAATAATTAAAATTACAACTTTTTAAATTGTATAACTCAAAACTTGCATAATTTGTAATTGCAAATTTTCAAAATTAAAAACTCTACAACGTTAAAAATGATTCAAACTTCTACAATTTCGAAGAATGGAAATTGAAAACTCTTCAATATTGGAAAAAATATAGAATTGGAAATTATTCAAATTTAAAGATTTATATTTTAAAGTAGTTGACGTGTTAAATTTTTTTTAATGAAATAATTTTAAAACTTACAGAGAAACTTTATTTTAACATGTTTTTTTGCAATTCAATTTTTTCCTACTTTCGCTTCTTACCAATTTGTGAAAATGGTTTAATTTTAATCATTTTTTCCCTAAAAGAAGTTACCCTTCCGGAAAATTACGTAACGATTGATGTATTAAGGTAGTTTTCATACCAAAAATCAATTTCTGAGACAATTTTTTTTATGATTTTAGGAATCATAATAATATTACTGATGTCGTAATTTTAAGTGAAAAACATTATAATTAATGAAAATTTTTTATAACTTACGAACAAAATGTACATATTTTAACAATGTTTCCTGCAATTGAATTTTTTTCGCGATGGCTTCTTTTGAATTTTTGAAAAATTGTTGAATTTTAATGATTGATGGCTTAGTTTTTCAAGGAAAATATTCTCTACAACTCTATATACTGTTTCCAATTTTGAAAGTACATTTTTCTGTGGCTAAAACTGTTGAACAATTTTCTTTTGAGAAAAAAATAATTATATATCCTTGTAGGAAACGTTTTTGCCGCAAAAATAAGCCATAATCTATTAAAATTCAACCATTTTAAAAAAATGAGTAAGAAGGGACAGTAAGAAAAAATTCAGTTCGAAAAATGATCAGACAAACTAAATGCATCAATTTGAAGATGATAATTATTAATTGTTATGTTAATACTTTTTTTAATCCGCTTGGTCTAAAATTAATAATGTTCTAACTACTTATGGGTTACTTATTTAAATTTTCTGAAATAATATTATACCACACTTAGAATCTCAATCCACTAAAATTATCTTTCGTAAGGAGCAGGAAGTTCTTTTCTTGATATGGTTTCATAAACAGAAAAATATCCTCAGGTTATACACGTGTCGAAATGGGTAGCCTTCTCTTGGCCAAAAGAACATGTGGATGACTGAACAATTTTCCGCTGATTATACCAATTTGTACCGAAAACATCCGGATATTTAGAATTTCCAAACACGTTTTTTTGTCGAAATTAATGCGGCATAATTTTGATTGGATTTACAATCGAGCCTTTCTCTAAAAAATTATTCTAACTCAACTTAGGTATCGGCTTGAAATTGTCAAATATCTTATCAAAATGTAGTTTTAGAAACTAAAAAGTACATTTTTTTGATTGTGCAAACATTTTGAAAACCATAACCAAAACCTAAGACGACGCAGGTGGTTTTTTATTTATTTAAATAAAAATTTTGAAAAACTGCAGTTAAATATAAGCAGCTTTTCAGTTTTACAATTTGCATTTATGCAGTCATCGTTATTGACAGTGGTAAATAATGAAAGCTGTTGCGAAACCTAAGTGTCATTTTATTCTGAGACGCTGTGGGAATATTTGTGAATATGCAAATTTCTCTCATCAATTGTCAACGGTTAAAATATCAATTTTTTTAATTTTAAGTATTTTATTTAAATTTTTACTTTACAATATTAAATTCTTCAATTGTTAACGAAATAATAGGATATGGGAATTGAAAATAATAGACATTTTTTGTATCTAAGATATTGCATGCTTTGCAGGGTGAAAACTTATTTTCAAAATTCCTTAATTTTTCCTCGATTAATTTTTCATTTTCCCTGACCTTTAACAATCAAATATCAGCATTTCAATCTTGTAATATTTTGAACGTAGAATCTTTTATAAACGAAATAAAACCGTATTTTAGATACAAATTAAAAATTTTCAAATTTCATTATTTATTTAAAACAAAAAAATGACTTTTCTACCATAAAAGATGATTTTTTAACAAAATGCTTGAATATTTAACCAAATATAGATTTTTAAGATTGATCTAGAATTCTCGTGTTATTTACTTAACTAACAGGGTAATAATTGATATTTCAAACTAAAAAGATGAAATTTCATTACAAAAAAAAAATGAATGTTAGAACCAAAAAGACGAATTTTCAACAAAGAAAGATTTTTCAGGCATAAAAGAACAAAAAGTTCACCTCAATTGTTACAGCTTCAAGCCAAAAGACTAATTTTCTGTACAAAAATTGAATTTTTAATTTTCAACGAAATAGTTTGAATTTTACCCACGCAGTTGAATTTTCAAATAAATAGGAACAGTTTTAAATAAAATAGTTAAAATTTCAACCAAAGAGATGAATTTTCAACTAAAAATATGAATCTTCAAGAAAAAAATTATTTTTTAACAAAGTGTTTCAACCAAAAATTTCAAACAAAATAGTTGAATCCTCAAGCAAAAAATATTAATTTTCAACCAAACAGTTGCATTTTTATCCAAGAAAGATGAAATTTCGGCTAAAATAGATGAATTTTTAAATCAAGAAGAAAAATTTTTCCAACAAAATAGTTGAATTTTCTTCCAAAAAAGATTTTATTTTGACTCTTTAACATCAAAATATGTCTTTTAAACTAGAAGTAAATTTTCCACAAAGATACCTATGTACTTGAATTTTCAACCCAAAAAAGACAAATTTTCAACAAAACAGTTGAATTTTCAACCAAGAAGGATGACTTGTTAACAAAATTGTTGAACATTCAACCAAATAGTTCCATTTTTATCCAAGAAAGATGCAATTTCTACTGAAATAGATGCATTTTCAATTAAAAAGACAAATTTTCAAAAAAAAATAGTTAAATTTTCAACCAAGAAAGATTTCAGTTGACATTTCAATACCAAAATATGATTTTTAAACAAAAAGTACATTTTCGATGAAATAGTTGAATTTTTAACAAAACAGTTGAATTTTTAACCAAAAAAGATTACTTTTTAACAAAATTGTTGATTTATCAAACAAAAAGTTGCATTTTTATCCAAGAAAGATGCCATTTATACTAAAATAGATGAATTTTCGTCCCAAAAAGACGATGAATTTTTGACAAATGAATTTTTAAATTAAAAAGAAAATTTTAAAAAATAGTTGAATTTTCATCCAGAAAATATTTCAGTTGACGTTTCAACTAAAATAGATGAATTTTCAAATGATAAAATTTCTACTAAAACAGATATACTTTTGAATTAAAAACACAAATTTTTGAAAAAATAGTTGAATTCCCATCTAGAAGAGATTTCAGTTGACGTTTCAACATTAAAATATAAATTTTAATCAAAAAATAAATTTTCTACGAAAATAGTTGAATTTTCAACCCAAAAAAAGACTAATTTTCAACAAAACAGTTGAATTTTCAACCAAAAGCGATGACTTTTCAACAAAATTATTGAATTTTTAAACAAATAATAAAATCTATAACTAAAAAGATAATCTTCAGGAGGAAGTAACTGCAAAAAAAAAAGAAATATAAATATAAATACAAGGCAAATTAATTACTAACAAGAATATTATATCAGGGTTATCGCAAAACTGTATTTAAAAAATTCTCTAATTTTTCCCTGACCAATTTTTCATTTTCCCTGACCATTAATATCCAAAGACCAGAATCTTAAACTTGTAACATGTTTAACCTCGAAACATTTATAAACGAATAGAACAATTTCAAATTGAAATTTAACTTTTGCCTGACCAATGAAACTCCCTGAATTTTTTTTTAAATTGTTGTTGGCTAGGTTCGTTTTTCACTCACCAGGTTTCTTCAGAGTGTAAGGTTAAATTTATATTAAATTTCTGTGCAATTACTGCGAGTTATTTGTTTCATTTGCGAATTTTCAAATACACTCGGACTTCAATTTATGCACGGTTTTGGTTCTGACCTTCGGAACGCATAAATCGAATTTGCTAAAATTGAAGTCCGAGTGTATTACGTACATGAATGAAAGACCCCTTTGAGCTGATACGCAATTCAAGTACGGTCCCTTATCTTCCTTCCGCTTTCTACTATATTTAAGAATTTAAAGAAAGTAATTATAAATGAATGGCTTTTTTTTAAAGCATACCAGAGACTATAATCATTAACTTTTGTGGGTGATTCTGAATTATTTTCAATCTTAACCCTAGAAGTCCACACTGGGGGCCATTGGTTCCCAGCGCTTTTTCATTTGAGTGTCCCTTTTAGACAAAGATCAATATCGATGTTTCGACCCAATGTAAATTCATTTTAGGTATCTGAGGACAGGTCACATAGGTTGGCGTCGTCAGTTAGTCCTCAGGTAGGAAGCAAGGTAGAATTAAAACGTGAGTAGGGGCCATTGGACCCCACTGTGGACTCAGTGTAACTTTTTCGTACGATAAGTGAAATTTTCTTTTTAATTATTTTTGGTTTCTTTCTGTACAAAATTATGTGTAAAAAGCAAATTTTTAATGAAATATTACTTTAAAAATAGTATATTACATTTCTGGGTAAAAGTGGTCTATAAGGCTAAATTGAGGCTAAACTCGGGTGGGCTGCGCTTCTTGCCAACGTGCGATGTGTGACGAGCACCGGTCGAGTCGCTGCACTGACTGTGCGTCTGCACACGAATAACATTTATAAATTGAAAACTAAAAAAAACAATATAGACAATTCCTTTTCACTTTTTTGAACTTTTGAAACAATTCTTTTGTATATTTAGGATGCATAAAATTAAAATAACATTTTTGTACTTTTGAATTTTCTCATTTTTCATCCCTCCGAATAATTCAACTTTTTGAAAGGAATTGAAGTGGCATATTTTTTCTGATTCTCCAACATTTCATCTTTAAAACCCTAGGAGAAATTAAAAAAAAAAATTAAAACAAAAAAAAAATGAAAATTAAACTCTATTTCCGTAATTTTACGCTTTTTTTCTTCGGACTCTTTTTGCGAAAAATTGATTATAAAGTATATAAAAATTTTTTTATAGTACTTTTGTTCCTTAGATACTCCAAACATCCCCAGGATAAGATTATGACCATCACTGTTGACGAAAATAATGTTGTGAGGCGTAGGGCACATTTTGAACTTGATGGGGGCCACTGGACCCCACTGTGGACTCGATGAGTGCTCGAATATGTGTGGACTTCTAGAGTTAATTAAAAAATGAACTTTTTTACGTCGATCGAGGCATCCCAGAGCCAAACTCTCTGACATACTTCGATCGCGAAAATGAAACCATAAGGGAAAATGAAAAGGCGAAAAAAAGGAACGGTTAAATATCCGCAGCGATAAAATTGAACGAGTATAATGTGAATTGATGTTGCTATCGTTAGTGGACGGGTAGGGCCATATATCGCTTCTGCTCTGACAACCATCCCACCTTCTTCTCACATTACCCCTCATTGATAAAGAGTCTTTATGAAATTAAAAATTTCCCTTCAAAATAAATTGAAAATAATTATTGAAATTTTAATTTATACAGTACGTGGAAAAATGATTGATTATTCAATATATCTTTCCTTCTTAGGGGCCGTTCAAGAACCACGTCAAAATTTGTTCTTTGGCTTCATTTGATAAACATACTTTCTATACATACATCTATTTTAAAAAACCTTGAAGCCCAAAATGCTCTCAAAACAGGAGAAATAGGGTGATTTTTCACGAAAATAAGGGAATAATAGAGAAATAAATTTTGTTGAATAAAATTAATGTTCAGGTACTATACTGAATTTTATTTCAAACGCTTAAGATTTCAAGTAGAAATTTATTGCATTTTCAACAAAATAGTTGAATTTTTAGCAACAACAAAATATTTTTATACCAAAAGAGATGAATTTTCAACGAAAGAGTTGAGTTTTCAAGCTAAAAAGTTGAATTTTTTAGAAAATAGTTGTTTTAAACATTAAAAGATGAATTTTCAACCACGAAAGATGATTTTTCAACAAAATAGTTGAATTTTCAAGCAAATAATGAAATTTTCCAGAAAAAGATAAATCTTGAACCAAATATTTAAATTTTTCAGCAACAAGGATGAATGTTGAAACTCAAAAGACGAATTTCCAACAAAAGATTTAAATTTGTATTGAAGATGAATTTTCCAGTCAAAAAAGAAAAAATATTCAATCAAACAGTTGAATTTTCAGGCCAAAAAGACGAATTTTTTAGAACAAAGTTGAATCCTATACTCAGAACTTTTCTACCAAGAAAGATGAATTTTCAATCTAAAAAAAAGATAAATTTTTTATCCAAAAACACCAATTTTTAAAGAAGCTGTAGAAGTTTTAAGAGAGATAATTTTTTAACAAAATAATTATAGGTTTGACAATATCATTAAATTTTTAACAAAATAGTTGAATTTTCAGCAACAACAAAATATTTTTCTACCAAAAGAGATAAATTTCCAACGAAAGAGTTGAGTTTTCAAGCTAAAAAGTCGAATTTTTTAGAAAACAGTTGTTTTAAACATTAAAAGATGAATTTTCAACTACAAAAGATGATTTTTCAAGAAAATAGTTGAATTTTTTACCAAATAATTTATTTTCCTGAAAAGGATGAATCTTGAACCAAATAGTTAAATTTTCAACCAACAAGGAAGAATGTTGAAACCCAAAAGACGAATTTTCAACAAAAGATTTAAACTTTTATTTAAGATGGATTTTCCAGTAAAAAAAAAAAAGAAATATTCAATCAAACAGTTGAATTTTCAGGCCAAAAGGACGAACTTTTTAGAACAAAGTTGAATTTTTTACTCAGAACTTTTCTAACAAGAAAGATGAATTAAAAAAAAAAATTTTATCCAAAAACACCAATTTTTAATGAAGCTGTCGAATTTTTAAAGATTTTTTTTAATAAAATAATTATAGGTTTAACAATATAATAAAATTTTTAACAAAATAGTTGAATGTGCTAACACATAGTTGGATTCTTTACCTACAAAGACGAATTTTCAACCAAATATTTACATTTTCAAGGCAAAAAGATGATTTTTTTAGAAGGCAGTTCAATTTTCAAACAAGGACTTTCTTACAAAAAAAAAAAATTTTAATCCATAAAAGATAACATTTTAATCCAGAAACACCAATTTTCAACAAAGAAGTTTAATTTTGAAACAAAGACGAATTAAAAAATTAGTTGAATTTTTAAAAATGTAATTAAAATTTTTAACAAAACAGTTGAACTTTAAACACATAGTTGGATACTTGACCCAAAAAGATGAATTTTCAACAAAATAGTTGAATTTTCAAAAAAAAAATGTATTTAATTACCAAACAGTTGCATTTTTAGCCACATAGTTAAACTTCAAAGCAAAAGGGACGAACTTTCAACAAGATATTGAAATTGTAAACAAAAAAAATTAAATTTCAGACAAAACAGTTGCGTTTTTAACAAAATAATTAAATTTACAATGAGAAATATAATAGTTGATATTTGAATCAAGAGATTATTTTAATTTTAAATCGAAAACAGTCTAAATTTAACCAAAAAGATGAATTCTCATCGAAAAATGTAATATTTGATATTTCAACCAAAAAATGCTTTAATTTTTATTAAAAAACCAAAACAGAATAATTTTTAACCAAACAGGTGCATTTTTAACAAATTTTCAAGAAACCAGTTTAATATTCTACCAGGAAAGATTTTTCTTCAACCCAAGAAGATGAATTTTGAATAAAACAGTTGAATTTTCAAGCCAAAAAGATTTGTTTTCTACCAAAAAGTTGATTTAAAAAAAAAAGTTAATTTTCAAGCTATTAGTTGAATTTTTAACTCAAGCGATTAATTTTCAACAAAAAATGGAATTGTTAAATTTTCAGTTGCAAAAATTGATTTTCAACAAAAAAAAAAAGAAATTTTCAACCAGAAAGATGGATCTTCAACTAATAAAATCAATTTTTAGCAAAGTCCACTTTTAGCCAAGTAATTGAATTTCAAATCAAAAAGATTAATTTTCTACCAAAAAGGATGAACTTACAACAAAATACATCAATTTTCAACTAACTTGTTGAATTTTCAACTGAAAAGATCAAAAGAGATGAATTGTGGACCAAAAATATAACAATAGACTTTTCAATTAAAAGGAATTAACCTTCAATAAAAAATGGTTGGATTTTCTCATTAGTTTCTGTTAATTTAGTTCGCAGTTAAGCGATAAAAAAGGGAGAAGTTTCTTGAAAATAGGGGAAAAACAGGAATTCTTTTTTAAAAAATAGTGGAAAGAGCGTGAATTCTATATTTAGATGGTTTACTTGTAAAATAAAATCACTAATATTCATTTTTTCAAGCATTTCAGAAAATTGTTATCCACATTTTATTTATATTTCTATTTTAAATTAAACTTTAGCTTACACCATGTACTAAATTGCATTTGGACGAATATAGTCGACTAGTTGACGTAGACTAAATTTTTCAAAGCGGTCCTTTTATATCATCTCGTAAAGTTCTCGAACGTCTCTTGGTCGATTAAGCCTTCTGCCAGTTGAGCCTCGAGAGCATTTCTTTCCAGTTTTCTCAATTTCATGTTTTCTTGGCCTTTTTCACTCTTTACTTCCCATCTGAGCATATACCTATGTGGAGGAATTATAATTGAAATTTGTAATTATGGCACTCGGTAGCGCTAGTGCAAAGCTTCAAAGGGAAAAGGAAGAAATAATCCTTTTGGGATTCCTGCATCACGTCGAATACGGTTCTAAATCCTGTCTTTAGAGTTTCTCAGAGAAGGGAGAAATTAGGCGAATAATCTGCATGAGCTGTCATAAAGTCATTTAAATATTTTGGCAGGAATTGCCCAAATATTATGTTATGTAAGTTTATTGTGTCTCAGGTTAAAAAAATCTGTAACAAGTAGGTGATGGTGTGGTTTCGGTTTTATGCAGTTTCCACTTCTCTGAACAAATATTCAGGCTAGGGGATTTAAAAAACTTTTTAAACTCACAGGAGTGAGTACACGGAAAAAATTTATCCGTGAAAAAGTCACGAAATTGTAGCTAGGTCTCGGATACGAGATAAAAAAATGAAGCATTACATCCTTATTTCGATAAGAAATGTATGGATAAAACAGTTCTATAATAAACAGTTCTCGAAAATTTTAGACTGAAATATAAAGAGGAAAAATTTTATTTGTGCAATTTAATTTATATTAATTTATAACTTCGCATCTCAGAAGATTGGAACCCTCAAAGACTGCTGACTCACCACTTTCTAAACATATACCAGGAGTGCGCACACACGTACCGCGCATTTGGGCGAGCGTGTGTGCGGTCACGTACAGGAGAACCTACTTTCTAGTTCCCAGATTTGTCGGACAAGGTCTTGAGTGCTCTGAGAATCTTTTCTTAATCACTCGTAACATTTTTTTAATCACGTACGAAAAAGTGATGAACCGTTTTAGAATTTTCACATCGAGTTCCTCAATTCTTTCTCAAAGTTCGCAGATTATTTACGAAAATACATCAATATCCGATGAATTTTTCTGATATCCAAGACCTGGCTACTAGTTCGTGACTTTTTTTCGGACAAATTTTTTCCGTGTACGTTAGGCTAAGAGGTTTATTATGAGAGGTGAGGTAATTAGGGATTTGGACAGGGATGTCTGGTGGGAAGGTGGTTTTAGATATTTTTGAAAAACTTCCTCTTTTCTCTTTAAATATACGATGTTTGAGAACAAAATATTTGATTTACGCGGGAAATTCTCTTAGATTAGTTAATAAACTTAAGAACTCTAATAACAATTGCTCGTTTTTCACATACAAAATTATTCTACACCAGAGACTCGCTATTTGAACGCGCGATCGGACGCGTTATATGAATTCCTAGAATTGCTGGTCCCTACAGTTTCTCAGGGGACGGAGCGAGAGACGGTTGCGACTCCGCCTCTGAAGGGACGCATGCACTATACTACTCAGTCAAGTATATTGCGCAATATTATGGGAACGGTACAGGCGGCCCTGCCTGTTTACGTTTCGCTGTACGCGTTATATGAACAAGGCCATTTTCAGGCAACCCCCGAGATTGTTCATCTATCGAGTCTCTGGTGTATTCAAAACTAGCGCATGCTACCGCGTTTATTTGAAGTTTAATATTTTTAATTTATAGAATTATTCATTATATTCAATATAACTTTTTAAATTTAAATATAAAATGTTATTAATTAATTTTTATAAATGTTTAATTTTTCCCTTTGTTCGCGAAAAATGACCCTATTTCCCCTTTTTGCTCCTTCTCTGCTGTTATCTCTGGAATCGAAAATTCACCTCTGGTGGAAAAGTCATCTTTTTTGTTTAAAATTAATTGTTTGTGATTTAAAAGTCTACTGTTACATTTTTGGTACAGAATTCATCTCTTTTGATTAAAAATTTAATTATTTTGTTGATGAGTCAACTATTTTGTTAAAAAGTCATCTTTGTTAATTGAAAATTCAATTACTTGGTTGAAAGTTGAACTACTTTGTAAAAAATTAATTGCTTTGGTGATGGTTCATCTCTTTGTTTACAAATTTAACTATTTTATTGAAAATTAACATTTTCGTTAAAAATTCTACTTTTGTGTACAGAATTCGCCTTTTCGGCTCGAAAATTTTTAAATTACATTGAAATTTTTTTTTTCTTGCCAGAAAAATCTTTCTTAGTTTTCAAATTTGTCTTTTTCGTTTAAAAATTAATCTCTTGGTTAAAAGTTCTGCTGTATGGTTGAAAACTAATCTGTTTTGTTTATGTATTCAACTATTTTATTGAAAATTCATCTTTTTTGGTTGAATTCAAGTGTTTTTAATTTAAAAGTGAAATCTTGTTTGGCTGAAGTATCAACTATTAATTTTTTCGTTGAGAATTCATCTTTATTTGTTGAAAATTCAGTGACTCGGTAGAAAGTGGAATACTTGGTTGAAAGTTGAACAACTTTTTTAAAAATCCATTTTTTTGTTGTTAAAGTTTTATCTCTTTGGTTGAAGATTCCTTTATTATTATTTTTTTTTTTTCGAAAATTCATGTATTTTGTTGAAAGTTCGTCTTTTTGGTAGAGATTTAACCTTCTTAGTAAAATATTTATGCTTTCGGGTAGAAAATTCAATTATTTTGTTGCAAATTCATATTTTCGGGTTAAAACTTGAAACTGCAACTGTTTTGTAGAAAAATTATATCTTTGAGTTGAAAATTCATCTCTTTTGTTTTTGATCGAAAATTAACTTTTTTGTTGAAAATTCATATTTACGGGACACAAATATTTTGTATAAAATTGGTCTTTTCGGCTTAAAATCTCCACAGTTTTTTTTTAAAATTAACTTGTTCGTTGAAAATTCATATTCTCGGGTTGAAAATCTAACTGTTTTGTAGAAAAATCTCTTTTTTTTTAATTCAACAATTTGGTTGAATTTTTTTCTTTCTTGACTCAAAAATTTGTCTTCTTTGAAATTTAACTATCTTGTTGAAAATTTACCTTTTTTCTTAGTTGAATAATGATTTAAAAAATTTTCTTCTACACGTTTATATAAAAATAGTTTAGTTTGAAGAACGTAAGCACATTCCAGTTCAGAATTTCCGATAGTGTTAGAAATAATCTTGTTTTATTGTCGATCGCTTTTTAATGGATTAGAACGTGCAATATAGAGCCCACCTGCTCAGTTTTTCGACGTAAGAAAAAATTTAATGTCTCCACTTTTTGCCAATCTAAGTCAATTTTCCGAAATTAAGTTTTCTGAAAAAAAATAGGGCGCAAAAAAAACCTAATGGTGTTACATCATTACTTGATAAAGATACTCTCTAATTTATATTACGGGCGACAAATATTTTCGTATATTTATAACTGACAGGGTTATAACATACATTTCTCAAAAATACAGCAAGTAATATTTTCGTTACTTAATAAGAATAAAACAATTCGAATAATTTTTACATTCAACTGTCCAGACGTTTAACCTGTAATTATATTAAATTAAATTTTAAGCACTTTAAATTCTTAAAATTTACAATAAAAATATTGTACTTTCAACAAAATTGATGAATTTGTAACCAAATAGTTCAAATTTTAACTAAAAAGATGATTTTTTAAACCAAGTAGTAAACTCCTCAATCAAAACCGATTCATTTTAATCAAAGAGTTGCATTTTTAACCAAAAAATATGAAATTTCGGCCAAAAGAGATGAATTTTCAAACTGAAAAGGTAAGTATTCAATCAAAAATGGAATACACCTAACTCTCGATTTCAGTCCAGTTTCAAGGGTTGCCTGCAAGTAGCCTTGGTCACAAGTCGGGGAGTTCCAAACGTAAATAGTCAGGGCCGCGTGAACCGTTGCGAATTGGAATGCGTAATATTGCGCAATTTACTCGACTGAGTACGCGCGCACTGTTTAAATGAACATTGAAGTGCATTTGTAATACTTTTAAAACATTAGGTTAGTAAAATTATAATTTTTCTTAGAAAATAAAGTTAATTTTCTACTGCACTTTTGGATTTCGGCCTAAAATTGCTTAAATCCGAAGCACGCAAAGTGTGTTTGTCGGACTACGCACCATTTTAGGCCCAGAACTGAAGTTAGTTTAAATTAAAAAAAAAAGAAGTTGTAAACCACAGAAAGTTTAACCGGATGAACTTTTCTGTAGGTTAAATGTCTAAACTAAACAGTGAAAAGTATAAATTATTTGAATTGTTTAAAAGTTTTATTGGTCCAGCGTGGAGTAGTTTTTAGATTTAAAGTACTAATTCGGTTTTTCATAGAGTTTTTTCAGGTTTTTCATATAGTTTCATTTACAGGTTTATCATATAGTTACATAATAAAAAATATATAAAATTATTGCATAATAAAAAATGCACATGCAAATATTTGAACATGATAGAATACTTCAAAAATTAATATTTTGTTATTAAAACGAGATTTTGACAGTGGAATTGTATTTTCTCTAATTTGGACCTTTACACTCATTATTCAATCTAATATTGTTTAATTTTGCAGGTCAATTTGATAATTTTTAAACAGTAATTTATAAAATTATTCAACTCGAGTTTGTTTAATTCTGAATGGTTCAACTGCCAAATTGTTGAATTTTGATGGCCCTAATTTCAAGTAGTTCAATTTTGAAGTTTTCCGAATTAAATTACATATTTAATCTTAACTGAGCGTAATCTTAATTTAATCATTCAATTAAAAATGTTTTAAATCTTAAGTTTTGAAACTTTTAGATTCCATAGATTTTAAATCGTTAATTCATAAATGTTTCCATTCGATAAACATAATATGTTTATTGAATACTGTATACTGATAACACAATTGATACACGTAATCGAATTATGCTGACGTTTTTTTTATCAAATTCTTTACATAAAACGAATAAGCAATGACGTATGATTTATGTAGTCTTTTATATTCTTGTTAACGTGAATGACTACTCAAACATCAAGCGATAGAAAGGATAGAAAATTGACACTTGAAAATCGCAATTATATAGAAGATGCTGTTTATTCAAAATGAACCGGCGAATATTGCACCGATCGTAAATATTCTATGTGAGGAAAGTTTTATAGGAGACCCTCGACTTGACAGTTTTTCAATAAGCAAGCAAACATTCCAATGCAAATAGTAAAGTTTCGAACAACTCGAAAGGAATCTTCGAATTTACAGACGTGCGCTTACCAGTTATGTGAAAACACAAAGGTTACGTATATTGCTTTCGGTTCTCACAGTTATTAGCTGCATCCTCAGAACTAAAAACAAATCTAAAAACAAAAACAAACCAAAAATATCCAAGAATTTATGTAGGCACCTAACCTTTTATCAGTGTATATTGAATCTTACGTTTATGAGAAATGTATGGACAAATTTCGAACTTTTTTACGAACAGTTCGAATTTGCAACGAAGAGTTCCTGAAAATTTCTTGCACATAAAGAGAAATTTTTTTTTGGTACGGTTTAATTTATATAATTTATAAATTCCCAACTCAGAGGATTCGAACCCTCGAAGACTGCTCGACATCGACGGGCAACACGCATCACGCGTTTCTGCAAGAGTACCGGCCACGTTAGGTCAGCTTGTGAGTTCTTTGAGAATTTTGTTTTCAATATTCGTAATGGTTTTGTAAATATTGACGAAAGAAAATTGATGATCCGTTTGAGAATTTTCACATCGAATTCCTCAATTCTCTCTCAAAGTTCGCAGATTATTTAGAAAAATCTGTCAATATCAGATAAACTTTTCCGAAAGCTTTAGATAGTTATTTATTTTTTTATTTGAAAGTTTTTTCAAACTAATAATTAGATTTTATTGAACGTAATTTAATAAAGAATTTTACATAGATAATCTGTAAGCTGTTTTTATTTTACACTATTATTGATTCTAAATCACAAAATTTGTATAGAATTTCTTTTTATTTTAATAAAACTAGTTCTTCAAAACGTTCATCACTCGAATGAAATATTTAGAAAATAAAAATAAATCGACGAAATATTTTATTTTTACTTATTCGTCTCTTTTGCTTTAAATTTCAAATACTTGATTGAAAATTTACCTGCTTTTGGTTGAAGCTCAATTTTTTAAGTTGAAAATTCGACTATTTGATTGAACATGCAACGGTTTGTATAAAAAATAAGTTTTGTTGTTGAAAATCCAACTATTTAGTTCAAAATTCATCTTTTCGCGTTGAAAAGTCAACTGTTTTCCAAAAAATTCGTGTTTGTGGTCCAAAATGAACTTTTTTGTTGAAAATTTGACTGTTTTCTAAAAAATTAATATTTTCGCTTAAAATTTTCACATTTGGTTGAAAATTCAAATATTTGGTTAAAAGATCAACTGTTTACTTTGAAAACTCGTCTCTTTTGCTTTAAATTTCAAATATTTGATTGTAAATTCAACTGTTTGGCTAAAAATTAAATCTTTTGGTGAAAATTCAACTATTTGTTTGAAAATTCATTTTTCTGGATTAAAAATGAACCTTTTTGTTAAAAATTCATCTTCACCGGTTTAAAAGTCAACAGTTTTCTGAAACATTCGAGTTTTGCGCTTTAAAACTTAACTATTCTGTTGGAAATGCGTCTTTTTGGTTTGAAAATTCATCCCTTTCAGTAGAAAACCTTTTTTGGTTTGAAAATTCATCTATTTTGTTGAAAATGCAAAATATTTTGACTTAAAATCTGAGGAATTTAAAGCTTTTTTGTATCTAAATTGATTTTATTTAAAAGGATTTTTTCCCCTATTTTCGTAAAAAATGACCGGCTGTGATATCTGAAAATGTTACAAGATCAGAATTCTGGTATTGAAATATTTATGGTTAGGGAAAATGAAAAATCGGTCCCGGAAAAATCAGGGAAAAGTCAGGAAATTCGGAAAATGAAGTTTTGTGGCCAACCCTCTAAAAAACACAGACTCTTTGTAATTTTGTGTTCGAAATCCTATCGAATTTTCATGTCAATAATAAGTGAACAGACATTTCCAAAAAATTTTAATTCGTTTAATTAAACCTTCCTCAATTTAAAAATGTCTCATTCAATGTTCTAAGCAATTGTTCGGATGTGTGTGTGTGTGGATGTCACACTTTTTTGTGAACACGATAACTTGAAAACGGTTGCAGATAAATTGATGAAATTTGGAGGGCTTATTTTCCCCACTAATATCTTGAAACTGACTGAAGGATTTCTAAAAATATTTATCGCATTTTTTTTATCACTCAATAATATTTTAAAAATCGGTTTTTCATATTAAAACTATTTACATTGGCATAATTCAAAGTTGATGCAAGAATATAAAAGATTTCATGGTTCGAGCTGAATCGATTGACCTATAATATTAATACATTTTATTAAAGAGTAGGGAAGTTATGGCAATTTCTATATTTTGAAAATCAGGTTTTTATAGTAAAACTTTTTTCAATAACATAATTCAAAGTTTAGGCAAGAATATAAAAAATTCCTTGGTTCGAGACGAATCGATTGACCTAGAATATTAATACATTTTATTGAAGAATAAGGACGCTATGGTAATGCATAATATTTTAAAATACGGTTATGTATAGTAAAACGTTTTTCTTCAACATAATTCAAAGTTGATGCAAGACTATAAAAGATTCCTTGTTTCGAGACGAATCGATTGGCCTACAATTATAATACATTTTATTAAAGAGTAGGGAAGTTATTGTCATTTATATATTTTTTAATCGATGTTTATGGTAAAAATGTTCTCATATTTTAAAGTTGATGCGAGAATAGAAAAGTTGTGTTGATTCGAGGCGAATCGATTGACCTATAATATGAATACATTTTATTGAAGAGTAACGAAGCTATGGTAATGCATAATATTTGAAAATACGGTTTTTTATAGTAAAACTTTTTTCTTTAACATAATTCAAAGTTGATGCAAGAATATAAAAGATTCCTCCGTTCGAGGCGAATCGATTGATCTGTAATATTAATAAATTTTATTAAAGAGTAGGGAAGTTATGGTAATTTACATATTTGGAAAGTCAGGTTTTTATAGTAAAACTTTTTTCAATAACATAACTCAAAGTTAATGCAAGAACTGAAAAGATGTGCTGATTCGAGACGAATCGATTGACCTATAACGTTGATACATTTTATTGAACAGTAAGGAAGCTATGGTAATGCATAATATTTGAAAATACGGTTTTTTATAGTCAAAATTTTGTCTTCAACATAATTCAAAGTTGATGGAAGAATATAAAAGATGCCTTGGTTCGAGACGAATCGATTGACCTACAATATTAATACATTTTAGTAAATAATAGGGAAGTTATGGTAATTTATATATATCGAAAATCAGGTTTTTATAGTAAAACTTTTTTCAATAACATAATTCAAAGTTGATGCAAGAAGAGAAAAGATGTGTTGATTCGAGAAGAATCGATTGACCTATAATATGAATACATTTTATTGAAGAGTAAGGAAGCTATGGTAATGCATAATATTTGAAAATACGGTTTTTTATAGTAAAACTTTTTTCTTCAACATAATTCAAAGTTGATGCAAGAATATAAAAGATTCCTTGGTTCGAGACGAATCGATTGGCCTACAATTATAATACATTTTATTAAAGAGTAGGGAAGTTATGGTAATTTATATATTTTTAGAATCGATTTTTATGTTAAAAATGTTCTCATAATTTAAGGTTGATGCGAGCATAGAAAAGTTGTGTTGATTCGAGACGAATCGATTGACTTATAATATTAATACATTTTATTGAAGAGTAAGGAAGCTATGGTAATGCATAATATTTGAAAATACGGTTTTTCATAGTCAAAATTTTGTCTTCAACATAATTCAAAGTTGATGCAAGAATATAAAAGATGCCTTGGTTCGAGACGAATCGATTGACCTATAATATTAATGCATTTTATTAAAGAGTAGGGAAGTTATGGTAATTTATATATTTTGAAAATCGGGTTTTTATAGTAAAACTTTTTTCATTAACATAATTCAAAGTTGATGCAAGAAGAGAAAAGATGTGTTGATTCGAGAAGAATCGATTGACCTATAATATGAATACTTTTTATTGAAGAGTAAGGAAGCTATGGTAATGCATAATATTTGAAAATACGGTTTTTTATAGTAAAACTTTTTTCTTCAACATAATTCAAAGTT
>CAKNYM010051593.1:215486-283278 GCA_932195095.1 Andricus curvator | reverse complement strand
ATTTTTTTAATTTCGTTCATATGAACGTTCGTAACTTCAAGTACATCATTTTTTGTGGGCTGCTGTGTAATAATTTAATCGATATCGTTGGTTCCTTCCAACAATATTTGTAGCTAGATCAATGATAAATATCGCTGGTTTATAAATTTTTTTTTCACGTGAGTCACAAAATAACTCAAACATAACAAAGCTCAATTTGAATATATTTACACTACTTAATTTATATTTGAGGTATGCATATTTAGAGAAATTAGAATCACTGATGTTGGGTTAAGTTGAAGCTTCATGGGAATAACACGAGGGTCTCTGAAGCTTCAAAACTTAATCTGGGAAATAGGATAGCAGACACGAATCCTTTCCCACGTCGTTATGCAAATTTGATTTTGACTTTTGCAAAGAGTCGACGAACCTCCTTTTAGAGAGATTGAGCTTGTACCCTTACTCTAGGCAACTCGATCTCCGAGGGTTGTATGATTATGGAAAGGACTTTCATCGATCCAACTGATCTCGTATTCTGCGCCTATTACTTTCGAAAGGGGAACATTCAAACGCCAACTTTTTATTTATTTTTTGTAGAATTTGAATCTGTTTCCTGAAATTGATACTGACTTCATGCAATAGACTTTTTGAGAAAAGCAGGGAACCTTTAGGAGAAGACGAAATAATTAGGAAGAATAATCTTGCGAATCGAAGTGTTTTTAACATGGTGCTAGATTTTAGAATTATAAACTCAATAAATCTATACAAAATAATTAATATTAAATAAGTAAATATACTTAGTGATTTTCTAAGAAATTTAAATCTTTCAGTCCTTCATTATTGTTTATAATCATCTAGGGATAAAGTAAAATGAGTAGAAAATGTTAAAGTATACATTTTTTTGATATTCTCTTATAATTTATAAAAATTATCATTTTTATAAGTTGAAAATGCCGATGTTCATTCAGGGTCAGGATTAGAATTCTCGAGGTCCCGGACCGGGCACAACATGTTTGTTCTGCAGCATAAATAAATGTTGTAATTCCAGCTTCCGGGACCTGAATTTACGAGGGGTTGACCATTACTCTTTTGGATGTATACCAGATTTCTTTAAATTTCAAAATATTTTAAAGTCTTTAAACGATTTCAGAAGATTTGACAAAGATTTAAAATATTTAACAATATTTCAAAGATTTCGAAAGATTTCAAAATATTTTAAAATATTTCAGAAGATTTCACAAAGGATTCAAAGATTTGACCAAGATTTCAAGGATTGAAAAGACTTCACACAGATTCAAAAGATTTATATTCACAAGGTTGTGTATGTTGTATATCAGATTTCAAAAGATTTCAAATGATTTCAAAATATTTTAGAATACTTCAAAATATTTCAAAAATTTCAAAAGATTTCAGAAAGATTTCAAAAGGTTTCAAAAGGTTTTAGAAGATTTCAAAAAATGTCACAACAATTTCAAAGCTTTTATGATGATTCAAATGATTTCGAAACATTGTTCAAAGATTTCAAACGATTAAAAAAGATTTTAAAGATCTTCAACGGTTTCAGAAGACTCCACAAAGATTTCAGAATGATTTAAAGTATTTCAAAAGATTTCAATAATTATTTCAAATATTTCATAAAGATTTCTCAAAAATTTAAAGATTACAAAAGATTTCACAAATATTTCAAAGGTCTCATAAAGATTTCACTAATAATATTGAAAAGATTTGACAAAGACGTCTACATCAGTTTTTGAAGATTTCAAACGATTTCAAAACGTTTTAAAATATTTTAGAAGATGTAGAAAGTTTCACAAAGACTTCCAAAGATTTCAAAAAGATTTCAGAAAGATGTCGAAAGGTTTTAAAAGATTGTAGAAGATTTCAAAGATTTAAAAAAACTTCGAAGATTTCAAACGATTTTAAAACACTTCACAAAGATTTCAAATATTTAAAGAGATTTAAAAAGATTTCAGCAGATTTCAACAGATTTCAAAATTAAAAAAATTACACCAGAATTCAAGAGATTTCATAAAGGCCAGTACGTACATCAGATTTCGAACATTTTTAATGATTTGAGATAGATTTCGACGATTTCAAAAGATTTCAGAAAATTTAAAAATATCTCATAAAGATTGAAAGATTTTCAAAGTTTACAAATAATTTCACAAAGATTTCAAAGATCTCAAAAATTTTACAAAGGTTCAAAAGATTTCAAAATGGCATGTACATCAGATTTCGAAGATTTCAAACGATTTTACAAAGATTTGAAAGATTTATAAATATTTCATAGATTTCAAACGGTTCGAAAAGGCTTCACAAAGATTTCAAAAAATTTCAAAAAGTTGAAAAGATTTGAAAAGATTGAAGAAGATTTCTGAAGATTCAAAAGATTTCAAAAATTGCAAAATGATTAAAAATATTTCACAAAGTCCTGTACATTTGATTTCAAGTTCACTTCAGATTTCAAAGATTCCAAAAATTGCAAACGATTTCAATTGGATTAAACATTTTTTTTGAAGATTTAAAAAAATTTCAAATGATTTAAAAGAATTTCAAAAGATTTTAAAATCAATTATCTCAAATTTGCTAGTGATTTGAAAATTTTATTTTGAAGATCGTCATCATCAATTGGGGTTAAGTGGCAATCTGAAAAAATTACCTAATTCTCAAAAAAAAAATGCTAAGCCGACAAAAACTGGAATAGCTCATTTTTTATATGTATAGCAAACGGTTATTTAATTATCTGAGTTAAAAAAATGAAACCTGGAAAAACTTGATTTATTGTCCCGGAAAACCTGGAATGTTAAATTTAATTAGATCACCATTAACTATACAAGATGTAGTAAATCGTTTATTTATAAAATTTCTATCACAAAAAAATGCGGCTTTGTTTTCAGAAACGAAGATTTTTAACTTTCATCTCTTTTAAATTTTAAATTACTTTTTTAGATCTTAAAATTCAAAATCCTTGCCATTGTGAGTGTGTCAATCTTATCTTTTTAATTATATTTAGAAATGGAAATTCTTTGCCATTTCTCAGCTCCTTCTCAATTAATATAAATGTGTTGATTATTTAAAATATATCTCGTAAAGAGGAAATCTAGTGAATATGAACCCAGCAGTGAATGTTTTTACTTCATTTCGCTAAAGCAGGTAGTCCCCTGCGGATTATGCAAAACGCAAACGAAGGGAAAATTTATGAATTGCACAATAAAATGTGAATTATTCATAGACGATATTCTAATCCCGAGGATTGTAGTATAGTATTTAAACACAGAACTTTCTTATCGACAAGTGGAAATTTGAAATGCTTATCTGGTCGAAGGGCAAGCTGATAAGATAACGATCAGCGTAGTTGAGATTTGATCCATAAACATGTCAGATTGTGATTTGATATTCCTCTATAACGTTGTTTAGATACCACTTTCTTATTTATTAATCGTAATCATTATTTGCAATTGACATATTATTTCAAGATAAATCCGGAAACGTTCAGCTGTATTCATAATTGAGTTTCCATCTCAACGTGTCGTAATTCTGACATGCAGGGATTTGTCGATCGATGCTCTGCAGCGAATTTGACAGCATCGAGGAAACAACGTTATTCCGACGTGGAAATAGGCGAAAATTTCCTATATTGGTTGATGCAACGGAAATGTTATTTGCAACGAATCACTGAACTTCCAAATAAATGCATCACAAAGTCATCATGTGTCGTAAATAACACAAATATACGCAAGCTTGCTGATAATCACGTAGTGAGATGCATACTTTTTACGCTAATCACATCCACCAAGTATAGCTCTCCACATGGGCCCATTAGTATACAAAGTCTTTTGCTTCAGGTTGCTCTCACTCCAATCACACATTTTTTATCAGCTATTTTTCTCCATGCTTTCCACAAACATCTTGTCATGCAAGCTCTTATGTTTCGATGTCTTTTTTTATCTTGTTGCCTCCGGGTCTCATTCACACATTCCCACCATTCTTTGCTCGGCCTGCCTCTGGGTACGCTACCATTCACTTTACCTAAATATACTTGTTTCGTCAGTCGTTCTTCTTTCCTGATCTCAACCTGTCCAAATCATCTCAACTTTATATCATCCTTGTCAAACAGTGTTTCCTCTGCACGACATTCTTCGAGAATCTGCTCATTACTGACTTCGTCCATTAGCGTTTTACCGCATATATTCCGCAGGAATTGCTTGGCAACCGTGTTGAAGTTAGTCTTATCCAATTCTTGGTTGCTCTAGGTCCTGCGATCGTACATCACAGTGCTTTTAAGTACATAATTATATATTGCAATTTCAGCTTTGTTTGTTATATTATTACTTCTGATAATGGCTTCTACACTGCCGATAAACTTCCTACCCTTGTTTATACGCCTGCCTATCTCTCCATCGATCTTTCCGTCAGTCGTAAATAAACTACCAAGATACACGTACTTATCAACTTGTTCTATCCTTCTAAGGTAATATTTTACACTGTTTTCTCAACCTTTCCATCAAACACTATAATTTTTATCTTATTCGCGTTTATTTTAGGGCCCATGTTTTTCATGTTGTATTCAGACTGCTCGACATTCTCTGCAAGCCTTCGATTGACTCTGCCATAATAACCTTATCATCTGCAAACGCTAACCCACGCACCTTCACTGTCCCGAGATCCACACCTTCTTCGTCGAAGAGGGCCATTCTTAGTCACTTATCAATTTGCTCTCGCACTTACTTCACTACCTACATTTATTATTTTTATCACTTTCAGGAGCCATCTATTGACTCCGTACACTTTTAGTACTTCCCAAAGCTTCTTTCTACCCACCTTCTCAAACCCTTTTTCCAGGTCAACAAAAGCACAGAAAACGTTATTGTTTACCATTAAAGTTTTCAGAAGCTGGTAAAATCCGTAGAAATCCCTTGAAATCTTTTTAATGTTTTTTAATTCCCTCGAAATCTTTCAAATACTTAGAAATGTATATAAATCATTTAAAATCTCTTGTAAATAATAGTATATTGTGCTACAAGTTGAAAAAGCGAGAGATTTAAAACGAGTGTGAAGTTAGCTACCCGAGCGGAGCGAGGGTGGCTATCACACGAGTTTTAAATCGTCGCTTTTTCAATGTGTGGGACACGATACTTTTTCTATAATTTGTGCAAAAGTGCTAGTTTTTGTTTACCTGTTTTTTGTGTAAAAAGAAGGCGATTTTTTGTCGATTGACGCAACAATGACAATGGCAATTATCAAAACCATGGCAGTAATAATAAGCTGGCTCTCACAATTGAATAGTTGGCCCATCAAGTTGAGGGCTTCAAAATTTCCGATTTTTCGTGAAAAAAACCAAGCACAGTATTTTCGGAGAAACTGACGGTGTTTTTTTGCTTTTGCCAAGTGACAAAAGTACATACAAAATACACAACTCGAGACTTTTCAGGGAATTGATTTTAGGTTAGGGACGACAGTCAGAAAATAGAATGAAGTTGGCTGCGCACGATGCACGAGTACACCCGAGGCAGCACGAACCCACCCGAAATAACATTTACTTTTGTCACTGTGCCTCACTTTTATCACTGTCCATATACTTTTTCCACTGCATCTGTCTACTTTTGTCACTGTTGCCTGGAAAGGTCGGCACTGCGCATGCGCCACGTCATCGACCAAAAATCGATCACTTTTTACACCAAAAACAGGTGGAAAAACTGGCACTTTTTCGCGAATTATAGAAAAAATAAATTAAATTCATTCCCGAAAGTTTCCTAGGAAGCCTTTAAAATCCCGTGAAATTGGGTAAAGTCTCTGAAATCTTTCCAATACTTGGAGGTCTTATAAAATCCTTTAAATCTTTTGAAGTTCTTTGAAATTCCTTGAAATATTTGAAAACCTTACAAAATTCTTCGACATCCCTTGACATTTTTGATATATCTTAAAATTCTTTGGAACGTTTCAACATAATTTAAAACCTTTAAAATCCTTTACAATTTTTTAAATTCCTTCATATCCGTGGAAATCGTTAAATCCGTAATAATCACTTGAATTAAATTCATTTCCTAAAGTTTTTCAGAAATTAATGAATTCCCTTGAAATCCCTTAAAATCTGTGAAAGTCCCTCGAAACCCCTTGAGGTGCTTTGGTTTCCCTTAAAATCCCTTGATATGTTCAAAAAAATGTGAAAACTTGTAAAATTTTTATGAAATATGACGGAATCGCTTAAAATCCGTTGAAATGCTCTGGAATTCATTAAAATACCTTAAAACTCCTTGAATTGTTCAGAATCGTTAGGACTCCTTCGAAATTTCATTTTATTTAGTTTATTTTCCAAAGTTCTCTAGAAACCTCTTTCGATCTTTGGAAATGCTACAAATCATGAAAATCCATTAAAATAAGTAGAAATAATTTGAAATCGCCTGAATAGAAAACAAATTAAACTATTTCATTAATGTTCTGTAAAAAAATGAATTTCAATATTTCAATAAAATCTTTTCAATCTTGTGAAATTTTTGGAAATTTTTGGAAATCCCTTGAAATCTTAGGAATCGCTAAGAATCCCTTGAAATTTCGTTTATTTCCCGAAGTTCTCTAGAAATCTCTTTAGATTTTTGGAAATCCTACAAAATTCTTGGACATTTCTATGAAATCCCTTCAAAATTTTTGTATCTTGAAATCCTTTAAAATCCGTGAAAGTCTCGCAAAATTCGTTGAAATCCTTTGGATTCCCTTAAAATCTCCTTGTAATCCTGTAAATTTTTGATGAAATCTGACATGGCTTAAAATCCGTCGAAATTCTCTGGAATCCCTTAAAATGTCTTGAAATTCGATGAAATCCATTGATTTATTTGAAATCTTTTGAATCGTTTGGAATACTGCGAATTCGTTTTAAATCTGTAGAATCCTGTGAACTTCTATGAAATCATTTGAAATCCTACTTTAAATGAATAAATCCTTGGTGTTTTTCTATTTTTTGCATCAATCATTTCAATATTTTAACATCATTTCAGATTCGGTTGAAATAGATTTTTTGATTAGAAATAGTTTCGAGAAATTTGTTTAACAATTTAAATCAAGGTTTAAATGATGAAATGTAAAGTAAAAATCTTCAGCTTTCAAAGTTTTTTGCGATTGTGGGAATTCTCGACTCGGGAAGAGTCCCTATGTCAAGCCATTTCGAGCTCAGAAAGCGAGCGGGAGGTTTGATGTAGAGGAGTTTTTCGAGCAGTTTTCCTCTCCCCTGGCCAAACGTTCAGGCAAATGCATTTCTAATAAAGGCGGATGCAGCCGCGGGTGAAGTGCAGTCGTCTGACCTTATATGTACTCATGCTAAAGGACTTAAATGATACTTCAGCAGCGAGGGTGACCCGCGTATATACCCGAGGGGTCGACCACTCTGATTTTTCGTGTACCAGAAATATATCCCCTAAAGAATATTCGGGAATATACAGAATATATCGGAATATTGGCGAATACGAAGAATATAAGAATATGTAGGAATATGAGGGAATATGCAGGAATGTGAGAGAATATGTTGGAATCTGAGAAAATATGTAGGAATATGGGGGAATATTTGGGAATATGCGTGACAATATTTCGGAATATATTTAAATTATTTATATTAAATTACATGTTATATACATTCTCAACATTCTTAAAAAATCTTCGATTGACTCTGCTGTAACAACCTTATCATCTGCAGACGCTAACCCACGTACCATCACTTTCCCGAGATCCACAAATGATCATAAATTCACGAAATAATGAATGAATAAACAAACAAATAAGGCGTCATCCATAAATTACGTAAGGTGTTTTTCTGAAATTTTTAACCCCCTCTCCCCCCATGTAAAATACCGTGAGATTTGCTGTCCCCTCCCTCCCTCTCCAAATCTTGCTAAGATTTTATAAACTTAGGAAACGAAATTACATGTAAAATATGAACTCTGTTAATTAAAAAAACGTGGAAGCTTAACGAAATTAGTTTTATAAAATTAAATGTGTTAATAATAATAAGTATTTAGTTAAAATTTTAGTACAACTTAGTACAATTTGTTGAAATTTGTTTCCTTCTTGTCTAAGAAATTTTTCTTTGGTTGAAAATTCAACTATTTTGTGGAACATTCGTCTTTTTTATTTGAAAATTCTTCTCTTTTTGTAGAAATTTAATCTATTTAGGTTAAAAATGTAACTTTCTGGTAAAAAATAATCTGTTTAAGTTGACAAGTTGAACTACTTTGTTAAAAAACTTATTTTTATAGTTGAAGATTCATAATTTCAGTTAAAAATTAATTTCTTTAGTTCAAAATTTAATTATCTCGTTGAAAATTCGTTTTATTTTTTGGCTGAAAATTATTTTTTTACTGAAAATTTAACTATTACATTTTTTATGAAAGATTTATCTTTGTTAGATGAAAATTCAAATATTTTGTTGAAAATTCTTCTTTTTTGGTTAAATTCAATTGTTTTTTATTTAACATTAAAATATTGTTTTGTTAAAACATCTGCTATTACATTTAAAACAAAATGATGTTATTAGGTTGAAAAAGCAACTCCTTCGTTAAAAGTTGAACTGCTTTCTTAAAAATTAATTTTTTTGTATAAAGATTCATAATTTTAGTTGAAAATTCATCTATTTGGTTGAAAATTAACTGTTTTGTACAAAGCTCGTCTTTTTGGCTCGAAAATTCAATATTTTGGATGAAGTTTTTTTTCTTTATTGTCTGGAAAATCTTTCTTCTTTGAAAATTCAACTCTTGTTGAAAATTTGTTCGTTTAATTTGAAAGTTTATCTCTTTTGGTAGAACTGTCATCTTTTTTAAATTTAAAAGTTTTTGATTTAAGATAAAAATCTATTCGTGGTGAACTCTCCAGAAAAATCTCTGAATCATCTTCTGAGTTACTTGGCAGTGTGCATTGGTTTTATGACCACGTAAATCCTCCCTTTCAAATAGTTATGATAACTGACTGGTAAAGTGGATTTATCTCATTTTTGTTACCTAAAGTGATATTTTTCCTGCACTTGTTGAATTTCTTGAAGCACTGTGATAAATGAGAATGGTATCATGTATGAATTTTATTCTCTAACATTAAAAATATGAAAAATTTAAAAATCTATTATTAAACAAGTTTTTAAATATTAGGCTCAAACAAATTTTGAAAGAACAATAATTAATAATTAATAATTTTTAGTTGAAAGCTTTTGAAATTAAAAAAAAATGTATTGAACGATTTTAAATTGAAAACTTTCCAAATCAAACAATTTTCGATTAGGTAACATTTAAAAAAAGGGCAATATTAAGTAAATTTAAATCGTTTAAAAATTAAAGTTTTTTAAATTGTTAATTATACTTTTCAAAATTCAACCACATCAATTTTAATTGCATAGTTAAAGTTTAGGACGGGGAAAAATTGAAAATTTAGCGTTCTGGAAATTTTCTGATAAAATATTTTTCAATTTTAGAGCATTAGTTTGTAAAAATCTTCAACTAAAAATCGGACTGTTTTCAAATTTTAAATTAAAAATTCAAAAAAAAAAAAAAAAAAACAAGATTGCCATGATTCCAATATTTCAATTCGAAATTGTTTGTTGTTTTAAATCGAAGTTAGAAATATTCAATATTTTGGAATATTTTTAAATCAAAAATAATTCAATTTTCAATAACTACGTCTAAAATCTTATAATTTTTAAAGGCTCGAATTTCAGAAATTAGTGTCCTCATTTTTCTCTGTTTTGAATTTATCTTGAGGCATTTCA
Organism: Andricus curvator; assembly: GCA_932195095.1. Classification (NCBI taxonomy): domain Eukaryota; kingdom Metazoa; phylum Arthropoda; class Insecta; order Hymenoptera; family Cynipidae; genus Andricus; species Andricus curvator. The sequence continues at coordinate 273,560 of CAKNYM010051593.1, read as the reverse complement.
TTCAAAATTGTTCAATTACAAATGTTTGAAACGTAAAATTGTGTAACTATCAAATATTTCAATTTGATATTCTACGATTTCGTAGATTTTAAAAGACCAGAGAGTTTTTTCGTTTAAAATTAAAAACAAACAATTTATAATATTTAAATCTAAAATTATTAAATTTAAAACCGACTATCAAGGCTTTTAATATAATATTTCAAATATTTTCAATTTTCTGATATTTTTAATATTCAAATTTGAAACGACAACATTGTGAAATTGGAAATTGGAAAACACCAAAAATTAAGAAATTTCAAACCAAAATCACACTTTTCAGAATTTCTCATTTTAAATTATAATTTTAAATTATAGACATTTTAAAGACAATAAATAATTAAATATATTATTAATGAGTATTATATCATGCACTATCAAGTGACATTCAAAGTGATTGGATAGATTTTTTAAAATAAAAAAATGTGAAAAATTTTTAATATTGTTAACTTGCAAAGTTTAATTATTCTAAGAACTGTAAAATTTATATGCTTTTTAATAGAAAACTTTCAAAAATAATGAATTTAAACTTGAAAAAAAAGTTAAAAAATTCGAAACTTCTTTTACAAATTGAAACATTTTTAAATAAGGATCTTGAAACTAAGTAGTTAAAAATAATTAATTTTGAAATTGTATCGATAAAGCATTTCCATGCAAGAGGAACAACTTTTTCTTGCTTCGAGCGTGAAAACAATTTTATAATTGTTTATAATATGTTAAACTGACTTTTTCGAAAATTATTACATTCTCATTCTAATGAGAAGGTATTGGTTTTATTTAAAATTTGACATAGTCGGTTTTCATCAAATCTCCACGTTTTGAGACCCCCTGAGCTAGAAAAAACGATTTTTACGAAGGTGTCTGTCTGTCTGTAGTCTGTAGTCTGTCTGTCTGTCTGTAGCCACGATAACTTTCGAAAAAATGATCAGATTTGATTGAGCGTTGGCACACTTTTTTATGGCCGAAAAATAGAGAACGAGTTCGTTAACCAGCTATTTTGGATAAAAATCCAAAAAGTGAGCACATTTTGAAAATTTTTGAGACCACTTCTTTGGAAGATTTGAAAATTCTATGTACGGTTATTAGTAGTACACAAAATCTCGAACAAAATATTCATATGACTTTTCGTGATAAAAAAAAAAATTACTGGAGTTATAGCATTTTCAAAATTCCAAAAAACAAACGAAAATGAACATTTTAAGCCGAAAAACGCACAATATGAAAAAAAGTCAAGAGGAGAAAAACGTTTATTCCTGAACACCCTATAATATTTTCATAACAACTTTTTGAATTTTTTGAAAAATAAAAAATTCAAATTTTGATCGCACAAAAAATTAATGAAAAATAAAAAAAGCCATTTTTCTGTAAAACTATGCAAGATACCAGAAAAGGTCATCTCACCAAAATTGTGCACCTAAAAAAGATCTACAAATTTCTTATCATTCACTTTTTGATATGACGCGTAGTTTTTGTTTTATTCGTAAAAAACAGCATTGAAAATAGAAAAATCAAATTTTCAGACGAATATTACCAGCTACGAAAAAATGACCGAAACAAAATTTGTTCATCCAAGGAAGAGGTACAAATTTATTGTGACTCATGTTTCCATAGGATGCGTGGTTTTTGTTTTATTCGTGAAAATAACATTGACAGTAAAAAAAATCAAATTTTTGAAAAAAAATGCAAGGTACGAAAACATATAAATGAACAAAAATTGTGCATTCAAAAAAGAATTACACACCCGTAATCAATTTTTGTGGTAAGAATATATTCAAAATGAAAAAATCAACTTTTTTGATAAACGGCACAAGCTAAAATAAAATGTTAACTAATAAAATTTGTCGCCTGAATTATATCATTACTTTTCATTTGAAATCAAATACAAATTTAGTAATTTGTATATGAAGAACATATAACACGAAGCACAAAGTGCGCGCTCAGTGTATTTACCAAATCGCACGCCGTAAGTGCGCTCAAACTTTTTTGTTTCTATCATACGGTTCAAATGATTTTCAAATCAAATATCGAGCGCGATGCGCGAGTGTCTGGATGAGAATGTGTTCTTTAAGGTCGATAGAACCTTGAGTAAATAAAGTTCCTTTTCAGTCTAAAATAAAAATAAATTTAACAATCACTTAATATGTAGAGGTTTTGATAATTTTGTAATATTTGCAAACAAACTTTTTCTTTTCATCGAAGTCGAACACGAATTTCAAAAATCTAGAGGAGCCTAGCGTAAAGCGCGATGCAAATACGCCCGAGCGCGTAGCGCGAGGTGAATACATAATCGAGCGCGAAGCGCGAGATCCAATAGTCGCGCGCCCTAGGCGCGCTCAAACTTGCGAGCGAAGCGCGCCATGAGAATGTGCCCGCGAGGCGGGCAGATTTTTATATATGAAATCGTTCTAAATAGTAAAAGACTCTAAAAAATCTGATTAATCTGTTTTCGAATTATTTATATTTATATATTTAATCTTTTTTTTTTTATACTCAAACAAGTTTCTTAATCTCCAACGTACAAATTTGATAAAGGATCTATGTCTTCATTGAAAAAATGGATTTTCGTTGCTGATACTTTTTCATCTCAAGAAAAAACTCAGACAATTATGTACACTCAAATAAATTTAAATATGTACTTTCTGCTGATGAGTTCTGCAGAAAGCAGTAAAACTTTTCCAACTGGTGAAGATCGAACATTGGACTTGGTCATTTATGCAATTCAAAATACTTTAAATGACTTTCAAACTTCGATGATCAAATGGAAATATTCCACTGAAAAACTCTATTTCACGGAAATTCCAAGATATTTTTCTCTGACAACAATGAAACGTTTTACATGGAACTCTTTAGTTAGAAAAAGTAGTTCCTTATTGGTTGTCGTGAGAATTATTTAATTATTTTAAGATTGAAATTAGTTATCTGCATATACAGAAAAATAAATAATATAAATGTACTTTTTTGTACAAAATTTAACAAAAAAATATAATTGAATACAAATAGCTACTTTTACTTGTATTTTCTCATAGAAAAGTAAAAAAAATTAACAATAACGTATAATTTTCTACAATTCAAAAATTTGTTTAACTTTTTATTGATATTTTTTTTTTACTTTGTTGTAAAAATCTACAAGGTATTATAGAATACTACAGGATTTTACATTTTTTTAAATTTGAGTGTTGGACACATTTAATTTCACATAAATTATTGTATAAAATTACAAATCTTTACAAAAAATACTGGTAGTTCATTGTAGAAGTGTAGAAATTTAAACAAAAAAATATAAATTTCTAACACAATACTTTTGAAATTCTTGACCGATTTTGATGTTTTTTTTTTAATGCTCAGGATTAATTTCTGCAGAACGACTTCAGGCCCGATTTTTTAATTTCCCTCTATAGAATTTATTATTTAAACAAATAGAACGTCAAAATTGGACATTTCACGAATATATTTTTTCTCAGAAGAAAAGACTTGAGAGAAGTCGCGATCCATCATAATTATTGCAGATACACTTCAGGAATATAAATATTCAGTTTAAAATCTAAGCCAATCGTTATCAACAATTTATATAATCAATTATTTTCATACGGTGCTCGACCTCATTAAAAAGCTTTACTTTAATTAAAAATCTTTTAATATCTCGTAGGAGTAGTATATAGAATGGAAAATAACCACTTGTCAACAATTAACATTATTATAAATATTCCAATAAAAAAATTGTATTTTTTTTCAAGTATTGTTTTTTTCATCAAAGAACTATCAAAATAATTATAAATTATAATAAATAGCTGCAGAAATACATTAATTTAATTTGGTAATTTCTGTACAAAAAAGTACATGTTTAAACAAAAAGTTACAGTTTTAGAAATGTTGAACTTTATTGTAAACAATTTTTCCACCAGGGTATAATAAGGAATCTTCTGTAAATCTATAGATGCATTCGAGACGATTTCGAGAAAATTCGAGATTTTCTTGAAACATGTTCAGGTGAACTCAAAACTTCATGGAGATCTAGAATCTCGAATAAAAAGTTTCGAGATTCTCGACTCGAGATCTCGAATTTTTTAATTCGAGATTCACGATCTCCAGGAAGTTTTGAGTTCACCTGAACATGTTTCAAGAAAATCTCGAATTTTCTCGAAATCGTCTCGAATGCATCACTATGTAAATCATGTACAACGTTCTCAAATCATGTAAGACTTTCTGTAAAATCCATAACAAAACGTTGGAAAATAAGCAGAGTTTTTTTTCTAAAGAAAGGTTAATTAGTGTACACAATTTTCTAGTTTTTTAAAGATTGGATGTCTTTTAAAAAGCCCTGGAAGATGTTCAAGGGCAAATTTTAAACAAAAACACGGTTGAAAGCAGAAATCGCTGGAATTTCTGCGTTTTAGGTGATGCTGCTTTTTATGAAAACCTGATCTAAAGGACGCATGACTTACGTAATTACAGTAACGCGTACAGAATACAAGTTTGACTTGTCTTCTGAACGACCGAGATCTTGATCGTCAAGATCGGTCCATTTGCGGGTAATGAGATTCTAGTCTCCACTAAGCGTCGATGGCGATCACTGTCAGTATTTCAAATTATATTTATGACTCATAACTGATCAGTCGTAAATTAAGTACCAGTCAATGGCTTCCCACTATTTCTGACGTAAGTCTTTCTTGCCAAGAAGTGTGCGAGCTTCTATGGGTAATTCTGCACAAACACACCACTTTTAACAAAAGCAATTTTTTCTTGCAAAATAATTTTGAATTGGATACTTTTTGTTTTAATTTAATTAATTATAACTTTAGAGTCAGTTAATTAATTACGTAATTTTTGTCGAGACCAATTTTTTTGAATTTTCAACCGAGGAGATTAATTTTTCACCAAAAAAGACAAATCTTCAACAAATGACAGAAATTTTTGGCCAAACAGTTAAATTTTGAAACTGAAAAAGATTAATTATTAACCAAAAATTTAATAGTTTAGGTTTCATTTAAGAAATAAATTTTAAATAAGAAAATTAATTTTCGACAAAACGGTTGAATTTTTTAACAAATAGTTAAATTTTCTACAAAATTGTTCAATTTTAATACCAAAAGGCGAATTTTCTATAAAAAAGTTGAATTTTCAACCAAACAGTTGAATTTCTAACGGAGTAGTTAAATTATCAGTTAAAAATTTAATTTTTAACAAACAAACAAAATTTTTATAAGTAGATCAATTTTCAAACCAAGAATATGTATTTTCCACTAAAATTATGAATCTTTATGAAAAAAATGAATTTTTGAGAAAACAGTTTAACTTTCAACCAAAGAGTTGAATTTTCAACTTAAAGATATGAATTCTCAATAAAAAATGTTATATTTAATATGTAAACCAAGAAAAGATTTTTATTTTAAATAAAAAACCGTTAAATTTCTGATAAAGAAAATTAATTTTCAATAAAAAACTAATTTTCTACAAAACACCTGAATTTTCTAATAAGTTGTTGAATTTTCTACCAAATTGTTGAAGTTTCAAGACAAAAACATAAATTTTCTACAAAAAAATTAAGTTTTCAATTAAAAAGTTGAATGTTCAACCAAGTAATTAAATGTTCACCTAAAAACTAATTTTTAACAACAAAAAAAAACTAATTTTTGTCTAAATATATCAATTTTCAAAATAAGAATATGTATTTTCCACTAAAATTATGAATCTTTAAGAAAAAAATGAATTTTTGAGAAAGCAGTTTAAATTTCAACCAAAGAGTTGAATGTTCAACTTAAAGAGATGAATTCTCAATAAAAAATGTTATATTTAATATTTAAACCAAGAAAAGATTTTTATTTTAAATAAAAACCTGTTAAATTTTCAATTAAAAAAATTAATTTTCAATAAAAAAACAAATTTTTGTCTAAATATATCAATTTTCAAACTAAGGATATGAATTTTCCACTAAAATTATGAATCTTTAAGAAAAAAATGAATTTTTGAGACAGCAGTTTAAATTTCAACCAAAGCGTTGAATTTTCAACTTAAAGATATGAATTCTCAATAAAAAATGTTATATTTAATATTGAAACCAAGAAAGGATTTTTATTTTAAATAAAAGCTCGTTACATTTACAATAAAAAAATTAATTATTAAGAAAAAAACTAATTTTCTACAAAACTGCTGAATTTTCTAATAAGTTGTTGAATTTTCTACCCAATTGTTGAAGTTTAAAGACAAAAAGATAAATTTTCTACAAAAAAGTTAAATTTTCAACTAAAAAGTTGAATGTTCAACCAAGTAATTAAATGTTCACCTAAAAAAATTAATTTTTAACAACAGAAAAAACTAATTTTCTAAAGTAGTTAAAATTTCAACGAAAGAGATGACTTTTCAACTGAAATTATGCATCTTCAGCAAAAAATTAATTTTTAAGAAAGCAGTTCTACTTTCGACCAGATAGTTGAATTTTTAACCTAAAAAGATTAATTTTCAACAAAAAATTTAATAGCTGATATTAAAAAAAAAATTATTTCAAAATAAAATCAGTTGAATTTTAACAAAAAAGGCGATATTCAACATAATGCATAACGTTTCAAAGAAATAGTTAAATTTCCAACCAAGAGGATTAGTTTTTTACCAATAAACACGAATTTTTAACAAAATACATGCATCTTCTACCATATAGTTGAATTTTCAATTAAAAAAGATACATTTTTAAACCAAAAACGTGAACTTTCAAAACAGAAGTTACTTTTCAATCGACAGAGTTTTATTTTTCACCACACGATTGAATTTTTAACTAAAAGAAATGAAATTTCTACAAAAAGAGATGAATTTTCAACAAAATAGTTGAATTTTCAATAAAAAACAATTTTTGGTCAAGACAAATTTTCAATTGAAAAGAATGAGTTTTTAACAAAATTGTTGAATTTTCAAGACGACAGGGTCGACACGTACCTTACCGACTTGCCGAAACTTTTTTTTTTTTGACAAAGTTATGAGTTTTTTAATTTTTATCAATATCAGTTTCTGTTCTTCATACCGTTAGTTTTACTAGAAATAGTCCCCAATGAGCAAGTCTAAATTGGCTTCAAAGTATTTTCGACACTAGTAGTCTAAAAAAGACGGAAAAAGAATAAGGAAAGTTTAAGTGGTTCATTTTGGGTGATTTTCTGTGGTGTAGTCGAGGCCTGGCGGACTCTGGTGCCGCCGCCAGAGCACTTTGTTGAAGGCCTGGCGGCGCCAGGGCGCTTTATTGTCGCACGAAAAATTGTTCTAGTAAATATTCAAAGAGCCATTTACAAAGCATAAGAAATTTAATTTTAAGACAGTGTGGAATCTACTTTTTGTCAGAAATACGTTATAAAGATATATTTATCGCAATGGAACATAGATTACTACATGCAGTCAATCATGTTTGTGGGATTTTCCCAAGTTGTAAAGTGATATTGGTTACTGAATTTATTTCAGATCGCGTAGATAATCTATACTCAAGTAGAAACACCTATCTTTACGATGTGTCAAAAAAAAATTTGACAAAGTTATGATTAATTTTAAAAATTGAAAACGCAGATTATCAAAAAATCGTCTAAATTTCTGTTAAAAGTGTGATTTTTTTTAAATCTAACATAGATATTTGACTTTTTCTTTCTAATTCTAATAGAATTTCTCGTCTTCTTTTGGAATCCATTAGAAAACTTAAAAAAATTTCAAAAGTGACAAAATGGCGGCGGTTTTTCTAAAAATATTTGAAGTCATTTATTCAAATTCATTTTTTTCAAAATTCCATCGTTTTTTTTTCTTTCGATTTTTTTCTAGATTCGCCCTAATGTAAAGATCGTATTTCACGATGTTCTGCCCTTTGCCAGCGCCTTGCTGAGAAGAAAGATTTTTGTTTGCTTGAAAAACGAAGATTCACATTTTTTGCCAAAATCAAAAAAGTCAAAAAAAAAATTCTGTCTTTTCAAGATTTTTGCGAAAATATGTATGAAGACCGTAAAGATTTTGTTTTTTTGAACAGTACAATTTTATGATAAGAAACAAAAAAGGACTTAATTACCAAGTTAAACAACGTTTTTATGACAAAATAAAGTAAGTTTGAAAAATGGACTGTACCGATAATTTAAAAAATGTCGACTTGAAAGGAAAAAGTTTCATGTAAATGAGCATAGATTATCTGCGCGATTTGAAATGAATTTAGTCAACAGACGCAATTTACCACTTGGAAAAATCCTACAAACATGATTCACACAGTCAGGAAATTTCGAATTATAATATAACCTGTGTTCCATTGCCATAAATATATCTTTATAACGTATTTCTGACATAAAATGGGTTCCATACTGTCTTAAAATATTAAATCCTCAATACTGTATAAATGGCTCTTTGAATGTTAACTAGAACGATTTTTCATGCGACGAGAAAGCGGCCTGGCGTCGCCAGGCCTTCCAAAAAAGTGCTCTGGCGGCACCAGGGTCCGCCAGGCCTCGACTGCACCACTGAAAGTCACCCAAAATCAACCTCTTACTCTATCCTTAATATTTCTTCGTCTTTTTTTTACTACTAGGGCCCAACATACTTTGAAGCCAAGTTACTTCCAGAAACTTATATTAATAAAAATGCACATAATACCTGAAAATAAAAATATAGAGATTAGTATAAAGAGTTATCAGGCCTAATTTCCGATTCTTTGGTGAATTTCTGTTTGTTTCTTTTGTTTTTGAAATCAAAACATACTTTGTTATTAATCACAAAAATATTCTTAGCAAAATCCCAAAAATATTTTGCACTTATTGACAAATTCTTTTTGCAATACAGCCAATCTGATTTTTTTACATTGTCATCAGAAAAGGTATTAGATTTGTGTAAAATTACCCCCCCCCCCCAGTTTTGTCAAATTCCCACGTTTTGAGACCCTCTGAATCCGAAAAACAGTTTTTTACGAATTTGTATGTATGTATGTATGTCTGTATGTATGTATGTCTGTATGTCTGTTTGTGAGCATGATAACTTTTGAAATAATTAATCTATTAGATTAGCCTTCGGTACACTATTTTAGTGTCGGAAACTAAAGGGCAAGTTCTTTAGCCAGCTATTTTGGATAAAAATTCAAAAAGTTAGATCATTTTCCAAATTTTTGAGACAATTTTTTTCAAGATTTAAAAATTCTAGGTAGATCTCTCGTATTACTCGGGAAGTCGAACAATTTATCCTCGCGAATTTTTTTTCGATAAAAATAAAATCATCAGAGTTATAGCATTTGCAAAATTAAAAAAAAAACGAAAATGAAAATGTTAAGCCAAACAACGCACGATATGGAAAAACGTCAAGAAAAGAAAAACGTTGATTTTTGAAAGCCCTACAAGATTATCTTACCAACTTGCGAATTTTGTAGAAAAATCGAAAATTTAAATTTTGATCGCACAAAAAATAATGAAAAATAAAAAATTTCATTTTGCGATCCAACTATGCAAGATACGCAAAAAGATAAAAAGGCAAAAATGGTGCCCCAAAAAAGATCTACAAATTTGTGGACAATTTCTTTTTGATAGGACATGTAGTTTTTGTTTTATTCGTAAAAAACAACATTATAAATAAAAAAATAAAAATTGGACAAGCGACACAAGGTACGCAAACTATAAATAGACAAAAGATGTTTAGCCAAAAAAGATCTACAGATATGTTATTAATCGTTATTTGATATAATACGTAGTTTTTTATTAATTGTGAAAACAACGTTAAAAAAGAAAAAGAAATTTTTTTGGACAAAACACACAAGCTACGAAAAAAGATGAATAGACAAAAATTGTTCACCTAAAGAAGATATACAAAGTTTTTATGATTTACTTTGTTATAGCACGCGTAGTTTTTGCTTAAATCGTAAAAAATAATAGTAAAAAGAAAATTGTTGAAAAACGACACAAGATACGAAAAAAAGTAATAGACAAAAAAGAGATAAAAATGTGTTATTAATCATTTTTTTATAGGACGCGTGGTTTTGGTTTTAATCGTAAAAAATAACGTTAACATTTTTTTTTAAATTGTGGAAAAGCGGCACAAGGTGAGAAAGAAAATTAATAGACAAAAGTTTTTCACCCAAAAAAGATCTACAAATGTTGTATTAATTATTTTTTGGTAGGATGCATATTTTTTTATATTGTTAAAAATAACATTGAAAATAAATTAATTAATTCTTTGGGAAAACGACACAAGGTGCAATAAAATGTTAATTAACAAAATTGTTTTTTTACAGGACGCGAACTTTTTTCATTTATAAAAATAATACAATAAAAATACATCTGTTATAATAGAAAAAATATATTTGATATAATAGAGTTGAACTTAATGTAGAAAAGTCTGCATTTTCGACAAAATCGATTGCGAGGCAGGAGATGCGTGACGAGAATGTGTTCGTTAAAAACGAAGGAGCTTTAACAAAAGAGAATTAACAATCACCAAATGACAGTTGTCGATGCTTTTACCTTTAATTTTAAAAGGTCTGTGCACAAAAGTGGAGGAAGTACAAAGAGCGCGTAGCCCGGTGTAAATACATTATCAAGCGCTAAGCGCGAGATAAATAGATTATCGAGCGCGAAGCGCGCGATCCAATAGACGCGCCCTCAAACTTGCGAGCGAAGCGAGCTGCGTGCGTACATTTTTGCACCTTTTTTCTCTTTGGAAAATGTAATAATCTGAATCAACCACAGAAGTGACATGTTTGTGGCGAATTACCCATATGTTAGATGATAATCAAGTGTGGTCGAGAAACCCTGAAGAAATCGTCTCGCCTAGGCGATACTTCATGATGGCTAGTTTCTTTTTTATTTATTTTATTGGCGCCACGACTATAAAGCGCCTTTTAATCTTGTTGCAAACATTGGGGTTGAAATTGAGAATATTGAGGTCGTACTAAAACCAGAGGTAAAACCTTTGTGCGCTGCACAATAGTGAACTGGAACTGGTTTCTAATCTGTGGGTTCTGAGGCGTAATTCTGTTATTGATGTTATCTTCCCGAGTATATTCCTTCATAACTTTATCTTTACGTTCTCAAAACATTTCAGATTATCCAGACAAATTGAGGGCTCGGATCGCGACTTTTTTCGACTTTTTTAAAAATATGCGACTTTATGAAACTTTTTGAAGAAAAGTGCAACTGATCGACTTTTTTTCCTTTTTTTCAAAAGTTCAATATACTAAGTTTCAAGTTTAATCACAATTAAGCTTTTAAAATTGAAATTCAAAACTAGACAAAATTGTATCATTTTAATTGAGAATATTAAAAATTTTATCATTTCTCATTAAAGCTTTATACTAAAAAATTTTTGGATTAAGAGCGTTTGAAAACAATTTCTAATTTCGTGAATCCGTATATTTAAAGTTTAAAATTTTTCAAATTGCCAGTCTTAACTGTTGGATATTTTCAAGTCAAAAACGTTTAAATTCGATTAATTTGAAATTCAATTATAGTCTTCACACTCTTTCCCCTATTCCCCTTTTTAAAGAATTCCTCTTTCCCCCTGTTTTTAAGAAACTTCCTCTCTTCTACTTTTTTACTTTTCCTCGGTTTTTCACTTAAATACGAACTGAATTAATTCAATCCAACAAGAAAATCCTACTGTTTTTGTTTAAACGTTCATCCTTTTTTATTACAAAATAAATTCAACAGCCAAAACAGGTATTAATTAGCATACTTTAGAAGAATGATTACAAAGTGGAAACTTTCTGAAGAACTGCTTTAGACTCACCCAACCCCTAAAAAAAGAAGAAAAACCCTACATTATTAATGGACGCTTCCTAGTCTGACTCTCGACAAAAATTCCGAAAGCTCTTAAATTTTAAAGCCTTCAGGATTCAAAGCTTTTATAACACAAAACTTTTTGATTTAAGGGGGTATTTCTATTTGACCGAGTTTTTTTCAGGCGTTTTTCAAAAATTCATAAAAAATACAATTGTTAATATTTTTGAATGGAAGTTTTTTTTATATTTGTAAGCAGATCTTAAACTAAAAAATACATGGTCACCAATTAAGAAAAAATAATAGGGGGCGCTGTAGCATTTCAAAAAATGTGTCCCGGAAACGACACCATCACTTGGCTGACATGATTCAGCTGCTCCAGGTCATCCGAAAGAAAAAAATCCAAGAGATTCTCAAAATATACGAGTACGGCTATAGTCGGGACTAGAACAAATCAAAAATATTGAAAATTTACAAAATGGCGCCCATTTGAAATTTTGTTTGCGAATTTTGACTTTTTTGGGGGTAGTTTTTGACTTGCTAAAAATTCAAAAATCATTATTTTTTATTTATTCTAGTTCAGGCTATAGCCAAACATCTTCTGAGCTTAATCGGTCCAGTGGCTTTGACGGAATCATGTAAGACATTTAAAAAAATCGTGTTTTGAGAAAAACGACTTGCTCAACATGTAGCGTGAGACTGGAAATTCAGACCTAACACTAAAAGTTTTGACTAGACCTTGGATACAAATCTATAAATGCTTTCGGAACATCGTATTGGGGAAGCAAAACCTATTTGAGACGAACAATGACTCTATTATACACATTTATAATCTGCCTGCGGTCATAGCCTAGGCGGCCCTGCACAACTTGCGGCTGAGTACTCTCCGCTCTGCGCAGTTGACCCTGCTGAAGCTTCGTTAAAAAAGTCAGAACCAAACAAATCCCTTTGCGTACCAATTCCACATACTATATACTATCAAAAAATCAAAACAAAAAAATCGATTTTTTGGTCCGATCAAATAGAAATACCCCCTTAAAGGATTACTTTATTCGTTAAAGCTTCATATAATGTCCCTTTGGGATTATTGAATTTTATTATTTTAAAAGAAAATTTGTAGTTTTTTTAAATGTAACCGCAATTTAGCACATTGTCTGCTTTCTCCACCTCCAGACATTTACCAAACTTTATTTTGGCTTTCAGATTCTCGCTGTTTCATGAAAAATGCAAGAGCTGTATTTGTTGTAGAGAACAGAGTTCGAATCTTCATTGAGAAAGTGCACTTTTCATTGAAATTGAAAAATCCTTGAACAGCATCACTGAAGTCGTTGCTTGTGAATCGTGTTTCAACGCGAAAAAAGGAAAGAAAAATTGTGGCGGGGCAAAGGCAGGAAGACGTCGATCGTTCAGACCAAGGTGAGTTGACAGATCTTTTTATGTCTGATTTGCATAGATCTAAATAAGTAAATATCTTACTGACGTGAAAAAAAATCTCAGGCTGAGTTTGTAAAAAGATGTGACATTAAAATGAGAGAAAGGTGTCGCAAAAACTGAAAACATTTCTTTCACGACATTAGGGACCTTACTTAAATCATGTAACAGAATAATGTTACGATTTGTTATGGTAGGGGTCATGTAGGTAATTTTTGAAAATTCGCAAATGAAACAAATAACTCGTAGTAATTGTACGGAAAATTTAATATGAATTTAACTTTACACGACAAAGAAACCTGGTGAGTGAAAAACGAACTTAGCCAACAACAATTTTTAAAAAAGTCGGGGAATTTTATTGGTCAGGGAAAAGTCAAGGATTTAGAAAAAAAATCTCGTAAAAGTCAGAAATTATCTATAAAGTTAAATAACTGGCAAGCAGAATAAATTTGAAATTGTTTTATGCCGTTTATAAACGATTCTAGGTTAAAAAATTTACAAGTTTAGGATTCTGATAGTTGAATATTAATAGTCAGAAAAAATGAAAAATTGGTCAGGGTAAAACTAGAGAATTTTTTTAATGAAGTTTTGCGGTAACCCTGATATAATATTCTTGTTAGTGATTTATTTGCCTTGTATTTTTTTTTGCAGTTGCTTCCTCCTCAAGATTATCTTTTAAGTAATAAATTGTATTATTTGTTTGAAAATTCAACTGTTTTGTTGAAAATTCGTCTTTTTGGATCGAAAATTCAAGTATCGTCGCAGAAAAGTTTTTAGATGAAAATTCAACTATTTAAAAAAATAATTACTTTAAAAATTAATCTATTGTAGTAGAAATTGCATCTTTTTCGGATAAAAATGCCACTGTTTGGTTCAAAATTCAACAATTCTGTTAAAAATTCATCCTTTTTAATTGAAAATTCAGCAGTTTTCTTGAAAATTCAAAAATTTCGTAGAAAATTTACTTTTTCTTTAAAATGCGTATTCTAGTATTGAAAATTCAACTGAATTTTTTTTTGGATAAAAATGCAACAATTTTTTACTTTTTGGTTAAAACTCATATTTTGATGTTGAAAAGTCAAACTAAAATGTCTTTTTGGATGAAAATTCAAATTTTTTTTAATTTGTCTTCTAAAAGACAAATTAAAAAAAATTCATAATAAATTATATCAAAGATTCAAGAATTCATGTGTTTTAGTAGAAATTTCATCTTGTTTGCAAATTCTGTTTGAACCTCTGAAACTGATCTTTTTTAATTGAAAATTCAACTGCGTGGGTAAAAGTTGAACTACTTTCTTGAAAATTTGTATTTCATGAAGTATTTATCACCTTTTTGGTTGAAAATTTAACTATTATGTTAAAAATTAATTTTTTTGCTGAGAATTCAATTTTTGTACAGAAAATGCGTCTTTTAGCTCGAAGGTTCAACAATTTAGTTGAACTTTTTTTTCTTTCATGAATGAAAAGTCATTTTTTTTGTTTACAATTTTTAAATAAATATTTAATTTGTTTCTGAAATATTGTTTTATTCCGTTTATAAAAGATCCTATGTTAAAAATATTACAAGATTAAAATGCTGTTATTTGAGTGTTTATGATCAGTGAAAATGAAAAATCAGGAAATTTTGAACATAAAGTTTTCACCCTGCAAAGCATGTATTACCTTAAATACACAAAATTTCCATTAGTTTCAAGTCCCATATCTCATTATTTATGAAAACCATAAATTTTCTTCTCGGGCAGGGCCTATAATCCGTTACGTAATTTAAGTACGGCCCCTTGCAGACTGCATTATGTCTATTTCTGGTTTTTATACAAATTCTTTATTTTATATCAAATCATCAACCTAAAAATTGCAGTAATAAAACTCCCAGTGTTCACATGTAGACCAGGGCATATAAAAAAAATTTGGTTTTTGCTTTTCCGGGGGAGGGGACTAAAAAGTTTCTAGTGGGTGCCACAATGACGTCCTTAAAGTTTGAACAAAAAAAATTCTCTCAGTTCGCACAACACGATCAGAAGTCAAAATTATGAAAAATTACATTTTTTCGTTATTTTGGAGTCAATAATTTTTTTAATTATCCAGATGAACTGCAAAAGTTGCGTGTAACAGTTTGTGGGTACGATACTTCATGGACACTTATATCATCATAGTACACAACTTTTACCGTTCACTTAAATTAGAAAAAAAATATTGGCTTGAAAATAGCGAGGAAAATAAAATTTTTCGTCATTTTTCCCATTTTGGGCACTTTAACTTGAGTGCGCAAACATAAGATATTTTTTATGAGGTCTATTACATAGTCAGGAATTATATAAAAAAATATGTCGGGAGCTTCTTTTTCTTTACTACATATTATCATAGTATATGTGCTATTTTTCCTGATTTTAACCATTTTTTGGTACGTTAACTTGAGTCCGGGAACATAAGATCATTTTTAGGAACAAAAAATTATGGGCTTGAGAATAACGATAAAAATGCAATTTTTGGTGTTATTAACCTTTGCCCGCGTTGTGCGAACTGAGAGAATTTTGTATTGCTCAACATTTTGGGCAGTCATTTTGGCACCCACTAGAAACTTTTCACCCCCCCCCCCCCTCTTCACCCCGAAAAGAAAAGACCAAACATTTTTATTTTCGATGCGCGTATGTTGTGTGATCATTATTTATTTAACAATCATTACTTTTTGAATCTTGTGTCTTTTTATTTGAGATTGAAATGAAATATACTTTCTTATGATAAATTTTATGCAATGAAAAACAAAGCATAAAAAGATTCACAATTCAAAATTAGACTTTCAAATTCACCTCCTTTTTGGCTCATTAGAGAAAAATTCATAACAAAGGAAGAAAGAGGGAGAAAAACGAAAGAGACAAACCAAAACCAACCTCTCACTTTTTCCTTATTCTTTTTTCGTCTTTTATATACTACTAGGGAGCCAACATGTTTCGAGGCCAATTTAGACCTCATCAGGGATTATTTATAGGAAGACTAAAAGTATGAAAAATTCATATAATACCTGCGAAAAACATTTTGATAGATATTAATTAAATGGTGATTTAGTCTAATATACTACATATCGTTGAGGATGAGATGTGGGTGCATGGAGGGTTTTAATAGGTTCTGGCTCGCTAGGGAAAAGAGGATATGTGAACTATGTGGGAAGGGGGAGGCAAGAGTGGAACACTGGTTGGAGAAGTGCGTAGAGGTGGAAAGGAGTGGGATAAGCATGGAGGCATTGATGCATGAAAGGGGGGCAAAAGGGCAGTAGCATGGGTGAAGGGAGTCTTGGGTAAGATGGAGAAGAAGAGAAGGAAGGAGAAAGAGACATGGAGAAGGAAAGATTGTAAATAGAGGAGTATTAGGGATTAGCCGCGGAGGCAGAGTTTGGTAATGCGAGGCAAACCAAGAAAGTAGGGACATGCGTGTGAGGCGAAGCGAGGAAGGCAATGAGATAAGAGCGAGCGGCGTTAGAGATAAGGTGTGGAAGGATGTTAGTTTTAAGGGTTAGTTTTAAGAAGATTCTGTAAAAAAATGGAAGTGTAAGGAAGTCAATTTTTTAAGGCCAGCAGGCTAAAAAATAAACGTTTATCTATCTACTACATATCGTTAGTGAGAAAATGATTGTTCTATAAAAGAATTCTTTTTACTTATAAGCAAAAGAAAGTTACTTTATCCAATAAATAACACTATCCAATACTTTTTTGTATCTTGAGAGATCACTTTTTAAATTATTGGCTTTGTTACCCTCTCTCTTTATAAATAACGTTTCCATGAATTCCTCTCTTTTTCTGATTTCTCTTACGATGTAGAATTTTAACCCTCTAAATGCTACTGTTACAGGTGAGCAACGTTCACTATATTTTCTTGATTTTCATGTAACAAGTTTAGAATTATGTAAAAAAATACATGGATTAGATCGCAAAGTGCACTATACCGCATCTCGTAAGGTGGTTATAAGTGATCGTGTATTCAATAGAAACCGAGAAAATGATAAAAATTAAAAAAAAATCATTGCAAAAATTGATCAGCAAATGACCATACATTATTCCTGATTTTTTTCAGAATTTTTATTCAACGGGAACTATTGGCCGTTAAAGGGTTAACATCATTCCAATTGAGGTCGTGACCATGTGTAATTTTATGCTTTGAAAGGACTGAATGATATCTAGGACTTCTGTGAAAATTATTCTCATGTTCATCTTTCCTCAGTCCAAGTGCCCTTCGTGTCTGCCCTATATAAACTCCATTACAGTCTTTGCAATTAGCTTTGTAAATAACACTTTGTTTGTCTAGAGTATCATATCTATATTTTCCCAATTATACAATCATATTGCTTTTAAAGAGAACTCTATATATAGTATGTAAACCTAATTCATCCAACATAGATTTCAAAATCTTCGAGATTTTTCCAAAGTAAGGAAAAACAACAGTGTTAATCGTATTATAATATTCCCTATTTATTTTATTTTGATAATTGTTTTTGTTTTTATATAATTAATTCTGTTATGCACATGTTTATCAATAAAATAAAAGGGATAATGGTTAAGAAAAATAATTTGTTTACGTCGTTCAATATTTTTTTCATGGAAAACTGGATTTGATCATTTAAGTGATTTATCAATCAATTGTTTTATAACTTCTATCTTGTTTTTAATAGAGTGATCAAAGAGAAAACTAAGTATTCTTCCTGAGCAAATAGGATAATGTGTCCTTCATCAGTTTTAATTAAAGCCATATCAAGAAAATTTAATTTCCCTTCAGTTTCTATTTCAACAGTAAATTATAATCTTGGTTGTATGCCATCAAAAGCATTCAGAAGAATATCAACATTATTTTTATCTACACTAAGTGCTGAATTGTCGACATATCTTGCATGAAAATCAATTTTTTGGAAAACTTTATTCTCTAAATCCTCCATAACAATTTCAGCTAAAATAGGAGACAAAACTGATCCTATAGGAGTTCGAAACTTTTGTTTATAAAAATTATTAAATTTGAAATATACCGAATGAAAAACGTATTTTATAGCATCAAGAAATTGTTTTTTTTTTGTTATGAATTTGAATCAAATCCTAACGGTATTGCTCCAGTCTAGGAAAATACTTATAATTTTGATTCAATCATGTCATATTGATTGCTCTTCAATTTTTTTCTGAAACAAGCTTTAAATTTCCTAAGATTGAATCGGAAAAAATGGACCGCAGTAATTTAATAACAAAATTCTCGTAAATGAAAAAAAATTAATTCATGATTTATCAATAAAAAATGTAGTTATTTATAAAAGCAATAAGCAAAAGCAAGAGTTATAAAGATATAGCTTAATTTTACTACAATCTTGTTTAAGTATTTTTATAATTTAATTATTTAAGTGTTGGCAATGACCATTGGATTATTCCTCAATATTTTGTCACTGATTTTCTACAGTTTCAGAATCAAATATTTATTTTTCATCAAATAAGGAAATTTTCCACATACAGGGAACTTTTAAAATATGCATTTTTTTCTAAATTGTATTTTGTAGCTTACGTTAAATTTAGTAGCACTCAAAATGATCTTGTAAAAGTATTCATGCTACAAACTGAAAAATTGTTTTTCAAATTAAACAAATTTTTCAATAAAATTAATCGAAGTGTACGTCTAGGGACACCCAAAATATTTGCTTTACGCTCACCGAATTTCGGTGAATCTATGCGAGTCCAAAATTAATATCAGAACGTTGCAATATGATATTATATTTGCTAATTCTAATATCTCTGTATGTAAACTAAAATTATTGATCTAAACACCTTAATTTTTTGGCAAACATTTTTCGGGTGTATAAAAGTTTATTATCGATTATCCCTGAGAAGTCAAAAGTAAAGTTGCATCAATGAATGTTACCTTTTGAAAATAAAAAAATAAAAAATTTTGAAAAAGTGAGAAATAGTGATTAATTTTTCCTTTTTCAGTTTTATAAAAATGTGTTCCTTTTTCGAATATTCTCAAACTTAACTGTTTCAATTTTACCCAATTTTGATCTTTTGAAATTTTTCAAAGACCTTCAGCAACCTCTAAAAATTACTCTATCGGAATAAGAAAAAAAGGCTTTAAGTTATTTTGAAAAAAGAAAGTAATTTCGATCATTAAACATTTTTTAAAATAAATAATTGACTTTTTCAAATTGTACTAGCGACCTCTAAAAATGTCTTCGAAAAAATCAAAAATACATGTTCACTCTCTTTGAAAAACGTAAAAAATCAGGAAGTAAGACTAACAAATTTTTTGCAATAAGTGCTAATTGCTATTGTACGTATTACAGTAAATTTTTTTTTAAGTTCTTATAAGGAATCTTCAAATCTTCAAAAAAGAGATTATGCCTACATCTATTTTTTCGATGAAAATATTCTTAATGGGCTTAAAATTAAAAGTGTCTGATGGCAGATCTAAAAAATTTGTTTAAAAAAAATGATAATAAGTGTCCTGTTTATGCTAAAAGACGTCAAATGAGGTTAATGATCATAATATAATAAAATCAAGTTGGAAGCAAAAAAAAATTATGATATAGTTAATCGCCAGTGATATTTAATGATGGAAAATTATCATCCGATATTTTTAATTGACTTTATAAACAAATTATATAAACAAATGCCCAGTGTGGACATTTAAAGGCAGAAAGAAATCGTTTTTCTCCTAATTTTCCTCAATTTATTCCGCCAGTGTTGTTTAATGATGGAAAATTATCATCCGACGTTTTTTATAGATTTTATAAACAAATTATATAAACAAATTCCCAGTGTGGACATTTAAAGGCCGAAAGAAATCGCTTTTTCTCTCGAATTTCCTCAAATTATGTTCTTTCAATATTCCCAGATATTTTTGATATTATTTATATTCCCAAATATTCTTGATATTCTTTATATTTCCAAATATTCCCTCATATTCCTAAATATTCCCACATATTCCGAAGTATTCCTAAATATTCACAAATATTCTGAAATATTATATTCCGCAATTCCTTGATTCCTTCCCTTCGGTTCACCGATTGTATTTGTATAGCTTTGTATCTGGTGCCTTCGCAATTATTATGCAATTATTATAAATTGCACATAAAATGAATAATAATTTACTTGTCATTCATACAAGTTTAAAAGTTATTGACTTCTTATAACTAATTTTAGATCGTTAGTTTAAAATACTTTAAATTCAAAATTGTTTAAGTTTTAATATATACTATTACTTTAATTTTGAAATTGTTTATTGTTTTATTATGACCGATTATGACGTGGAATTGCTAGGTTTTCTAAATTGATATTATTTAATTTGACATATATTTTTTTGAACTTAATAAAGTTTTATTGCTTAACTTTTAAATGGTCTAATTTGATTTAAGGGGCAGTGTATAAATTATCTAGTTGAATATCTAAACAAGCAAGATGAATTCTCAACAAAAAATGTAATAGTTAATATTTTAACCACGGAAAGATTTTTATTTTAAATCAAAAACATTTAAATTAAAAAAATGAAATTTCTACCAAAAGAGATAAACTTTCAAATCAAGAAGACAAATTTTCAAGAAGATTTGAATTTTCAACCAAGAAAGATTTTTCAGACAATCAAGAAAAAAACCTTATCCAAAATATTGATTTTTCAAGCCAGAAAGACGAGCTTTGTACAAAACAGTTAATTTTCAACCAAATAGATGAATTTTCAACTAAAATTATGAATCTTTATACAAAAAGAATTAATTTTTAAGAAAGTAGTTCAACTTTTAACGAAGCAGTTGATTTTTCAATCTAAGAAGATTCATTTAAAAAAAATGTAATAGTAGATATTTTAACAAAAAAATATTTTAATGTTAAATCAAAAACAGTCGAATTTAACCAAAAAAGTCGAATTTGCAAAAAAATACTTGAATTCTCAACTAAAAAAGATTAATTTTCAACCAAAAAGTTGCATTTATAACAAAAAAATGGATTTTCTACCAAAAAAAAAGAATTTTCAACAAAATACGTCAACCAATTTTCAACCAAATAGTTGAATTTTCAACCAAGAGGATTATTTTTCTAAAAAAAATATGAATTTTCAACCAAGTAGGTGAATTTTCAACTAGCAAAGATGAATTTTTTACAAAAAAATGTAATAGTTAAATTTTCAGTAAAAAAAAACGAATTTTCAACAAGATAATTAAATTTTGAACTAAAGAAATTAATTTTTAACTAAAATTATGAATCTTCAACTATAAAAATGAGAATTTTTAAAATGAAATTTTACTTTTTCTTATGCACCTGACCGAAAATCAGTTGACCTGGCGTTCGAATCCCAGCGGAGCGAAAGGGGAAGATCTTTTTTCTGAATAAATTTAATTTTAAAAATTGTTAATTTATAGCTTCATCTAGTCTGAGATGACGTTAAAGATTTTGTGTATTAGAGGATGATCGATATTGTACATTTCCATTTTCACAGTATGTGTGAAAATATTTCTCTTTTGATCGATCGTTACCATCTCCGATGATAATACAGATTTCTCCTTATAAAAATGAGTTTTTTAACAAAGTAGTTCAACTATCAACCAAATAGTTAAGTTTTCTACCAACTTGTGGGCCTTGCTACCAAATTATTGAATTGTCAATAACAGTTGAATGTTTAACCCGAAAATGTGATTTTTCAACGACAAAATTAATTTTTAACTTAAACAGATTATTTTTTACCATTTTAACCAAAATAAATTGAATTTCTACAAAAAGAGGAGAATTTTCAAACCAAAAAGATGAATGTTCCACAAAATGGTTGGATTTTCAACCAAAGAAAAATTTGTTAATCAAGAAGGAAAAAAATTTCAATTAAATTGTAGAATTTTCAAGCAAAAAAAAACTGAAAGGACTTTGAACCAAAAATAGTTGGATTTTCATATTGGGTTCTAATAATTCAGTTCGCATTTAAATAAAAACCGAAAAAGGGGTACGTCTGTGAAGCCTGCGATAAATAAATAGGAATTTTTATCATTTATAGACTAAAGAATAATAGTAATAGAATACACAAAGTGTGCCGGAGTTCGCAACATTTCAGGCACTGAAGATATTATAACATTGTACTAAATTGTACTAAAATTGTAACTAAATACTTATTGTCATTAGCACATTTAATTTTCTTAAACTAATTTCATTAAGCTTCCACGTTTATTTAATTTACAGAGTTTATATTTTATACGTAATTTCGTTCCCTAAGTTTATAAAATCTTAGCCAGATTTGGAGTGGCAGGAAGGGGACAGCAAATCTCACGGTATCTTAAATGGGGGGAGAGGGGATTGAAAATTTCAGAAAAACACCTTACATAATTTGTGGATGATCCCTTATTTATTTGTTTATTCATTTATTTTGTTATTCATTTATTATTATTTCGTGAATTTATGATTATTTGTGGATCTCGGGACAGTGAGGGTACGTGGGTTAGCGTTTGCGGATGATAAGGTTATTATGGCAGAGTCAATCGAAGATTTGTTAAGAATGTTGAGCAAACTGAATATAAGCATGAAGAACATAGGCCTCAAAATTAACATAAAAAAAAAATTATGGTGTTTGAAGGAAAGGGTGAGAATACTTTGTATTTTTACCGAAATTTAAACCATTTGTGTAATATATGGCTGAGTTATGAGATTTATGTTTGTAGCACTTACTGATTTTAAGAATTTTTTTTTAGTTTTTAATTTTTATTAATAAAGGTAATCATCGGACAAAAGGAATGTTAATAGAAAACAGTTTCGGGGGCAAAAGCTTTTAGCGTTTACGATCTTCAGTCGAGTTATTGAATCCGAGAGATCAATTTATCCCTTGGGCATGAAAGTGCCCTGTCTGTCGAGAATTGCCCATATAAGTTTGGTCAAAATTGGTAGTAACTGCATGTCGTCCCACTTTGCGGATTTTTTCATCATAAATGGAATGTCCAAGTGCAAAATTATTCCTACATGAACTTTCCGTTTATTGACGTAAAAGTGGAAGTACACGGAGAAAAATGGATGTTTAAATGTAGATGTTCAAAGGGTAAGATTGTTCCGCCTAACATGCAGATATTCATGCCAAACATCTACTATCTTTTTGAGATGTTAGCCGTAAACATATTTTTATGTTAAACTGTAACATATTCAGATGTTAAAATCATCTGAACGCATGCGCATTGCGCATTCGAATTTCACGACTATATTTGACGGCTATATAATTTCGATATTACAATTATGGAATATTACAATTTTTGAACATTTTCAAAGAATCAAAATTAGCTATCCTTAATTAAAATTGTATAACGACTTTTGTCTGTCTACACGACGGAACAATGTTCTTAAGTTTGAGGTTATATTGACTCGAACACCTTTGAACATTTGACACGTGATTTGACAAAATGTTTGTGAATTTATAATAAAATATGAGTTTAAGTAACCTCAAATAGATAGAATTTTAAATGCAGATTACATATTTTTCGTTCTCAGTTTACTTACCCCGTTTTTATTTTTTATTTTGAATTAAAAATATTAAACATAACCTCAGCTAGACTGAATGTATTATCTGATCGGCATTTCATACCCTGTATCTGTTTTTCGTTCATGTACGAAAATTCAAGTTTAGTTTAAAATTCACAAATAAGTTATCAATTAATTCCTCAAATGCTCAGAAATAAGTAAATTCCTCAAATATTTACAGCCGTTAGTTGACATAACCATACATGTAATATTTCGGATATTTCAGGTTGAACATTTTGGATGTTTCAGAGTAACATCTCACTTTTGAATATCTACAGATCCTAACTTTGAACATCTAGATTGCTGTCCTATAGTTAAATATAAAATATGTTAACCCTGAAGATCTAGATGTTACGTTCAAACATCCATTTTTCTCCGTGTAGAGGGTCAGTTTGTGCCAATAAACCGCGTCGCGTGCTTCCCAGTGTCAGATGCTCGCTCACCGCTCTTTTAAAGCTTTGTTTTTTGGCCGTAAATTGGAGAATAATCATGCCAGCATCCTGCTGAAAAAGGTCTATAATTAAAATGCACCTTTCCACTTCGAAGAAGAAAGACCAAAATTTGAAGTCAAGCTTTCCAATTCACGAACAAAAAGTTCAGGGTCGTTAAATTCCACGAAATTCTTTTGTCTGTATACTTTATTTTTAATTGCTTAATATTTTTATATTTAACGCAGAAAGTTATAAAAAATAATCCAATATCATTTTCAAGGTGTCTACCTGATCAAGAAACAGGAAAACCGGGAAATGATCAAGATTTTTCTCTTGAATGTACTGTTGAGCCTATTAGTTTCAAAACAGCTAAATTCTTGAGAATTTACAAAGTATCACAGAAAAAAGTCATCTGAAAGATATTCTTAGTTAATTCTGTAAAAAATGAAGCCTATTCGTTGAAAAATAGCCAAACTCTGAATTTGTTTATGAATATTGTTTAAATTATTAATAATTATTGTATATTTGCAAAGCATCATATAAAAAAAGTCCGGAATGATATTTTTAGTTAAGTCTGTAAAAAATGTAGCCTATTTGTTAAAACATAGCCAAATTCTAAATTTTTGAATGAAAATGGTTTAAATCATTATTAATTCTTGCAAATTTACAAAGCAACATCGAAAAGAGTCATCAGAAAGACTTTTCATAGCATCATAGAAAAAAGTAATTGGAAAGATATTCTTGGCTAATTATATACAAAAATTAAGCCTATTCGTTGAAAATAGCCAAAATCTGAATCTGTAAAGAAACATAGAAAAAGAATCTTCATTAAGACATACTTGCTTGACTCCGTAAAAAATTGTGCGTATTCCTTGAAAAATAGCTAAGCTCTGGATATGTTGATAAACATGTTTAAATAATTAATAATTATTGTAAATTTTAAAAGTATCATACATGGGAAAGAGTTATTTGAAAAACTTTTTTTATTGATTCCGTAAACAAATTGAGCCTACTCGTTGAAAAATGGTCAAACTGTTAATTTTTTTATCAATATTGTTTAAATAATAATTAATTCTTTGAAATTTGCAGAGCATTATAGAAAAATGTCACCGGAAAGATATTCTTATCTAATTCTGTAAAAAATTGAGCCTATTCGTTGAAAAATAGCCAAACTCTAAATTTTTAAATCGAAATTGTTTAAATAATTATACATTCTTGTGAATTTACAAAGCAACACAGAAAACAGTCATCTGAAAGATATTCTTAGTCACTTCGTAAACAAATTGAGCCTATTCATTGAAAAACAGTGAAACTCTGAATATGTTAATGAAAAATGTTAAAATAATTAATAATTATTGTATATTTTCAAAGCATAGTAAGGAATCATCAGAAAGACAATCTTAGTTGACTTCGTAAACAAATTGTGTATATTCCTTGAAAAAACCCCAAACTCTGAATATGTTTATAAAAATTGTTTAAATATTTAATAATTATTGTAGATTTCCAAAGCTCGTTGAAAAATGGTCAAACTCTTAATTTTTTTTATCAACATTGTTCAAATAATAATTAATTCTTTGAAATTTGCAGAGCATTATAGAAAAATGTCACCGGAAAGATATTGTTATCTAATTCTGTAAAAAATTGAGCCTATTCGTTGAAAAATAGCCAAACTCTGAATTTTTAAATCGAAATTGTTTAAATAATTAATAATTCTTGTCAATTTACAAAACATAGTAAAGAGTCATCAGAAAGACAATCTTAGTTGACTCCATGAACAAATTGTTCTGAATATTTTTATGAAAATTGTTTAAATAATTAATAATTATTGTAAATTTTCAAAGTATCATAGGAAAGAGTTATTTAAAAAACATTCTTTATTGATTCCGTCAACAAATTGCGCCTATTCTTTAAAAAATAGCCAAACTAAGCAAATTGTTTAAATAATGATTCATTTTTTGAAATTTGTAGAGCATTATAGAAAAAAGTCATTGGAAAGATATTCTTACATCATTTTATAAAAAATGGAGCCTATTCATTAAAATATAGTCAAACTCTTGTTTTTTTAATTGAAAGTTTTTAAATGCTTGAAAATTCTCGTAAATTTATTATTCTAATTCTGAGTTGGAATAGGGAATAGATAGAAGAAATATTTGAAAAATTCTCATAAAGAATTAAAATCCTGAAATTTTAGTAATGAAATATAATTTTGAGTTTGGGACAAGAAATATCAGAAAAGAAATATAATTTTGATAATGTAAATAGGGAATTTTCGTAAATAATTAGACTTAATGTTAACAGAGAATTATAATTTGTTTGCATTCAAATTATTTTTTTTACAAACAAAAATTGGCCCGAATATGAAAATTCCCTCGTCTAAATTTTATAAAAAGGGAGTTACTACATTTTAAAATTATAATAGAAAATGTTTTCAATAAATATAATTCTGACTTGGAAAAGGAAATTTCCGTAAAGAATTAGAATTTTGAGAATGAAATAGGCCATTTTTGGCATGTAACGGAAAATTTTGAAAATAATTTTCATTTTGATTAATAACAAGGCACCTGAAAAAAAGAATCTCCGCTCCAAGTCAGAATTCGTCAGATTTTGAAAATCTGTTGTTCCAAATCAGAATTTGTTTGAATTTAAAAATTCTTTTTTTGCAAATAAAAATTTTCCAGAAAATGAAACTTCCGCCTTACAAATTTTAGGAAAAAGAAAGTACTATATTTCTGAATTGTAAAAGAAATTGTTGTAAATAAGTATAATTCGCATCCAGGCGGAAAAATTATGCATAGTTGGAAATATTATATATAATTTTTTCCACTTTATGTATATATAAACTATATATAATTTTCCGCCTGTGAACTTTTAAAAGGGATTTTTAGAAAATGAATGTAATTTTGATTTTTAACACAAAATTTCCCTAAAGAATTATAATTTATACTTTAAGACAGGGAAATTTCGTAAAGAATTTACATTTCCACTTGTGTACTGGGAATTATAATTTGTTTAAATTTAGAAATTCTTTTTTTTTTCAAATAAACATTTGCCAGAGTATGAAACTTCCCTCTTCCAAATTTTATAAAAATTGGGTTACTATATTTTTAATTACGATAGAAAATGTTGTAAATAAATATAATTCTGAGTTCGAAAAAGAAATTTTAGAAAATAAAGGTAATTATGACTTGGAACAGGGAATTTCCGTAAAGAATTAGAATTTTGACAATGTAACCGGTAATATTTGGCATGAAACGGGAAATGTTTGAAAATAATTGAAATTCTGATTTATAAAAAGGGAACTCACAAAAACAATTCCTGTTCCAAGTCAGAATTCGTCAGATTTTGAAAATTCCTTGTTCCAAATCAAATATTTTTTTAATTTAAAAATTCTTCTTTTTTGAGAATGAAAATTTGCCAGAATTCTGATATTTTCATCTTCCAAATTTTAGAAAAAGGGACATCTTATATTTCTAAATCATAATAGAAAATGTTGTAAATAAATATAATTCTGACCTAGCTGGATAAATTATCCATAGTGGCAAATATTATTTTTTTCCTCTATGTACATATATAGACTATATATAATTTTTCCGCGTGTGAAATTTAAAAAAAGGGAATTTTAGAAAATAAATGTAATTTTGTGATTTTTAACACGGAATTTCCGTAAAGAATTACAATTTATACTTTAAGACAAGGAGTTTCCGTAAAGAATTATAATTATGACTTTTGCACAGAGAATTTCCGTATAGAATTATAATTTTCATTTTGGAACAGATTATTTACGTGAAAAATTATATCTTAGACTTCCGAACAGGGAATTTTAAAAAGATCCCTATCCAAATTGAGAATTACAATTATTTTCAAAAAATTCCCTTTTGCATATAAGAATGGTAATTCTCATGACCAAAAATATCTGATATCCCAGCTTAAAATTATCATTCAAATCTTTGAAATTGACCTGCAAAAACCGGGAAATGAACGGGAATTGAAAATCTTTAATCAGGTAGACAGCTAGATTACATTAATTAGAAAATTATTGTAACGTGATAACGACTGTATAATTAAAGGGCCCATTATGATCAAAAATACTCTAAAGAAGCTAATGTTCCTACCCCTATAAAAGGGGGTTTAAATACACCTATAAAAGTATATGGTTAAATTAATTAATGAAGTACCATTAAAAATGAGAAAAAGGTTTTAATAATTTTAATATTTATCTTACCCATTCCCAAAGGTAACTTTTCTGTTCTGTTTACTCATGGTAATGGGTTTTAAGATGGTAAACGGAAAAGGTCTCACGTTTGTTTTACTAGGATCGACCTTTATCGACGAATCGCGTGACTTTAAAAAGAACCTTGTGTTATTCAAGGATTGTAGGGGTTTATGAGGGCATTTATTGAACCAGCATATCGTAATAAAAGAATGAATATCTCGAAAGAGAATTATGACCGCGCAAAATGGTTCCTGTGTGCCAATATCGAGGACAGAGAAATGGTTTTTTAACTCCTGGCTCATAAATCTGGATAATAAAATGATGAATCTGCTTTTTCAGAATTTAAAACGATATTCCGTTGTTTGAAAAGCAACAAAGAATCGCTCTCTTTTGCATAATTTCCATTTTTAGTCCTTTTTTTGAAAAGAAAACTCCAACTTTTTTATTGGTGCATAAACCTTAATAGTTAACTGATCATTAAGATTGGCCTTGCTTTCTTGTGAAGATACATGTGGTAATTACCCTTCGGAATCTTTTTCCAAACCGTTATTGACGTGCTCGGACAGGTCAATCAGTATCCTTCCAGAAAAAAGTTGGGCAATAAATCTTTTTTTTTTCTTTTCCGTTAATGAACTACTGTCGACTTTCTCGTTTATACTCGCCTTTCAATAAAATGGATGTTGAATCTTTGTTGTGATTAAAATTTTGAAAACGATTTCTAGAATTTCCAATGAGGGCGACTTCATATTTCAATAAATTTTTGATTGACGTGAATTCGTTTTCATTACAGAAATTACAAATTCCGAACGTGTTTAATGAAAATTGATATTGGAAAACGTAATTAAATTTTCCAAATGAATTATCTGCTTTCTCATTGAAATCGCTAACGAAATTTCTGAAATTAATTTGAAATAATCCGACTAGAATGACAGAAAATTCCGGATGCAAAATTCCATGTGCACAGTGTTTAAATTAGAACGAATTTATAAAGTGCTCTTTATCAAACTTGTATATTAAATAAATAATGTTTTGAAAGAGAATAACGAAAGTTTTAATTTATTTCTTGCAAAATTCTTTGTAAACAAGAAATAAAGAATAAATGTTGTTATCAGAAAAATCATTATTTTAACCCTGAAAAAATACTTTATGTTAATTTAATATCAGGTAAAATCAATACTTTTGCACTTAAAGTACGTAAATAATCAATTTTGTGAGTAACCTGATAGTTATAAACAAATTTTATAAACAATTACTCTAATGTACCATTTTAGCACATGGCATATGTTTTCTCTGATTTAATTGCTGGAATTTTTGACAAAAGTGTCATCTAGTAACAAAACATTGACAAAAATAAGGAATTGTTACTGTTATAAACAAATTTTATAACCATATACTAGAGATTTAGATTTTCGTCTAGAAAAAAAGTATTTTTTGCGGGTTAAAATAATTGTTTTTTTCTGGAACAACATTTTTTCTATGTTTGTTCCTTTAATTTATTTTCAAAATTTTTACAAGTGTTGATGGGACTTTTGCAGGACAAAAGTGCCCGAAAAGTTCCACTGATTTTTTTTTTCGTAGTCCTAAATAATTTTTGGGACAAAAGTACAAAAAAATTCCATTTGATTTTTTTTCGAAATTTTTACAGGTGATGATTGTATTTATGTCCCAAAAAAAGTACTGCTGAAATAGGACCAAAGTACCAAAAAAGTTCAAAATATGTCTCGTTTCTCCAGAAGTATTTAAAAATAAAAGTACCGCAAAATAATACAGCAGTCAACGGTTTCTCTGTGCTGTATTCCATGGGGTACAATTTTTGTTAAAAATTGTTTTTAGGTTGAAAATTCAACTCCTTGGTTGACAGTTGAACTACTTTATTAAAAATTCATTTTTTTTCTTTGAAGATTCATAATTCTAGTTGAAAATTCAACTGTTTGTTTGAAAATTAACTTTTTATTGTAAATTTTTATTATTGGGTAGAAAATATTTGGAGGAAAATTCAAATTTTTCTGTTGAAAATTCATATAACAGGGTGTCTACCCTACCTGGAAAACCTGGAAAACCTGGAATTGTCAGGGAATTTTTATATACCTGGAAAAACCTGGAAATGTCAGGGAATTTTTTTTAAAGTCAGGGAATTTTTTCGAGAGCGTGCTTAATTTTTTTTCAAATTCCAATATAAAATTGAATAACAATGATTCTTCATTTGCAAAAGTGACTTTATATTACTGAATTTAACTATTTTGTTGAAAATTCGTTTTTTTTTTGGTTTGAAATTAATTTATTTAACTGACAATTTAACTATTCCATTTTTTATTGAAAATTGATCGTTTTTACTTGAAAATTCAAGTATCTGGCTAAAAATTAATTCATTGTGTTGAAAAATCGTTCTTTTTGGCGAAAAATTAATCTTCTTAGTTGAAAATTCAACTCATGTTGAAAATTTTTCTTTTTTTGGTCGAATTCGACTGTTTTGGATTTTTGTTCAGAATTCATCTTTTTTGGAAGGAAAATTTAATTACTTGATTTAAAGTTAAACTTTTTCGTTAAAGATTAATTTTCTTTGGTTGAAGACTCATCATTTTAATTGAAAATTCATCTCATTAGTTGTAAAATGAGCTAATTTTTGAAAATTTGTTTCTTTTTCGGTTGAAAATTAATGTTAGTTAAAATTAATCTTTTTGGTTGAAAATGTAACTATGTTTTTGCAAATTAGTTTTTTGTTGTTTTTAAAATTCTCTTTTTAACTGTAAATGTAACTATTTTAATTGAATATTCAAACATTCTATTTGAAAATTCATCTCTTTGATTAAACATCAATTTTTTGAACTGAAAAGTTAACTATTCATTTTTTCAATGACAATTTATCTTTTTTAGTTGAAAATTCAACTATTTCGCTGAAAATTCATGTACTTTTTTGAAAAATCGTATTTTTTGGTAGAAAATTCAAGTATTCCAGTTAAATATTCATCATTTCTTTTGAAAATTCATCCTTTTGATTGAAAATAAAACTACTTGGTTAAAAGTAAACTGTTTTGTTATAAATTCATCTTTTTGGTTCAAATTCATCTATTTTAGTTGAATACTCATCATTCTAATTGAAAATTCATCACTTAGCTGAATTTTTTTTTATATGGAAAATTAATTTTTTTTAAATCATCTTTTTCAGTTCAAAATTCAATATTTGGTTGAGAATTTATGTATTTTCTTGAAAAATCGTCTTTTTGGTAGAAAATCAATCTTCGTGTTTAAAAATTAATCTTTTTGGTTGAAAATTCAAGTATTCCAGTCAAATATTCATAATTTTATTTGAAAATTCATCCTTTTGGTTTAAATTCATCTATTCCAGTTGAAGATTCATAATTTTAGTTAAAAATTATCACTTTGGTTGACATTTAAAAAAAATTAAAATTACATTATTCCATTTTTGTTTGAAAACTGATCTTTGCTAGTTCAAAATTCAACTATTTTGTTGAAAATTGATCTTTTTAGTTGAAAATTCAGCAATTTGGTTGAGAATTCATGTATTTTGTTTAGAAATCGTATTTTTTGGGTAGAAATTAAGCTTTCTGCTTTAAAATAAGATTTTTTGTTAAAAATTCTACTATTCAAATTGAAGTTTCATCATTTTAGTTGAAAATGCATCAGTTTGGTTGAAAATCAATTTTCGCTTTCAATGCAAATTTAAGTATTCCATTTTTGATTGAAAATTGCTCTTTTATATTTCAAAATTCTTGTATTTTGTTGAAAGTCGTCTTTTTTGGTAGAAAATAAATCTTATTGGTTCAAAATTCACCTTTTTGGTTGAAAAATAAACTTTTCCAGTTAAGGATTCTTCATTCTAGTTGAAAATTCATCACTGGTGGAAAATTTGTTGTTTTTTTTGTGTGAAAATTATTTTTTTTTTAATGAAAATTAAATTATTCCATTTTTGTTTAAAAATTGATCTTTTTAGTTGAAAATTCAACTATTTGGTTGATAATTCATGTATTTTGTTGAGAAATTGTCTGATTTGATATAAATTAATCTTTCTTTAATTGATTTTTGTTTTTAATGCAAATTTAAGTATTCCATTTTTGATTGAAAATTGCTCTTTTATATTTCAAAATTCATGTATTTTCTTGAAAAATCGTCATTTTTGGTATAAAATTAATCTTCTTGTTTGAAAATTAATCTTTTGGGTTGAAAATTCAAGTATTCCAGTTATATTCATCATGTTAATTGAAAATTCATCATTTGGTTTAAAATTCATCTATTTCAGTTGAAGATTCCTATTTTTATTTGAAAATTCATCACTTTGGTTGAACATTGATTTTTTTAACATAAAACTTAATTATTTCAGTTTTGGTTGACAATTTATCTTTTTTAGTAGAAATTAATTTTATTGTTGAAAATTCAACTATTTCAGCTGAAGATTCATTGTTTTAGTTGAAAACTCATATTTTTGGTTTAAAATCCAACTATTCCAGTTGAAGGTTCATCATTTTACTTGAAAATTCATCATTTACGTTGAAAATTAATTTTTTTTAACTAAAAATGTAACTATTCCATTTTCTGTTGAAAATTCTTTTTTTTTTAGTTCAAAATTCAACCATTTAATTTGAATATTTGTCTTCTTTAATTGAAAATTCAAATATTTCGTTAAAAATTCATGTATTTTGTTGAAAAATTGTATTTTTTTGCAGAAAATTAATCTTACTGTTTGAAAATTCATCTTTTTGGTTGAAAATTCAAGTATTATAGTTAAATATTCATCATTTTAGTTGAAAATTCATCTTTTCGGTTTAAAATGGAACTATTCGAGGAAAATCAAATTATTTCATTTTTTTTGAAAATTGATCTTTTTTAGTTTAAAATTCAACTATTTGGTTAAAAATTCATCTTTTTTAGTTAAAAATTTAACTATTTTGTTAAGAATTCATGTATTTTGTTGAAAAATCGTCTTTTTTGGTAGAAAATTAATCTTTTTGGTTGAAAATTCAACTATTTTGTTAAAAAATCATATATTGTGTTAAAATGCAATATTTTTACTTCAAAAATTAGAAATTTTAAGCGGTTTAAATTGAATTTAATATAGTACCCACATTAATTTTACCTAAATATGTACTAAAATGATTAAGTATGTTTTTAGTATTATTTAATTATTCAATTAATCGATGGTACTTTTGTATTTAAAAATATATTGTAATATAATTTATCGTTTTAAAAATGCGAACTATTTTAATGGCTTCGTACTATGAAAAAAACCTGGAAAAATCTTGAGATACCTGGAAAAAACCTGGGATTGTCAGGGAATTTTTTTCCAGGATTTGGGTAGACACCCTGTATAATCGGGTTGTAAATTCGATTGTTTTGTGGAAAATTCGTCCGTTCAACTTGAAAATTCAATAAGCTGATAGAAAATTCAACTATTTGGCAGCAAATTTAACTGTTTTGTAAAAAATTCGGTTTCCTAAATTGAAAATTGTTTTACAATGAAAATTTAACAATCCCATTTTTTGTTAAAAAGGGATCTTTTTAGTCTAAACTTTCCACTATTTTGTTGAAAATTCGTCTTTCTTGGTAGAAAATTAATCTTCTTGTTTGGAAATTCAACTATTTGGTTGAAAATGTATTCATTTTGTGGAAAATTCGTCTTTTTGGTAGAAAATGAAATTTTTTAAATAAAAATTAAACTTTTTGGTTGAAATATTCACTATTATATTTTTTGTTGAGAATTGATCTTTTTAGTATTCAACTTCTTCGTTGAAAGTTGAAATACTTTCTTAAAAAATTATTTTTTTGGTTGAAGATTCATAATTTTAGTAAAAAATGTATCTCTTTTGTTGAAAATTGAATTACTTTGTTGAAGCTTTACTTTTTGGGGTTGGAAATGAACTTTTTTGTTGAAATTTCATATTTTCGGGTTCAAGGTTTATCTGCTTTTTATAGAGTATTTTGTCTTTTTGTCGTGGAAATTCAAAAATCAGGTAGAAAATTTAACTATATGGTAGAATTTATTGTAGAAGATTCGTTTTTTATTTAAAATTAATTTTTTGAAGTGGAAATTTAACTATTCCATTTTTGGTTAAAAATTAATTTTTTTAGTTTAGAAATTCAACTATTTGGTTGGAAATTTATGTAGTTTCTTGAATATTAATTTTTGTGGTAGAAAAATAATCTTCTTAGTTAAAGTTTAACTATTTGATTGAAAATTAAATTTTTTCTCGAAACTTTCCTGTGTTCGAGTTGAAAATTCAACTGCTTTGTATCGAAAATACGTCTATTTATCTTGCAAATTCCAGATTTTGGTAGAAAATTCATCTATTTTGTAGAAGATTCGTTTTATTTGTATTAAAAATTAATTTTTTTTTATGAAAATTTAACTGTTCCATTTTTTGTTAAAATGTGATCTTTTTATTTTAAAAATATTCTGTTGAATATGGTCTATACCATTAAGCTATTTCCCTTTCGGCGAGCCTCTAGGGGTAAGCGTGACACTACCCGATTCGGGTAGTGTTTCTAGGTGGATAGTTTCTTGTAATAAATAACTACAAGTGTGGGCTCACCACACCCACGGCCGCCAACAGCAACGCAGTAGTATCAGACGGTCACCCATCCAAGTACTAACCGCGCCCAACACTGCTTAACTTCAGTGATCTAACGGGAACTGGTGTTTCCAGCGTGGTATGGCCGTTGCCATACCGAAAAATCGAAAATTCCAATTTTGATCGCACAAGAAATAATGAAAAATCAAAAATTTAATTTGGCGGTTTAACTATGCAGAAACGAAAAAAAAAATAAATCAACAAAAATTGTACACCAAGAAAAAATCTACTTTGTTATTCATCACTTTTTTATAGGACACGTAATTTACGTTTGATTCGTAAAAAAAATTAAAAATAAAATAATTCAATTTTTGTACAAACGACACAAGCTACGAAGAAAAAAAATAAGACAAAGGTTGTTGTTGACAAAATTAAAAAATCAACTTTTTGGAAAAAGGACACAAGCTACAATAACATTTTATTTAACCAAATTTTTCGCTCAAATTATATCTAGTATATCTAAGTATTTTTAGTTTAAATCGTAAAACATAACATTTAAAATAAATTAAATTTATGGAAAAACGACACAAGTTGCAATCAAAGGTTTCATAACAATTTGCAAATATCAAAGTAATCATGAAAAATAAAATTTGTAGTAGTATACCATTAAGCCATTTCCCTTTCAGGGTAGGCGTGACACTACCCGATTTCGGTAGTGTTTCTAGGTGGAAATTGACTTTAATTTTTTAATTGACTTTTTTGCAGTTTTATCAAACTTTAAGATGAAATTAATCGAAGTTGAAATTGAGATCGGATTATTAAAATAATGGTCATAATTTAAATATGAAAGCCTCAGATTTCAAAAGTTTTTGATCGAATTTTTTTCACACCGAAAGGCTCTGTATTTTGTCGAAAACGTTTCTTATTTCAAAAATAGATTTAAAAGAAAATTAACCATTATCAAGCAACTTGCTTAAACAATGAATTAAGAGTGTTACCCATCAAATATGACTTTTGTCTCCAGTAATTGACTAAAAGTCATTAATATTTCACGAACTGTTTCAATAGCAGACAAAAGCGGCCCATTTGTCACCAATTTTTTTTTTAAATGTCAGTTTAATTACTGGTATAATTGTCGCTCTCAAAGGACCTGTTACTCTATTTCCGGTAATTTGTCGAGTTTTGTGACACAAGAGGGTAGAAATTTAATTTTCCAGCTATCTCTATAAATAAACTAATTTCCAAGTTAATTAATAATAACCTGTAAAAATACTAATTTGACTCTCTTCAAATCGAAATTTACTCTAAACTCATTTATACCATTTGCCATCTCAAATAATTGCATAAAATTGACATTCATATCATTGTTCTTTGAATTTGTGACTCATACGAGCATGAAACAATTAACAAATTCCATCAATACGATATTGTTGAAAAGACATCTGGTGCAGATGAATGCCTGCGTTTCAAATTCAATTCATACACATGGCTGGATTTTTGTTTCCATAAAACCGAAC
Organism: Andricus curvator; assembly: GCA_932195095.1. NCBI lineage: Eukaryota > Metazoa > Arthropoda > Insecta > Hymenoptera > Cynipidae > Andricus > Andricus curvator. The sequence continues at coordinate 237,213 of CAKNYM010051593.1, read as the reverse complement.
AAAAAAATGTTGTGATTAAAATCCAGTGTCCCGGGAATTTTCAGGTCATGCGTAAAATACAGACCAAAAGAGAATATTCGGTATACAATAGAGGTGATTCTACTTGTCGTTACGATCGTATAGTTATTGAGAAAATGCTGTGTCTCTTTATTTACTGCATTTTATATTAGGGTGGTTCAAAAAACTCGATTTTTCAAAACTTGAAACGCAATAGTGCGGAAAACAAATCGCGGTCAAACAAATTTTTGATTTCGGTCAATGTCTACATGTCGCGCATGGCTTTCAAATTTTCAATTCTTAACCAATTTTCTATGGGCCAAAAAATTTTAGCAAATTTTTTTTAAGTAAAATTCTTATTAGTGCAAAATAATGTAAAATTAGAACTTCAATTTCAGCTCGGTTTTGGTTCTCATCTGAAACAGCGGCGCGACGTAATTCTTGGAAGGTGCAAATCGAGTTGGCTTAAATTGAAGTTCGACTGTATTATATTTTTGGTTTAGAATTTATCTCTTTTGTTTAAAAATTTTACTACTTGGTTGAAGATTTAACTATTTTGCTGAATCTTCGTTGTTTTTAGTTAAAAATTAACTTTTTCAACTAGAAATTTAAATATTCCATTTTTCGCTGAAAACTGATAGTTTTTAATTAAGAATGCAACTATTAACTTTTTCATTGAGAATTCATCTTTTTTTGGTTGAAACTTCAACTACTTGGTTTAGAGTTGAAATGATTTGTTAAAAATTTATTTTATTAGTTGAAGATCTATCTCTTTGGTTTAAGATTGAACTACTTTGTTGAAAATTCATTTTTTTGGATCGAAAATCAATTTTTTCAACTAAAAATTTAAATATTGCATTTTTTGTCGAAAATTTAATCTTTTTCATTTAAATATCAACTATTTGTTTGAATCTTAACTTTTTGGTAGAAAATTAATATTCTCGGGTTAAAATTGTAACTGTTTTGTTTAAAATTCGTCTTTTTTGGTTGATTTCAACTGTTTCTGATTCAAAATTAAAATCTTTTTTACGTGAAATATCAAATTACATTTTTCGTTTAGAATTAATTTTTTTATTGCAAGTTTAATTACTTGGTTGAAAGTTGACCTCCTTTGTTAAAAATTCATATTTTTTGTTGAAGATTCATAATTTAAGTTAAAAATTGAACTATTTTGTTTGAAATTTAATTATATTGTTAAAATTCAACTATTTGGTTCATAATGCAACCGTGTGTGTTTGATAATTAATTGAATGAAATTGAATTGAAAATTTAACTATTTGGTTGAAATTTTATCCTTGCAGGTTGAAAATTCAACATTTTTCTTAAAATGTCCTGTTTTTTTCTCGAAAATTTAACTTTTTTTCAAATCTTCTGTTTGGATAGAAAATATATCCCTATGGATTCAAAATTAATTTTTTTTTTGTAGGAAAGTTGTTGGTATAAAATTCGTCTTTATTGGTTGAAAATTCAACTATTGTGTTGAAAATTCATTCTTGTAGGTTGAAAATTCAAGAATTGTTAAAATATCGTGTTTTTTTTCGAAATTTCAACTTTTTTGTGGATAATTTGTCTTTTTGGATAGAAAATTTGTCCCTATGGATTGATAATGCATCTTTTTTGGTAGAAAAGTTCTAGGTAGAAAAATCTTTCTTTTTTGTTGTTGAAAATTAACTTTTTGATTAAAAAATCATATTTTTGGGTTGAAAATTCAACTGTTTTGTACAAAAATCGTCTTCTTGGTTTGAAGATTCATCTTTTTCGTTCAAAAGTCCATTATTTTGGGTGAATATTGAACTATTTAGTTGAAGATTAACTTTTTGGTTGAAAATTCATATTTTCGCGTAGAAAATTAAACTTTTTTGTATAGAATTCGCGCTTTTGGCTTAAAAATTCGACGATTCGTTTTCAAATTATGCTTCTTTGAATGAGGATTCAAATATTTTGTTGAAGATTCCTCTTGTTTGGTTGAATTCAACTGTTTTTTATTGAAAATAAAAATCTTTTTTGGATGAAATATCAACTATTACATTTTTTGTTCAAAATTAATATTTTTTAATTGAAATTTTGATTACTTGGTTGAAAGTTGACCTTCTTTGTTAAAAATTACACTATTTTGTTAAAAAGTTCTGTTTTTTGGTCGAAAATTTACCTGTTTTCTTGAACATTCTTCTTGAATTTTCAAGAAAAAAATTTGAAAATTCAACAGTTATCTCAAAATGTCATGTTTTTTTCTCGAAAATTGAACTTTTTTTCAAATCGTCTTTTTGGATAGAAAGTAGGTCCCTATGGATTGAAAATTAATTTTTGTTTTAGAAAAGTTATTGGTAGAAAATTCATCTTTTTTGGTTGAAAATTCAACTGTCTTATAAAAAATTTCTCTATATGGATTGAAAATTAATTTTTTTTTTAGGAAAGTTATTGGTAGAAAATTCATCTTTATTGGATTGAAGATTCAGCTTATTGTTTAAAAATGCAAGTTTTTGTGATTGTATTTCAATCTTTTTTTCAACCTTGTTGAAAATTCCTCTCTCTTTTGCTTGGAAGTTCAACTATTTGGTTGTAAATGCAACTATTTGGTCTAAAGTTAATTTTTGGGTTGTTTGTTGAAAATTGAACTATTTGGTTGAAAATTCATTTTTTCGGGTTTAAAAGTCAACAGTTTTCTGAAACAAATCTTATACACTCAACTCCTGATATAAGACCGGTTACGGACATGGCTTGCCTTGGTGTTGATCATAAATTGGGGGAATCCAAACGTAAATAGGCAGGACCGCTGAACTCGTAAACAGACAGGGCCTCATGAATCATTTCTGTTGGCCTTGGACCCATGACGCAACCAGATGCAACTAACGCGCTGAGATTGCGGCTCTCGAGCCGTTTGTCACGCTTGAATAAGCACCATCTCTCCTTCGGCCTCGCGACTACTTTCATCACGAAACTGCGGAGGTCATCATTTCTACGATAAATATTTAACCAAATAAAAATGAATAGAAATGTTTTATCTTCTGAGAAAAATAGAATTCCCTTAGTTGAATGCACACCTCGTGCACAATTATATTTTTTAAAAGGAACTAAAAAGAAATAATTCACTGCATAAATAGGTCATTCGCCGAAATAACGGTTGCTCCCCTGTCTTTCACAACATTTTCTGCATTTCAGTGGAAACAATGAGCTTTTATTTCTACGGCAATAAGGAAGTTGGAAATAACTTTTTGGTACTGGCATCTACAACTTTCCTATACTATGGTCACCCAATATATATATACATGTTTCCGGAAACTTTTCCCATCTCGTTAATCCGCTATTTCTTAATGCGCCAATCCTTAAACCGTTGATGCAGCTAACTGATTTACAACTTTCAGCATAATTTTTTATGATACAGTTCCCTGAGGTTTTTTAAATGATGAAGGTGCACATTTCGGAAATTTCCGATTTAATCCTTTTTTGTTTCACCATTGGTGAAGCTCAACTGTAAATAAATTTTGCATGGCTCAATAATTAAATTAAGGGGATTCATCACTGAATTTTATACTGTTAAGAATGTTATTGTTCAAAAGTTTAAAACAATTTTGTTTCTGACACGTACGAAAAGAATTATTCAATATATTTTGGAATTTTTACTTTAAAATGAGTCTTTTTTTGCAATAATGAATATTATCGAGAGAGATTTTTCCATACTTTTTAATCAGATAGATTTATAATTCTTTCATTTTTTTTTGCATTTAAAAATTTCTTAAATTAAATTAAATTATCTAAAGTCTTTTTAAATTTTTAAAACTTTCAAATTTTTGAATTATGTTGAAGTTCGTAAGAATCTTTTTAGTTGAAAATTCAATTATACGGTTAGAAATTTATATATTTTATTAAAAATTTGTCTTTTTTGATAGAAAAATTATCCTCTTGGTGGAAAATTAACGTATTATGTTAAAAATTCGTTTTTTTGGGTAGAAAATCAATTTTGGTGGTTAACAATGAATTTTTTTAACTTAAAATTTGACGATTTGGTTTAAAATTCAAATGCTGTGTTGAAAAATATCATTTTTTTGTCTCAATAATTAAATCACGGGGATTTATTACTGAATTTTAAGCTGATAAAAATATTATTGCTCAAGAGTTGAAAAAAATTGGGTTCTGATACGTACGCAAAGAATTGTTTAGTATATTTTGGAATTTTTACTTTATAATCAGTCTTTTTTGCAAAAATGAATATTATCGAGAAATGGTTTTCCATACTTTTTACAAAAGATAGATTTAAAAGTCTTTCAATTATTTCAAATTACGCAACATCTTTTTTAGTCGAAAATTCAATTATTTGGTTGGAAATTTATCTATTTTGTTAAAAAATCGTCTTTTTTTGGTGGAAAATTAATCCTCTCGATGGAAAATTTATGTATTATATTGAAAAATTCATTTCTTTTTGGGTATATAATCAATTTCTTGTTCAAAATGAATTTTTTACCTGAAACTTTGACGAGTTGGTTTAAGATTCAAATGCTTGGTTAAAAAGTACCTTTTTTGTTGAAACCCCATATCTTCTGGTTGAAAATTCAACTTTTTTGTTGAAAAATCGTCTTTGTGGTAAAAAATTATTTTTCTTGGTTGAAAATTCAACTGCTTTGTTGAAAATTCTTTTTTTGTTAAAAATTCATTTTTAAGGGAAAATGTAATGCTTTGGTTGTAAATTGACATTCTTGTTTGAAAATTTACTTTTTTTTTGAAACCTCGTATTTTTGGATTGAAAATTCCACTATTTTGTAGAAAATTCGTTTTTTTTCTCATTGAAAATTATTTTTGTTGAAATGAAAATTGAACTATTCCATTTTTTGTTAGAAGTGAATCTTTTTTAGTTCGCAAATTCAACTATTTGGTTAAAAATTAATGTAATCTATAGAAAATTAATCTTTCTTGGTAGAAAACTATTCTTGCTGGTTTAAAATTCGACTCTTCAGTTAAAAATTGATGTAATTTGTTGAAAATTCGTCTGTTTTGCAGAAAATTATTCTTCTTGTTTGAATATTTAACTGTTTGGTTGAAAATTCATGTATCTTGTTGAGAGTTCTTCTTTTTTGGTACAAAATTAATCTTCTTAGTTAAAAATTCAACTGTTTCGTAGAACGCTCGTCTTTTTGGCTTGAAAATTCAACATCTTGTATACGTTTCTTTTCTTTATTGACTAAAAAATCTTTTTTGGTTGAAAACTCTCTTGTTGAAATTTTTTGTTTTTGATTTGAAAATTCATCTCTTTTGGTAGAAATTTCATCTTTTTGGGGTAAATATGAAACTATTTGATTGAAAATGAATCTGTTTTGCTTGAGCATTCAACTGTTTCTTTAAAATTTCGCCTATTTTGTTTAATTCAACTGTTTTATATTAAAAATAAAAATGTCCTCTTAGTTAAAATATCAAGTAATACATTGTTCGCTGAGGATTCTTTTTTTTCTGAAAATTTAACTACCTTTTAAATCGTCTTCCGTTATTTTTTTATCACCCCTAAAATATACAAAATCACATTATTTCAAATTGAAAAATTAAAAAATTGAAGTATTTGAAATCAAATGATTATAAAATTAAGATAAATTGAATTTGACAAATGGAGAATCAAAAAATTTCAGTTATTGCATAAGGTAAACGTCCCAGTAATCGTGACCATAAGAGATTTCATTGACTTCAAATATTTAGAAAATTGTTTTGGATGATTATTTAGAAAATGATTGGTACTGATTGAAGCACTAAACATCCTAGAATATTATAAAAATTGTTTTGACATTATATTTATTATTACTTTTTATTTATAAACAATTAAAAGTCAAAAAGCACTGATGTCCCAGTTATCGTGATTTCCAAATCTACCATGTACTACTCATCGTGAGTCGTTGTCCCAGTCTTCGTGAAAAAGGTTAAGTTTTCTTGAAATCAGTTTTTAGCGATTTGGGGGTGTATTTCAAGTGTATTTTTGGATACAAAAACTTACACACTGGTAATTTGTATAATTAACTTTTTCGCAACATAAATTATAAACACAATGACGAAATTTGATAAATTGCAGTGACTACAAAAATCATGTGTATTTGGAGGTTATGCTCTGTTTACGTTGTAAAAATATTAAAACTATCAATAATTATATATCTATTACACATTTTTCTTTATATTATGCAGTATAGATTAATGTCAGCTAATGAAAAACTAACTCAATAAATATTAACTTCATTAAAAAATGATAATAATCTAAAAAATTGATAATGAAATCACTAAAGTCATGCCAATATTTTACATCACCTTTTTTCAGTTTTAAGCACTAATTTATATTACGATAACTGCTCACAGTAACAAGTCAGTTCTTCGATTTCATTTCACGCCTTTTTGCAATTAATTAAATTATTATTTGTAATGAAATATGGAAATAAAATTTTGACAGAGTCGTCCTAGTCTTCGCTACCGGTCACGATTACTCGAGCAACTATGCTTTTGAAACGTCCCTATAATCGTGACCGATATTCCTCGACCGAGAAGGTACTAAATGAAGATTTTACTTAATTTTATGAAACAAAAATGATTTTTTATCACAAAAAAAGAATTATTGTTTTGAATTTAATGTTAAGCAATTTTCCACGTTTCGTGATTCATCGCCACCGGCAATACAAATGAATTTTTTTACCCATGTGAACTATTTGTATGAAAAAAACTAATTTGGTTTCCACAAGAAGCACTGTTCAAACTTACTTAAAAATATTTTAGGATTGTATTTTTATGCGGAAAATACTTACTTCTGGCGTTTACACCTCAAAACTCACGATTACTGGGACCGTCCCGATTACTGGGACATCTACCTTACTTCAAGAGTTTGAAATTGAATAATTTTTAATTTGTAAAAAAATCCGAACTTAAGACTTTAGAACATAAACAATTTGAAATAGGAAATAATAAAAATTTGACAATGTTAACAATTTCAAAACTAAACATTGTGCTATTTGAATTTGTACAAGTAGGATGGATAAACACACAAAATAAATACAACAAGAAAAACAATTTTGTATCGTTCAAACTGTAAAACCCTTAAATGAGTTCAAAATTGTAGAAATAATGTTTTTTTCGTCGCATTTCTTCTTCCAAAGTTCTCTCAAGTATTCCCTCTTATTGCATTCACGTACATTTTATTGATTTTTCTTCTAATTCCGTTCCTGAAACTTATAACCTAATTTTCTTAATGCTGGCGGGTCATAAATTTGTTTGAAATCTTCTGACCTAATCGATTCTCCAACCCGCACCTGCATAAGTCACGCAAAAGTGCATACATAAATCAACGAGCACTATCCAAATAGTATCCTAAAATATCCAGCGAGCAAGCTTTTTTGACGTCCAGGAAGTCAGGAACATTTCCCGTTTCGGGAAAGTAATTTCCCTGAAATGTAACGAACCTAGAGGAGTACGTGTGTGGAATGGAATATTCACCCTCTTGATTGCGGTATCACTGTACGGGCTTCGCCATCGCGATTTAGAGAATAATGCTGTCACGGAGGTTCGACTGCAATTCGTTTTGCACACTCATTACGTGACGTGAAAATAAAACAGTAACAATTAAAACGTGAGCAGTGCTTTCTCGAGTTTACAGTTCTAGTGTCTATGTTTTAATCACGAGAATTGTATTTTCAAGGATAATTCTCGTTGATAGAAAAATAAAGTTTAGATTATCTCATTAAAAATGTTTGTAAAAGTATCAAGTACAATAGGCTGTTCTAAAAAAGATTTTTCTGGAAAAATGAAAACGCTTTTCAATTTATTCAAAATATGAGTCAAATAATATAATTTGACCTCAAGAAGAATTCGATTCGATGAGTCTACGTAAGTGCTGAATCAAAAATGTTTAGGTCAAAAAGTCGAAAAATAATATTCATCTTTAAATATTTTTTTTACTTGTAGCAACAAATTATTGGGACGATAATTTAGGACATCTATTAGGATCGTAAAAAATAAATCGAAATCAATTTTCCATTTGAGTTTTTCATGTCTATAGGCAATTGAAAATTATAGCTTCTGTTAATTGTTAGAGATTTTCATTTGGCATAAATTTTTCCAGAATAATATTGTTAGCAGGCGATTATCCTTGGTTCCTGGTGTACAAAAAAGTGGTAAAAATACATGTCGAAAAAATTTTGTAATACTTTCTTAACTATATATTTCAGTTTCTTTTTTCTCGAAAACGAATTATGATATGAAAAAAAGTCTAGAGAGCTAAATTGTTACTTGGAAAAATGTCTACAAAAATACCCTTTCATTATACGTTAATATCGCTTCGTTTTTTTGTTTGAAAAACTTGATTCTTCAATTTTAAGAGGTAAAAATCGGCTATTCGCACTTTTTTGAAAAATATTATTGTGTATTTCTATCTATGATTAAAAAAATTCAGCGGAATGTATAATTATTTTTAATTAAAAAAATCTTCAATCATACAATTAGCTGATCAGTTAATGATGAATTGTACGATAGGAGCTGTTTATACAATCAGAAATTATTATACATTTCGCTGAAAACATTTTTTTAATTATATACAGATATAAATAATAGGATTTTTAATGAATACAACTATTCTTGGGTTACTTGAATCAAACTTTATCTGGTTGATTGCCAAAAAATAGACCATTTGAGACAATGAAATTTTCGAAAAAAAAAAAATTTGCAACTAAATATTTCAAAAATGATTTAAAAGTATATGCAGAATAGATAAAAATATTTTGAGATACGAGAAAAATGACTATTTTCATGATTTGATTTTGACTTCAACGTTTTAAAACATCCTCTCATTTTATAGTATGGTAAATTAATATGAGGCCTTACCAAACATTTGAGCAAAAATAATGATCATTATTAACTTTTATTTGGAATGAACATTAATAAATGGATTTTTAACTATGCTCAAATCTTTTTAAGTATAAAATCAGCAATTTTAGCCCAAATTATGAATATTTTGAATAATTATTTTCGAGTTTTATCCTAAAATATCAATTCAGCGTGATAAGAAAATAAACTTATGAGGCAAACTCTGAAGTGATTTTTAAAAGTCTGAGCGCTAAAATATTAAACACTTCTCCTAATTTTTATCTTTTTGAACTTAATATATAAGTGATATCTCTGAATTTAAATTATAAAAAAAAAATGTTTTTGATATTATTTAGTACTTTTTCATTTTAAATTTGTAGTTTGGGATAGATGCGTGACAACACCTTTTTCCTTTTTTTTTCTTTATAATTTATAAACAAATTCGTCTAAAATTTTAAAACTTCACTTAATTTTGCTTTGATATAAGTACTTTACGAAGATAATTTTAGAACAAAAATTTTAATTCAAGGGAAAAGTAAAAATTGAGTTTTCTTCAAAAATCATACTGTATTGCTTTTTGACACCTATTTCAGTTAAGAAATTAAGGTTTTGCAATTTTTTATTATAAGATTTATTATTTGTGTATATTGAATTATTTTTAGACTTTAAATAATTGGAACCGAATGACGAAAATATACTAAAATATTAAATTTTTTCAACAATTTGACGGTCATTATAGGATTGTAACAATTGGAGATATTCTACTAGGAATCTGTATTATCATCGGAGATGGTAACGATCGATCCCAAAAGAAATCCTTTCACACACACTGTGAAAATGGAAATCTACAATATCGATCTAACTTATATCCTCTAATACAGAAAATATTTAACGTCCTCAGATTAGATGGAGATATAAATTAATAATTTTTAAATAACATTTATTCAGAAAAAAGATCTTCTGCTTTCACGCCGCTGGGATTCGAACACCAGGTAAACTGATTTCCTGCCAGGTGCTCTAACCACTGAGCTACTAGAGAGATCAGAGGAAGAATCCTTTTTCTGAAATAGTTGACCTGGTGTTCGAATCCCAGCGGAGTGAAGGGAGATCTTTTTTCTGAATAAATTTAATTTAAAAATTATTAATTTATAGCTTCATGTAGTCTGAGGACGTTAAATATTTTCTGTATTAGAAGATATAACTTAGATCGATATTGTAGATTTCCATTTTCACAGTGTGTGTGAAAGGATTTCTTTTCGGATCGATCGCTACCATCTCCGATGATAATACAGATTCCTAGTAAAAATTGATTTGTATATAACATCTTGCATAATAAAGCGTATTTCAGAAAAAGGATTCTTCCTCTGATCTCTCTAGTAGCTCAGTGGTTAGAGCACCTGACCGGAAATCAGTTGACCTGGTGTTCGAATCCCAGCGGAGTGAAAGGAGAAGATCTTTTTTCTGAATAAATATAATTTGGAGATATTCTTATCAAAATTAAAAAATATTGTACTAGTACTACGAATTTCCTTTTTTCTTTTAAATAGTGTTATTCGTTTACAAGCCTCACAGACCGGTCCGTAAATCCCCTATTGTATATTCAGTGACGGTACCTAAAGTACCCTATTTTCAAGATTTGGTCCCTATGGTACCCTATTTGCAGCCCATAATGGAACTTTGAAAAAATTTATAATAAGTTCAAAGCTTCCAAGAGTCAGGCATTTTGAAAAAATAGCAAAAATTAGGGAATTTTTGTAAGAAGTAACTGTAAAAATAATCAGGACTGCCATGCTCACTATTAGTAACTTTTTTCTAAAAACACTTTTTAATTACTTTTTTAAAATAATAGTCACTTTTCTTTCAATAAATAACTCATGAGTTAATTACTATTCAATTTAGGTCGATACCTATTTCTGAATTGTCTTGAATTTTTTTGAAATATTTAATTGATTTCAGTAATTTAATAGGATTTCAAAGGATTTGAAATATTTTAGCGTATTTTAAAAGATTCGCAGGCATTTTCAAAGCTTTAAAAAGTTTCAAGGGATTTCAAAGGATATCAATGGATTTAAAATATAATTATAATATAAACGATTCCCAGAATTATTTTATTTACTTCAATAGTTTGAAGGAATTTCAAAGACTTTGAAATATTTTAACGTATTTCAAAAGATTCCAAGGTATTTTCCATAGATTTAAACAATGTCAAGGGATTTCCAAGGGTTTTAATAATTTTAAAGGAATTTAATATATCTCAATGGATTTCATCAAAGAATTCATTCACAAAAAGTGAAGGATTTCGTAGGGTTTCAAAAATTTGAAGACTTTTTCAAATATTTTTTGCAATTCATTTGTAATTATCCCTGAATTCTTATTAATTTATCTTAATCAAACTCTTTTAAATTATGTTCAATTTTTCTAAACTTATTTCATGTTTCAAACTTTCTCAATTCAATGAATTTTTTCATATATATGTTTGAATTATTTTTAATTCGCTTTTTTTTAAATTCAGTTTCATTTCTTATGAATTTAATCGAATTCTTCTCATTTCCCTTAAAATCCTCTATATTCACTCAAATTTCATTGCAATCAATGGAATTTTTTCGATTTGTAGAACTTTTTCCAATTCATTTGAATTCTTTTGAATTTAACTTGAATTTTTTTGTAGTCATTAGTCACTCCTTTGGTTATCAATTAGTATAATTTCAAAGATTTGAAATTTTTTTTGTATTCACCATGAATTCTTTTACATTCTTTGGAATTCTCTTTATTTATTTTTTTTTATTTACTTGCATTTTTCTAAATTCACTCAATTCTATTTAATTCAATTGTTTTTTTGAATTTGTTAAAGTTTTTATTTAATTGATTCCAAAGTCTTTTAACCTCATCTTGAATTCTTAGGCATTTCATCAAATTCTTTTGAGCTCCCTCACATTTTTCTAAGCTTATTTCAAATTGACTGAATTCAATCAGGTTTTTTCATATTTTCAAATTGTTTCCAATTCATTGGATTTCTTTGGAATTTAACTTGAATTTTTTTGAAGTTTTATGAACTTATCTTGAATTTTTTACCCTTTGAGCGCGAAAAAAGTACCCTATGAGCGTCTCAAAAAGTACCCTTCGGTCCCTATATTTTTTTCGCTATATTTAGCCTTTTTTTCTACCCTTATTTTTTTTCGCACAATGGTTATTAAACTGATCCGGCCACCTACAAAAAAAAAGTATTCAATCGATTGTAAATTGTTCTGAACAGAAAATTTGTTTCAATTTTTCCCCTATAACTTTAATAAGTGTCCTAAATGATGGGGCTTATAACTTTTTGATTCATTTGTTGCTATGAAAAAAAGTCTTTTAAAGATGAAAATTATTTTTCGTCTTTGTTGTAGTTCTTAACTTAAACAAACTTTATTATTTGACTTATATATTGAAAAAATCGAAAGCTTTTTCACTTTTAAGGAAAATCCTTTTTATGGACAACACTAAGGTACAACCTTCAGAATTTTCTCAATAAAAATATGTAAATTTAGAAGAAGAATATAAAATAGGGTTATTTTATAGATTAAGAGATAAGTTCTAAAGTCTGTAGTTAATTAAAAATAAATTTACAGCGATAAATAAATTTGGAACCAACCCTTTTCCATTTGCTCCTGCTGGCTCTTAACGGAATATCCCCAGAGTGCACATGATTTAGGAAAAATGTTAAGGGTTAAAACGTGTCGTGACATTGTTGGAAATGCTCTTAAGCTCACTTCATTGCCAGTTTGGTAGCAATTCCAGCAAATTGGGATTGTACGATCGACCGAATTCTTCTGTTCCTCTCGATAACACCCTTCAAGCAATTTCTGGGAAAGGCAATGGCAGATTAATAACGAATGGATCGGGAACGTGCTTGTAGGGTACTAACTGAAACATTATTTCAAAATCTTTCAACTCTAATCTCTCGGTTATGAACATAAAAGAACTTAATAAATAATAAAATCTGAAGTTTTTAAAGACCTATCTCGACAGGGCCTTTTTTATAGTACTTTATTAAAATAATTTTGGTGGATTTTTAATTGTTTAATTTGGAAAAAATGCAATCATTCAAACTTCGATTTTGATTGCGTCAGTGTTTGAACATTGTGTTAAAATCTGATTAGCAGTGAAATTCTCATTATAAATATTTCAGGGTGTCCTCTAAAAAAATGTTTCTGGTTAATTCCTGGTTACAAAACATTTTTCCAAGAAATAAAAATTAGAAAATCAAAACTTTGATATCTAAGAAAATGTTCAATTTGAATACTAAACTGCAAAATTAAAGCATTAAATGCATTAGAACTCTTCTGAATTTAAAGTATTTAAAAATAATGTTAAATAACTCAATATTTGAAACTAAGTTTTTTTAAAACAAAGTTTCGGTTAGACTGGTTTAACATGATAGAAATCTTTTTGGAGGCCTAATACCAGTATTTTTGATGTTAGATTCAACAGAGGTCTCTTTGATAGAATCGTTGCTGAGTAGATAATCTACTATATCAAAATTAATTTTTATTATGCGAAATTAAATTAAAACGCGAGAAATTAAGTTCTAAAAAATTCACTGAGAACTGGATTTGAACCAGCAACCAACTCATCACATGTGAGGTGCTCTACCAATTGAGCTATCGCAGTTCACCATTGAAAATTTCAGAACTTATATTTCCTTAATTTCGATCGAAATTATTATTTGAGAGATGTTATTATTTTAAGGCCAGTTATTAATTCAATATCTGAAACTAAATTTTTTTTAACAAAGTTTCGGTTAGACTGGTTTAATATGATACAAGTCTTTTTGGAGGCCTAATACCAGTATTTTTGATGTTAGATTCAAGAGAGGTCTCTGTTATAGACTCGTTGATAAGTAGATAATCTACTATATCAAAATTAATTTTTATTATGCACTGGTGAACTGTGATAGCTCAATGGTAGAGCACCTCACATGTAATGAGTTGGTTGCTGGTTCAAATCTAGTTCGCAGTGCATTTTTTAGAACTTAATTTCTCGCGTTTTAATTTAATTTCGCATAATAAAAATTAATTTTGATATAGTAGATTATCCACTTATCAACGATTCTATTTTATTCTATTTTTTATTCCAACAGCCATACCACGCTGAAAAAACCAGTTCTCGTCAGATCACTAAAGTTAAGCAGCGTTGGGCGCGGTTAGCACTTGGATGGGTGACCATTCGAGAAAACTGAGTGCTGTTGGCACATCGTGGGTGTGGTGAGCCCACACTTGTAGTTATTTACTACAAGTTATCAACCTAGAAACACTACCCGAATCGGGTAGTGTCACGCTTAATGGTATACTATAACGGAGACCTCTGTTGAATCTAACATCAAAAATACTGGTATTAGACCTCCAAAAAGATTTCTAGCATATTAAACCAGTCTAACCGAAACTTTGTTTAAAAAAACTTACTTTCAAATATTGAATTAATAACTGGCCTTAAAATAATAACATCTCTAAAATAATAATTTCGATCGAAATTAAGGAAATATAAGTTCTGAAATTTTCACTGGTGAACTGCGATAGCTCAATTGGTAGAGCACCTCACATGTAATGTGGTGGTTGCTGGTTCTAATCCAGTTCGCAGTGAATTCTTGAGAACTTAATTTCTCGCGTTTTTATTTAATTTCGCATAATAAAAATTAATTTTGATATAGTAGATTATCTACTTATCAACGATTCTATAACAGAGACCTCTGTTGAATCTAACATCAAAAATACTGGTATTGGGCCTCCAAAAAGATTTCTATCAATGTTAAATAACTTTTAATTCATTAATTTTTCAAACAATTTCATCAGACTTTTTTCAAACCTTGGGTTCTTTTTTCTTGCCTGAAGAAAAGCTTAGGTTCTTTAAATTTAATATCTTCAAGTTAAGAACATGGTCATCTCATTTATTTGTAAAAATTAGCTTTCAGAAGCGGACTGGGATTCGTGAAGCGACCCAGTAAATGTCTTGCAGATCGGCCCTAAAAGCTGGGCTATTCAATTTTTTTGAAAGATTTCCAAGGATTTCAACAAATTTCAAGGGATTTTAAGAGATTTATAAAAATAGTATTCTAAAGATTTCCCTAAACTTCATAAGAATTTTGAAATATTGCATACAATTTAAAAGTTTTTAGGGTATTTCCAATAATTTCAAGGTATTTCAGAGAATGTCAAAGATTTAATGGGATTTTCAGGGGATTTCAAGTAACTTTCAACGAATTTAAATTGATATATTTCTTTTAAAAATTTGAAAATGATTTCAAATTTTTCGGACAGTATGTAGTTTTAATTAATTTACTTGAATTTAGGAGGATTTGGAAGGATTTCATTTGTTTATGAAATTTTAGGATACTGGAAAATATTCCAAGGGATTTCAGAGGATTCTCAAGATTTACGAATATTTTAAAGGATTTTTGAGGAATTTTATAAGATTTTCGAGAATTTCAGTAATTTTATGGGATTTTGACTCTCAATAAGGAATTTTTATCAATTTCCCAGGTTCTCAAAGAATGTCATTGGACTTCAAAGATTTGAAAGGATTTCAAGGAATCTCATCTGATTTCATGGGATCTCAACATATTTCATCTTATTATAATGTATTTTAAAGAATTTATTAACAAGAATTGAGGATTTTCAAAGGATTTCCAAAGATTTTCAAATATTGCAAGGTATTTCCTACGATTTCAAAGGATTTTAAATATTCTAGGGTATTTCAAAAGATTTCAAGGAATTTTCAAGATATTTACAAAATTTCAAAGGGTTTTAATGATGTTAAGGGATTTAAACAAATTTCGTGCAGTTTTGAATGAATTTCTAGAATTTGGAAAGATTTTGAAGGACTTTCCAGGACTTATAGGACTTAAGGATACTTTAAAAGATTCCCAGGAATTTTACAATATTTTAATGCATTTCAAAGAAATTATTTACAGGAAGTGAAGGATTTCAAAGATTTGAAGAGATTTCAGAGATTTTTTAGCGGATTTTAAGAATGTTAAGGGAATTCAAAGGATTTTATTAGGTTTTAGGGTATTTTAAAAAGATTCCGAGGAATTTGCAATAGCTTAAGAAATTCAAAGTTATTGAAAAACATTTCAAAGGGTTTAAAATATTTCAGGGTATTTCCCAATATTCCAAGGAATTTTCAAGAGATTTCAAACATTTCCGAGGATTTTAAAAATTGTAAAGGATTTAAAAAGCTCCCAAGGTATTTCAAAGATTTTCTAGGATTTCAGGAAGTATCACTAGATTTCATGGAATTTTGCAGACTTTTCAAGGTATTTTATTGGCTTCTAACGGATTTTTAAGATCTAAAGTGATTTTATAATTTTTTAAATATAAACTTATTAAGCTAAACTTAACTTGAATGCAAACTTGACGCATTAAAAATTGAACAATTCCAAACGTTTAAAATTAGTAATTTTCAAATTGTGCAGCACGCTTTTTAAACTTAAAAAATATATTTACTTGCAACTTGGAATGTTTTTCGAAAAATTAATTTCGTGTAACCTAATTTTTCCAATATTTTTAATAGCGATATAACTACAGGACGTTTTCTGGCTATAAGGGTCAAAACTATTAAATAATATTCGCCATATTGCTAGGAAGAGAGAATATTTAAAGAAGTGTTTGGACATAAAAGTGACCTGAGTCTATAAAAATGTCAGTCACGAGGTTTTGACAGAGTCGATATCTAGGGTCCACCCAAAGCCCATTCGTTGACGTAGGGGATTAAGAATCGGAGGGTTAAAGGAATTTAGGAACAGGATCGAAGAACTTCATCAATCTCTTTTCCACTGACTTCACCCTTCCTTCTCAAATAGAAAAAGGAAACAAATATTCACACAAAAAGTGAAATAATAATACTTCTCTTGTAATTTGTGTTTTCCTAATTTCTACATTCTAATTTTTATTTTATTTGAAGCCTTATTTTAAAGTATACATTACTAGATAACGAACCGTTTTTTTAAATCAAAAATGGGTTTATTACATACAAAATTCTTAAAAAATTAAATGAACATTGTGGTAAAAGAATTTTTTTCCAATCTCGTTTTATGACACAACAATTTTCCATTAGATTTTTATCTGGGGAGCTTCTTTTTATTTTTTTCTAACTGAAAATTGAATTTTTCATCGCAATCTACAGTCTAGCTTGCTCAGGTTTTAGGTTAGTGGCACTTTAAAATTGTCAACTTCCACATCCCCTGAAAAATACCCATTTTGTTGGTTATCTAGTTTTGTACTGCCGCCCTTCAATAAATGTCCAACGTAATTGAAATTTTGCCGTACTGGAATTTATGTGGCATGTATTGATAACGTAATAATAAAATATGATCTAAAAATTCTTATCTCTGATAATATTTCTTTCAGAATTGCTTTATCGTGCATGCTTTGTGCCTCAAGGCATGAAGAGTCGTCCAAGTGAAAACAGAGTGTTTTAGTCAGACTCGAGGGTCTTTTTCAGTAGAAAAGGTAGTTTTCATTGGGACATCTCTCTTTTCAGTCTCATCGACCTTCCAATCAGTTCCAGTTCCAAAAAGAGGATTTTCTTTTCACAATGGGAAACAAACCAAAAAGAGTGATAAATAATGTGCGTTATGAATGTTATTAAATTATAAATCTAATATTCATAATTAATTATAGGAAACGTGAATATGAATGAAAAATTCTAATTACTTGTAAACTATAATTACAATAATTGTACACTGACCTAAATTTAATATCAAACGCTATTCTATGTAAATAATTAATTTATAACAATAATAATCAGATTTAGTTTAATAACTTTGAACTTAAAGCTTGACTTTGAAACTTGTTGTTTTACATTTTTAGTTTCGCACAGATGCATTGTGAGATATTTTGGGCAGTTTTTTATTTTTAATTTCTAAACAAAGTCATTTAAAATTTTGAAACTTCACAAAATTGTGCTTTGATGTAAGTACTTAATTGAAATACATTTAGAAAAAAAGATTGTTCATCAAAGAAAATGTGGCTTGATAGAAACCTCATAATTACATTTTACTATATTTACAAAACCATTTCTTTTGACAGAAAAAATATTAAAAATTTTCCAAACATTTTCTGTCGACTTTAAACATGTTGCGCCATGCAGACACAAATTTTGCCATTTAATAGAAATTTACCTTTACCTTCAAATTCATCAGAAGGATATTGAAAAATATTTATTATATTAGATTTTATTTAAATTAAAAAAAAAAATTAATGAATTATTCTCAGGACTACCGTAGCCTAATTTACTTGAAAAGGTGACCTATTTAAATCGCAAAAGTTACCAAAAGTGACTAACTTATAACCCAAAAAAAGGCGAATTAATATTATAAATATGACTAACGTTCTTTTGAATCTAAAAGAATTCAAAAGAATTTCATTCACATGACTTCAAAACAATTCAAATTTAAAATGATTAATTTTTCAATTTCAGTAAAATTGTAGTAAATTTAGCAGAATTTAAGGAAAATCAGAAGAATTTGATGAAATTCATAAAAATTCAGGATGAATTAAAATAAATTGAAGTGAATTGAAAGCAAATTAAAACTATGCAAAAATTTATTGAATTTATTAAGTTGGAAATGAGTTAAAAGAATGCAAGGGGATTCAACATTTTTTTAAATTCCTTTAAATAATTAAAATCCTTGAAAAAACCTTGAAATTGTTCAAATCTCCTGAAAATGCTTTGGAATCTTTTGAAACACCCTAAAATGTTTCAAATCCTTCGAAATTCCATTAAATTACTGAAATCAATCAAAAAATCCTTGATTAAAAATCTGGAATTGAAAAATCTTTGGGATCTTTTAAAATGCCCTAAAATATTTCAAGTGATATAAAATCACTTCAAATTATTGAAATCTATGAGAAATACCTTAAGATATTTTAAATCCTTTAAAATCTTTTGAGCTTCCTTGCAATTTTTCAAAACTCCTAAAAATTCCTTCAAATTTTTTAAACCATTTAAAATCTTTTGAAACTTTTTAAAGTTTTTTTAAATTCCTCGGCAGTTTCATAAATACCTTACAATCTTTATAATCCTTTGGATTATCTTTAAATGATTTAAATCTTTTTAACATTCCTTGGAAACTTTTAAAACACCCTAAAAGATTTCAAAAGAGTTCAAAAAAATTGAAAATAGGTATAGACCTGAAATCCTTTTAAAGCACTTAAAATTTCCTTGGAATTAAAAAAAATACCCTAGAATCTTTAAAAATCCTTTGGAATCTCTTCAAATTATTAAAATATGACAAAAATTCCTTAGAATCTTTCAAAAAACCCTAAAATATTGCAAATCCTTATAAATCTTTTGAAATCACGAGAAACTTTTTAAAGCTCTTGACAATTCCTGACCTGCGGCCACCATGAGCCAGTTAAAGCAAGAAAAACAAAAAAATTTGTTTTCTAAAAATGTTTTTTTTCGGGTTTACTTCCAAAACAGGAAAAGCTACAACTTTTTTGACGAGAAAAAAATATGTGCAATCAAATGTCATATAAATCTACTTTTTAAAAAAAATTCGAAACTTGTTTGAAAAGTGTCTAAACGCACCAGTCTGTAAACGATAAGACATGTGATATGATCGCGTATAGACCACTCGTATATAAATCGATTCATTATGCTGCCCTCTTTTTTCCAATTTTATAGACTATCGATTATTATCGTTCACTTATGCTGATTTATGGAACAAGTGCCAACAAGGCGCCTACCTTTTTTTCTTGACGCCACTTTCTTCGCGGATGTTTTATTGTCTCTACAGTCCACAGCTTTCAGATTAATAAAACTGAAGTAATAACTTAGATTTTTCTACTCTTGTGCGAAAATAGTATATGACCCACAATTTACACTAACGACAGATATTGTCTGACCATTAACCGGGTGACCTATTAAAAATTAGCCTTGACTTTGAAATGGAATAACGCCGTCCAGATCACAGATAAACATCCTTCTGTAAAAAATAGTGGTGTCACAAAAATCTCGAAAGCATTGGTGTCGATTTTCCCCAATGCCGATTGGGTAATTTGAAAAAACTCGAAGGAAAGAATGTTGCCAAATTTACAAACATGATTAAGAATTTCAGTTTCAGTTGAAGAGCAGTGAGAAAGAATGTCACGACTAGCACATCCAGTTTCTCCTTTTTACGTGTTTCGGGGATGCTCGCCGGTTATTTTGAACCAATAAAGAAAAAAATCGTACCACACAGTTTTAAGAAAAAAGATTTTTTCATTTTTAACAATTAAAAATCTCATTTTTCTCGAAAGCAAAGCAAAATATGAATAGCAGTTCATAGTTCAAAATCTTTCAGCCTTCTGAAATCTATTCAATTGTATCCTTTCCAGATGTTTATATAGTATAATTCAATCAATGTTTCCAAAAATATAGAGAAAATCTACTAAAATATAAAATAATACTAAAAATCAAATAGATTAACGAATTTTAACATTTGGTTTTCATAAACGTTGGTTTTTAGTTCACTGTCTATTTAAAGAAAATGTTCTATAAGGTTATTACGGGTCCTGAGCTTCAAAGGAAAGAAAAATTGGTTTTTATCTCCGAAATCGAAGAAATATAATTTTTACCGATTTAAAATCTCATTTTTCTCGAAAACTACGCAAAATATGAATAGCCGTTTATGGTTCAAAATTGTTCAGCTTCCTGAAATATATTAAGTTGTACCCTTTCCAGATGTTTATATTGCTTAATTCAATAAATTCTTCCAAAAATATAGAAAAAATCTACTAAAATAGCATTTAGTTTAACGAATTTTAACATTTGATTTTTATAAACGTTGGTTTTTAGTTCACTGACTATTTAAAGAAAATGTTCTATGACGTTATTAAGGGGCCTGAGCTTCAAAGGAAAGAAAAATTGGTTTTTATCTCTAAAATCGAAGAAATCTAATTTTTATTGATTCAAAATCTCATTTTTCTCGAAAACTACGCAAAATATGAATAGCCGTTCATAGTTCAAAATTGTTCAGCTTCCTGAAATATATTAAATTGTATCCTTTCCAGATGTTTATATTGCTTAATTCAATAAATTTTTCAACAAATATAGAAAAAAACTATAAAAATCTACTACAATAGCATTTAGTTTAACGAACTTTAACAATTTATTTTTAAAAATGTCTATTTTTAATTCACTGACTATGTAAATGCAATGTTTCATGAGATTATTAAGGCTCCTGAGCTTCAAAGGAAAGAAAAATTGGCTTTTATCGCTAAAATTGAAGAAATATAATTTTTACCGATTCAAAATATCATTTTTCTGGAAAACTACGCAAAATATGAATCGCCGTTCATAGTTCAAAATTGTTCAGCTTCCTGAAATATATTAAATTGTACCCTTTCAAGATGTTTATATTGCTTAATTCAATAAACTCTTCCAAAAATGTAGAAAAAATCAACTAAAATAGCATTTAGTTTAACGAATATTAACATTTGATTTTTAGAAACGTTGGTTTTTATTTCACTGACTATTTAAAGAAAATTTTCCATGAGGTTATTAAGGGTCCTGAGCTTCAAAGGAAAGAAAAATTGGTTTTTATCTCTTAAGTCGAAGAAATATAATTTTTACCGATTCAAAATATCATTTTTCTGGAAAACTACACAAAATATGAATAGCCGTTCATAGTTCAAAATTGTTCAGCTTCCTGAAATATATTAAATTGTAACATTTCCAGATGTTCATATTGCTTAATTCAATACATTTTTCCAAAAATATAGAAAAAAACAATAAAAATCGACTACAATAGCATTTAGTTTAACGAATTTTAACATTCGATTTTTATAAACGTTGGTTTTTAGTTCACTGATTATTTAAAGAAAATGTTCTATGAGGTTATTAAGGGTCCTGAGCTTCAAAGGAAAGAAAAATTGGTTTTTATCTCTAAAATCGA
>CAKNYM010051593.1:146280-215476 GCA_932195095.1 Andricus curvator | reverse complement strand
CTTCAAAGGAAAGAAAAATTGGTTTTTATCTCTAAAATCGAAGAAATATAATTTTTACCGATTGATAATCTCATTTTTCTCGAAAACTACGCAAAATATGAATAGCCGTACATAGTTCAAAATTGTTCAGCTTCCTGAAATATATTAAATTGTGCCCTTTCCAGATTTTTATATTGCTCAATTCAATACATTTTTCCAAAAATATAGAAAAAACGATAAAAATCGACTACAATAGCATTTAGTTTAACGAACTTTAACATTTTACTGTCAAAAATGTTTATTTTTAGTTCACTGACTATGTCAAGACAATGTTTCTCGAGATTATTAAGGCTCCTGAGCTTCAAAGGAAAGAAGAATTGGCTTTTATCGCTAAAATAGAAGAAATATAATTTTCACCGATTGAAAATCTCATTTTTCTCGAAAACAAAGCAAAATATGAATAACATTTCATTGTTCAAAATCTTTCAGCTTCCTGAAATCTATTAAATTGCATCCTTTCCAGATGTTTATATAGTATAATTCAATAAATGTTTCCAAAAATATAGAAAAAATCAACTAAAATAGCATTTAGTTTAACGAATTTGAACATTTGATTTTTATAAACGTTGGTTTTTAGTTCACAGACTATTTGAAGAAAATGTTCTATGTGGTTATTAAGGGGCCTAATCTTCAAAGGAAAGAAAATTTGTTTTTTATCTCTAAAATCGAAGAAATATAATTTTTACCGATTCAAAATCTCATTTTTCTCGAAAACTACGCAAAATATGAAGAGCCGTTCGTAGTTCAAAATTGTTCAACTTCCTGAAATATATTAAATTGTACCCTTTCCAGATGTTTATTTGCTTAATTCAAGAAATTTTTCCAAAAATATAGAAAAAAACGATAAAAATCGACTACAATAGCATTTAGTTTAACGAACTTTAACATTTTATTTTCAAAAATGTTTATTTTTAGTTCACTGACTATGTAAAGACAATGTTTCATGAGATTATTAAGGCTCCTGAGCTTGAAAGGAAAGAAAAATTGGCTCTTATCGCTAAAATTGAAGAAATATAATTTTTACCGATTCAAAATCTCATTTTTCTCGAAATCGAAGCAAAACAGGAATAGCAATTTATATTTAAAAATTGTTCAAATTTGTTTTAACAACAATTTTCAAAAAAATATAAAAAATCTATTAAAGCGACTAAGTAAAATAGCATTCAGTTTGACGAATTTCAAGATTTTATTTTCAAAAACTTTTTTTTTAGTTGAGTATCAATATTAAAACTCGTGCCCCTTTCAGAAATCTATAAAATGATACCCTTAGCAGATATTTATCTTGTGTATTTGATAAATTAAAAAAAAAGATTTAAAAAATCAGTAAAAATCGACTTATGTTTATTCAAATATACAAGATAAATATCTGGTGAGGGTATCATTTTATAGATTTCAGGAAGGGTGACGAGTATGAATATTGACACTTAACTAAAAAAAAAAACGTTTTTAAAAATAAAATCTTGATGGTCGTCAAACTAAATGCTATTTTAGTCGCTTTAATAGATTTTTGATATTTTTTTGAATATTTTGGTTAAAACACACAAGATATACATCTGGTAAGGGTACATTTTCATAGACTTCAGGAAGCTGAACATTTTTTAACTATGAACTGCTATTCATATTTTGCATGGTTTTCGAGAAAAATGAGATTTTGAATCAAAAAAATTATATTTCTTCAATTTTATAGACAAAACCCCATTCTTCTTTACTTTGAAGCTCAGGAATCTTAATAATCTCATGGAACATGTTCGTTACATAGTCAGTGAACTAAAAACCAACGTTTATAAAAATCAAATGTTAAAATTCGTTAAACTAAATGCTATTTTAGTCGATTTTTGTCAATTTTTTCTATATTTAAAAAAAAAATTATTGAATTAAACAATATAAACATCTGGAGAGGGTACAATGTATTAGATTTCAGGAAGCTGAACAATTTTCAACTATGAACTGCTCTTCATATATTGCGTCGTTTTCGAGAAAAAGGAGATTTTTAATTGTCAAAAATGAAGAAAAAAAATTTTAACCGTGTAGTACGCTTTTTTTCTTTTTTGGCTCAAAATAACTGGGGAGCATCCCCGAAACACGTACACAAGAGAAATTGAATGTGCCAGTACTTTTTGGTTGAACTTCATCGAGGCTAGCCGTGATGTTACATTTGTGTTCATCATAAAACTGACGAAAATGTAAGAATTACTAATGTAAAGTTTTATTATTTTACCAAAGCCAGACATATTTAGCAGAATTAAAATCTATTTGAGCAAAAGTAACTTTGTCGTCAAATATCAATCAAATCTTGTATTTTTGCAACAGGTCATAAATAGCCATTTTTCAATAATTTCATTACATTATCTAAATAGAAATACTTATTTTTGAAACCCAAAACTTACTCAAGAAGATAAATTTTTAACAAAAAATAATTCATTTTTAACAAAAAAAAGGAATTTAAAAAAGAGTAGTTAAATTTTAAAGAAAAAAAATGAATTTTTGAATAAAATAATGTATCTTCAACTTAAAAAATGAATTGTTAATCTAGTAGTTGTATTTTTAATCCAAAAGATGAATTTTCTACCAAAAAATAAAAATTTTTAACAAAATAAATTAATTTTTAAAAAAATAGTTAAACTTTCAACCAAGAAGATTAAATATCTATCAAAAAATATAAATTTTCGACCAAAAACGGAATAGTTAAATTTTCAGTTTAAAAAAAGATCAATAAAAAGACTAATTTTCAATCAAAGAAATGAATTTTCAACCCAACAAGTTAATTTTCGACCACTAAAGATTGATTTTTAACAAAATACATGAATTTTCAACCAAATTTTGATTTTTCAAATGAATTTTCAACCTAATAGTTAAATTTTCCGCAACAAAAAAAAAAGAATTTTCAATGAAAAAGATGAATTAGTTAACAAGAAGATTGATATTTACCACAAAAGACAAAGTTTCAACAAAAGACAGAAATTTCCAACCAAATGGCTGAATTTTCAACTGAAGACGATAAATTTCAAACCAAACATTGAATAGTTAAATTTTCGGTTTAAAAAATTGATTAAAAAGAAACGAATTTTCAACAAAATAGTTAGATTTTCAAAAAAACAGATGAATTTTCAACGAACAAGATTAAACGTCTATGAAAAAAGATCAATTTTCCGAAAAAAATGGAATACTTAAATTTACAGTTGAAAAAATTAATTTCCAATTGAAAAAAAAATGTATTCAAAGAAATGAAGTTTCGACCAAAAAGATTAATTTTCTGCTGAAAAAGATTAATTTTTAACACAATACATGAATTTTCAAACAAATTTTGAATTTTTAACGTAATATTCTAATTTTCATCCAAAGAAATACATTTTTAACTAAAAAGTTCAATTAGTCACCAAGAAGATTAATATTCTACCACAAAAGACAGAAATTTCCAACCGAATAGCTGCATTTTCAACTGAAGACGATAAATGTCAAACCAAACATGGAATAGTTAAATTTTCAGTTTGAAGAATTGATTTAAAAAAAATGAAGTTGAAACAAAATAGTGAAATTTTCAACCAAGAAGATTAAACGTCTATGAAAGAAGATAATTTTTCGGCAAAAAATGGAATAGTTACATTTACAGCTGAAAAAATTAATTTTCAATTTAAAAAAATTTCATTCAAAGAAATGAACTTTCAACCAAAAAGATTAATTTTCTGCTAAAAAAGATTAACTAAAAAAAAATGCATGAATTTTCAACCAAATTTTGAATTTTTAAAGGAATTTTCAACCTAATAGTTCAATTATTCACCAAGAAGATTAATATTCTACCACAAAAGATGAAAAATTCAAAATCGTTCAATATGTTCTTCTTAAGTATCAAACGCTTTTAATTTGAAATTATTGATTATAGTTAATATTTGAAAATATGTTTAAAATTGTGTTTCCGAATTGGTTATATTTTTAATGTTAGGAAATAAAAATCCAGAGACTTCGCGCGCGTGCATTTTCTGCTAGTATTTTCTAATCATTAATTCTTGCTTATAAAATTGAACATAAGAAGGATAGTAGAAAATCCATAAAATGTTGAAATTTCGTTCAAAATTTGAAACACGTTCGGTAACCAAGTACATTTTATGCAGTAAAAGCATTCTTCTCAGTAGGATTTGAGAAATCTCATCCGCATCGCAATGGGACATCCTTCAAGGGACTTTGTCGCTTGGGATTTGTATGAAAAAGAGTCACTTCGAGATCTTCATCCTTTCCGGTCTTTCATGCTTTTTACTTATTCTTTTCTCAGTAAAGTGCTTGAATATAATATTATCTTTTCATATACGTCAAGAATATTCTAGAAGACCTAAATAAAACTCTTCATGAAATAAAATTGAATACTAAATTCATTTAAAAATGAAGGAACCGATCTCATTATTTTCAGGGATCATTTTTATCCCGTAATCGGCATCAATCTGTTTTTTTGTGACCTCAAATTAAATTTCTTTGATAAAAGATCTGTCACAACTTTTCTGCTTATTAGTTTCTTTCTTCTGACCTTCAGAATTTTTTCGTCAATTTTTCGAGAGTATAATAATATCAATATATTTTAATATAATTCGAACTATTAGGATAACTATTAGGAATTAAAAATTTTCAAATTCAAGCCTTACATGTTCAAATTATAAGAACTTTAAATTTAAAGTTTTGAAATTCCAATAATCTTTTCTCGTAAAAACTTATATTTCTCATACCTAACATTATTCATCGGCAAATTATAGCGACTGAAACGCTAGGCGGCACAGAAAATAATTTAAAAATAAATAAATTACGAATATTAAAATTTTTTTTTCATCCATCATTCTTATTTCCGATGTTAAGCTTGCAGGTCTTGAAACTTTTATATTTATGTTTCCGAATCTACAAGATAAAAATTTCACATTATTTGGTGAATATTTGATTGCACTGTTTTTTAAGTTTTTTTATACGGCCGAGTTTCTGCATCTCCAATGTTTTGAAAGTGTTAACTTTCTCGATTATTTATAAAAGTAAATTGGATTACAGCATTCGGATTCGTATAAAACTTTAATTAGCTCTTCATTTTCTTTATTTTCTTATTTATTTTTCTCATTTTCTAGAAAAGCTACTGTAACGTGCTTAGTCGATAATTAACTGGTAATCACTAACAAGCTAGATATTTACAATTGACAAATTATTAAAACAAAGGTTTGAATTTCTTCTTTAATTGACTCTTCATTTTCTCTATTTTCTTATTTATTTTTCCTCCTTTATTTTTTTTTTATTTTCTACAAAAGCAACTGTAATTACAACTTTTTTCTATTACTCGGGCGAATTTTGTACTTTTTTGGTACTTTTTTTGTATATTGCTGTATTTTATTGTAGTTTTAATTTCCTACAAGAATTTACAACTATAAGAAGCTACCGGAATTTTCAGTTTGTAAGAAGAATAAAAATTTCTTTTTTACGTCTGGGAAAATTTATAATTTAGAAATTTATGATAGAACCTAATGAAAACGACATCTTCGTTTAGCAGCCAAAAAGTTATTCTTTTTCGACCTAGGATGACAAATATTTAGAATATTGCAATGAGATAATTTGAAATTAAGATGTATCCATGATAGCTATTACAAAAAAAGCTTCTATGTTTAAACCTTAAAGAAATGGTAGAATATTAAAAGACAATAATGAATAATCGTTATCAAACAAAAAATCCTTACATTTAAAGTTTTGTTTTTCAAATATATAGCAATCGATTGGATACCATGTGTGTCATTTAAAATGTTTTTATTGCAATTTTCTCAATATCTGTCATCCTAGATCGAAAAAGAATAACTTTTTGACTGAAAATAAAAATTATTGAACAATTGAGAAACAATTGAACACGGTCGTTGAAATTAAAAGAATTGAACTCTTCAAGATAAATTTTTTTCATTTAAAGTTATAAAAACTTAACTGCAAATTAAGACCATCAAAGTAAACTACTTTTGAATTTAAAACTTTAAAAATCAAAGCTTGGAACTTTTTTAAGTCAAGTGTTCAATAATTACGCGTATAAAATGGATGCTTTTAACACTTTTCCATTGAAAATTTTGTCATTAAAAGCCATTAAAGTGCAACATTTTTAATTTTTAAATATTGTACAGTTCCAAGATTTCAAAAGAATAGAAATCCACGCTATCATTTTCAATACTATAAATTGAAGAATGAATCAAAAAATTTATAAATTTTAAAAATTATATCGTTTTAATCAATTTTAAGCTAGAATCATTATTTATAGATCAAAATTTGTTTTAAAATCTTTTTAAATATTCTCTTAAAAATTGGTTTAAAAAATCATTCAAAAATTTTCCAGGCATCTGATGAAAATTTGTTTATTGTCTTGGAATTCGAATTTTTTCTAAAATTTTCCGAAAATCCTGCAAGATTAAAACAAATTGCTTGAAAATCTTCCAGATTCTTTTTTGAAAATTTTGAAAATCTTTTTAAATATTCTTTTAAAATTAATTTAAACAAAAATCATTTGTAGTTTTTCTAGGAATTTTGATACAAATTTTTTATTCTTTTGAAACCGTTCAAAATTGTTAAAAGGCTTCTAAATATTTTATTATTTGAAATCTTCATAAATCTACATTTTGTTTGAAATGTTTTGAATTTTTTTTTAATTATTTTGAAATCTTTTTAAAACTTCGAAATATGTCTTAAACCACCTGGAATTTTTTCCAAATTAATAATTGTTCAATTGTTATTCATTAATCAAATCTTTTTTCTAAATCTTGTTAAATATTCTCTGAACATTAATTTTTCAAAACAAAAAATCATTAAAATTTTTTCTATCAATCTTAAGAAAATTTTTTTATTTTCTTAAAACTTTTAAAGATCCATAAAAAGCTTCAAAATTTTAGTTCGAAATGTTTAAAATTTTGGATTCGTAATAAATTAGATATTATTTTAAACTTGAACATATACGGAACTGAAGATAGGTGCGTTTCTAACAATTGACATAATTATAATTTAATAAAATCCATCGCTTTTATTATTAATGCATCAGTGATGAATGTGTCCTGAATGTTAATATCTTGCAAAATAAACTTATACACACTTTTAAATGAAGTTTTTTTCATTAAAATGCATTTCCTTGTTTGAATTAATTATCATAAAATTATTTTTCAAAATAAATAACATCTCTGATTTAAAATTACGTTTTATAAATTTTAGTTTAGATTAGTTTGAATAGGTAAAATTTAAATTTTAAAAAAAATGTTGCGTAACTGAAATTGCTGCTTGGTCTCTGATTTATTCTAATAGCAAAAGTTCTTCGTAAAAGCGTAATATTAAAAAAAAATTGTAGTTTCTTGTAAAAACTTATATATTACATGTCCTACAAATGCGGATGCGGATTCAAAAAGTATTGCTTCTAAAAATGTATATTTTTTTGTTTAAATTTGTAAATTTCTACAATAAACTACCAGTATTTACAACATAATTTCAAGTACAGTTTCCCAATATTTCAACTTTCGTGAAATTTTATATATTTTTTAAAAGATTTGTAATTTTGTACAATAATTTACGTAAACTTAAAAGTGTTTTCATGACGCCAAATACCCAAATTAAAGAAATATGAAATCCTGTAGTCTTCTGTAATACCTTGTAGATTTTTACAACAAAGTTAAAAAATATTAATAACAAATTATACAAATTTTTGAGTTGTAGAAACTTATTCTTTATTGTTATTTTTTTATTATTCTACAAGAAAATACGAGACAAAATTATCTGTTGGTATTTAATTGTATTTTTTTTGGGTACATTCTTGTACAGTTTTCACAAAAAAGTACATATTTTAACAAAAAATTACAGTTATGAAAATGTTGTACTTTCTTGTAAAAACTTTTTCCACCAGGGATTTATTAAATTTCTTCAAATATGTTTTATAAGTTGTTATTGAAAGTTAGTTATTATCTATTCCAGACGTTCTTGTCTCCTCTCGATCCTTCACCATATACCTTGAAAATTGAAAACATTTGAAAATATTAGCTGACAAACTGCTTACAATTTTGAAAATTTTAATAAAAAAACAATATTTTTAAACCCTAAATAATTCGATTATCAAACAAAAAAGGTGATATTGTAAAATTTTAACATGGGTTCCTCACGAAAACATGATTGTTATTTTTCCATCCACCTTTGAAAACATGATTGATTAAATCTACAAGCGTAACTGAAATTGCCTTCTTCAGTTTTTATCAAATTATGTGGCGACATTTTGACACATGAGGTCGATTTTTACGAAGGCAAAATATTCTCGCAAATCTGACACAAAATCTGCTTAAATGTAATTTCTTTCATAACTCGGCACCCCCGACAGTTATTAGTCATCTCGGCTACAAATAGGGAGACCTCACGCGATATAATTATTATTTAGGACGTATACTCAATAAGGTTCGGTCAATTTTTTCACGACAATTAATCTCTCGGAGTTTTTTCCACCTTAAATGCATGAATTACGTAAGTTTTTGTCTAACATTTTTAACCACATACCCCCATTTGTGAGAGACCGTAATCCCCCCCCCCCCCCCCTAACCCCGGCTCCCTACCTTACGTAATTTTTACGGATTAAATTTTTTACGTCAGTTTATTTAGGGGTCATCCAAATACAAAGTAAGACGATTTGGATTGAGGGGGGGGGGGGTGGAAAATCATACTGTTTCTCATAAGTTAATAAAGTAGTTCCACTTTCGACCAAGTGGTTAAATTTTCAACCAAAAAAGATGTATTTACAATAAAGTGCATCCATTTTCAAGAAAATAGTTGAATTTTCATCTAAAAACGATCAATTTTTAACCAAAAATGGAATAGTTAACTTAGCAGTTAAAAAAATAATTTTGAAACAAAGATTCATGCAGATTTATTTTCAACCAAGCAGTTGCATTTTTTAACAAAAAGATGAGATTTTTACCAAAAGAAATGAATTTTTAAAACAAAAAGATGAATTCACTACACGAGTTGAATTTTCAATTAACAAATATTTTTTAGTCAATAAAAAAAATGTTCATACAAAATGTTAAATTTTCAAGTAAAAAAGAGGAACTTTCTACAAAGAAGTTGAATTTTCAACGAAATAATTCAGTTTTGAACCTCAAAGATTAATTTTTAACCAAAAGGATTAATTTTCTACCAAAAAGTCAAATCTTTAACGAAATACATCAATTTTCAACCAAATAGTTGAATTTTCAACCAAGAGGATTAATTTTTTATCAAAAAGGACGAATTTTCAACAAAATACCTACATTTCTAACCAAAAAGCTGAATTTATATCAAATTTCATCATTTTTTCTTCAAATAGTTACATTTTTAAACTAAAAAGATCAATTTTCAACCCAAAATGAAATAATTAAATTTGCATTCAAAAAATGAATTTTCAATTTAAAAACGAATTTTCTACAAAACAGTTGAGTTTCCTACTAAGTAGTTGAATTTTCTACCCATTTGTTGCAGTTTTAATGCAAAAAGAAGAATTCCCTACAAAACATTTGATTTTTCAGAAAGAAGTTAATTTTCAACAAAACAGTTGAATTTTCAACCAAATATTTAATGTTTAATTCTAAAGAATTAATGTCAAACCAAAAAACGAATTGTCAACTAAGTAGATCAGTTTTCAAGGAAAGCGATAAATATTTAACTAAAATTCGAAATTTTTCAACAAAAGAATGAATTTTTAAGAAAGTAGTTCAACTGTCGATCAAGGAGTGGAATTTTCAACTTAAAAAGATGCATTTTCCACACAAAAATTAATTTTGAAGAAAGTAGTTCAACTGTTAACCAATAAGCGGAATTTTCAGCAAAAAGTATAATAGTTGATATTTCAAAAGAAAAATGTATATTTATTTTAAATCAGAAATAGTTGAATTTAACGTTAAATTCGAATTCTCAAAAAATACTCGAATCCTCAAATACAATAGATTAATTTTCAAAATTTGATTTTTAACCGAAAAGTTGATTTTCTACCAAAAAAGGGAAGTTTCCACATGAATTTTCTACCAAGAAGTTACATTTTCAACTAAGAAGATTCATTTTCTACCAAAAAAGTTGAAGTTAAAAAAAAATAAATAAATTTTGAATCAAATAGTTGAATTTTCAACCAGGAGGGTTAATTTTCTTCTAAAAAAAGTCGAACTTCCAACAAACAAAAATTTTTAACCATATAATTGAATTTTTAATTAGGAAAGATAAATTTGCAATAAAAGATAGAATAGTTAAATTTTCAAATAAAGAAATTAATTTTAAACTTAAATGTTTAATCTTGAACTGAAAAAATGAATGTTTAACAAATCAGTTTGACTTTAGACTAAATAGATGAGTTTCTACCAAATTGTTGAATTTTCCAGCCGAAAATATGAATCTTCTATAAAACAGTTGAATTTTGAACCGAAACATGTGAATTTTCAGGAGAGAAGTAAATTTTCAACCAAAAGACATTAATTGTTAACCAGAATGTTGCAGTTTTGACCAAAAAATATAAAATTTCTACAAAACAGTTGAATTTTCAGCCAAAAAGGATTACTGTGAAGCCTGTGGTGGATAAATATGAATTTTGATCATTTATGGACTAAAGATTGATAGTTTGAGTAAATATTGAAGTTCATTTTTAATACTTTAAAAATATTAATTTTGAAAAAATATATTACTAGGCACTCCTAATATTATAAGGTAAATTACAACTACCCGTGTAGAAATTTGGTCATGGCCCAAACAGGGCCCAGGCTTGGCAAAACTAGGCCCTGGCCTGGCGATCTAGCCTGGGCCAAGCTTGAATGAAACGCCAAATCTGGCCAGGGCCAGGTTATATTGCCAGGCTCGATCGCCCAGCTTGGCCCAGGCTTGGCCCAGGCTTGGCCCAGGCTTGGCCCAGGCTTGGCCCAGGCTTGGCCCTAGTTTATTATCGATTCGCAGCTTCCTCATCATCTGCGTCATCATCATCTATATACAATAATTTTTCAATTTACGTCCGCCATGCTTGTTTTGTAAATTAAAGTTTTAAACATCATTACATACATCAACAATATATTTACACTCGATAATTCGATGAAAAAGTTTTCTCAATTTGAGGTTAGAAGTGACATGTAATCTTGATGTGAAAATATTATTTATAATTAATATAAGTACTTACTTGCACTTTCACCGCGTAAATATTGGATACTGCCGAGTGCTCGATGCCTCCGGACTCTCAGAGTGCTTTTTATTTTAGGCATTTTTATCGCAATTTAATTTCAATGATGATTTGTATTTTGTTCATCGACCATCATCATCATCACCATCACCACTATTTTCACTCACACAAAATTTATAAGTTCAGTTTGGATCAAATTCTGACTCGAATTACCTATCAAGATACTTTAAGAATGTTAATTTATACCAAATTAGCCACTTTGTAAAGATTCACACTCGAAACTCCAAAGTAATAACTAAACAAAGAGAATAGTACTACGCCATCTGTCGTCAATTTTTGGAACTTTGACACTAGCTGGGCCCAAGCTCGAGCCATTGCAAAGTTCGAGCTAGATCCAGGCTAGGGGCGCCCAGCCTGGCCCAAGTCTGGAACATGGAACAAACTTGGCGATTTCTGCTCGGGTAATACTGTTACAATATCAGTATAGTAACATAAATTTATTTTACATTAGTAGATGAGGAAGCTGCGTTCTATTTATAGATTCCTGTTACCGACATGTTACCGACATCGAGATGGTTCTATAGCTGAAGTGGTTCGTGTCCGTACCCAGCTAACACAGTTACTAGTCCGAATAGTCACATAATTGTAACAAGATTAAAAAAACCAGTTACTGGTGACTTCCATGCTGGTCACCCAGTGACAATATATTTCCCACTCAAAGTAGTAACAAATTACAAGCGAAGCAGGTAACATTATCCCGCCATTGTAATCACATGCTTGTAACAAAGTGATGTTTGGAAACGCAACGTGCAATGACAGCTTAACCTCAAAATATACATCGTTTCGGAATTATAATTATGAATATTTTTGCAAAAATGTTGGAAAGGAACATAATTAAACGATAAATAAGTTCCAGAAAAGGGAGATAATATGTGAACAAAGCTTTTATAAAAAAACAGATATTTATCAGCTGAACCCTTACGAAAAAGAAATTACATTATAGAGGTTAGACCCAAAATGTATATGTATAAATGAAGATCGCTGCCGGCTGTTACCGCCATGTTACTAGTCTGACAGGGAACGGTTGCAAACAAGCCTCCCTAGTAAACTACGGCGATTATGCCGTTACCTGCTAGGAGACTGAGATACAAGTAACAATTCCTCTGATAACATGTGATCATTCAGGAACCTTTCAGGATGGTAACAGGTTAGCTGGGTACTACGTTTCTAGAGTATTCTCGAAGGTTACCGATGACGTCATCAAAAAAAATTCTATAAACTTAGCTTTGTTTCAAGGTTCTCGAAGGTTCTAGACTACAGAAGAATATTTTTCATAAGTTATTTGGGCATTTTATAAAGACAGGAATTTATAATTCAATGTATTATCTATAAGGAAACAATAAATCAAATTTCTAGACAAAGTGAAATGTCATACATAGCTCATATATGAAATTGGACTCGTGCACCTGTATCTTTTGCACATTAAATAAAAAATAAATAAATTTGTTAATTAAATATATTATCTATGATAAATCAATAAATTATCTTTGTTTTCCTCATAACTATACTAATTGAGGTAATAAATAACCTTGAAGTTGTTTATGCAAAATTTGTTTTACAAAATAGTGCAATGTCATTTTATGACGTCATTGGTAACCTTACAGAATATTCTAGAATCTTAGCAAGGACACGAACCACTTCAGCTATAGAATGTTGTCGATGTCGGTAACGTGTCGGTAACAAAAGTCTATAATTAGAATGCAGCTCATTCATCTACTTACATGTAATGCACTAGGTACTGCAGTAAGTTCTAGATTGCGCTGACAAACAGCTGTTCGAAATAAAATCTTTTCAACTTTTGTTTTTTAATTATTCGCAGGCTTTCCGCGCGTGGGTGTGAACCATTTATTTCGAACGAAGGGTTCGTTCTTACGGTTTAGGAATTTTTCACCCCCATGAAATGATAGAATACAGGAGAAAGAAATTTCTGATGTATCGAAGTAGAAAATGAACGACCTACACCTGCGAACATCAAAATCGATTCTGAAACCTGATTACCTCTCTAATCACGTTTTTAAATTGGCTTTAAATCATATACGCGGGAAGATTTAGTACGTAGAGTAAATTGTGAAGGGATCGTCTTACTTTGAAATTTGAGCGTCATCATCCGTGAAAACGTAAGCACGAAATTTTCACCCTACCTACCGTTTTATGAACCTAATAAACTGAAGAAACTTGACAAGATTCGCATTACTATCAAGGGGATGATTACAGATTTCGCAAATTTCATCAAACTGCTTTAAAGCCTGTATATTTTAAAGCTAAAGCAAAATATTAAAAGTTAGTGTTACAAAAATGAAAAATAATTATTTTGTCAATCCCAAATCGTAGTATTTTACAAAATCAATAACAATAAATAGTAATTCAATATTTGAAACTAAGTTTTTTTTAACAAAGTTTCGGTTAGACTGGTTTAATATAATAGAAATCTTTTTGGAGGCCTAATACCAGTATTTTTTATGTTAGATTCAACAGAGGTCTCCGTTATAGAATCCTTGATAAGTAGATAATCGACTATATCAAAATTAATTTTTATTATGCGAAATTAAATTAAAACGCGAGAAATTAAGTTCTAAAAAATTCACTGCGAACTGGATTGGAACCAGCAACCAATTCATTACATGTGAGGTGCTCTACCAATTGAGCTATCGCAGTTCCCCAGTGAAAATTTCAGAACTTGTATTTCCTTAATTTCGATCGTAATTATTATTTTAGAGATGTTATTATTTTAAAGCCAGTTATTAATTCAATATTTGAAACTAAGTTTTTTTAAAACAAAGTTTCGGTTAGACTGGTTTAATATGATAAAAATCTTTTTGGAGGCCTAATATCAGTATTTTTTATGTTAGATTCCACAGAGGTCTCCGTTATAGAATCCTTGATAAGTAGATAATCTACTATATCAAAATTAATTTTTATTATGCGAAATTAAATTAAAACGCGAGAAATTAAGTACTAAAAAATTCACTGCGAACTGGATTTGAACCAGCAACCAACTCATTACATGTGAGGTGCTCTACCAATTGAGCTACGCAGTTCACCAGTGAAAATTTCAGAACTTGTATTTCCTTAATTTCGATCGAAATTATTATTTTAGAGATGTTATTATTTTAAGGTCAGTTATTAATTCAATATGTGAAACTAAGTTTTTTTAAACAAAGTTTCGATTAGACTGGTTTAATATGATAGAAATCTTTTTGGAGGCCTAATACCAGTATTTTTGATGTTAGATTCAACAGAGGTCTCCGTTATAGAATCCTTGATAAGTAGATAATCGACTATATCAAAATTAATTTTTATTATGCGAAATTAAATTAAAACGCGAGAAATTAAGTTCTAAAAAATTCACTGCGAACTGGATTGGAACCAGCAACCAACTCATTACATGTGAGGTGCTCTACCAATTGATGATTATCTAGATTATCTAGATCTAGATTATCTACTTATCAACGATTCTATAATAGAGACCTCTGTTGAATCTAACATCAAAAATACTGATATGAGGCCTCCAAAAAGATTTCTATCATATTAAACCAGTCTAACCGAAACTTTGTTTTAAAAAAACTTAGCTTCAAATATTGAATTAATAACTGACCTTAAAATAATAACATCTCTGAGATAATAATTTCGATCGAAATTAAGGAAATACAAGTTCTGAAATTTTCACTGGTGAACTGCGATAGCTCAATTGGTCGAGCACCTAACATGTAATGAGTTGGTTGCTGGTTCAAATCCAGTTCGCAGTGAATTTTTTAGAACTTAATTTCTCGCGTTTTAATTTAATTTCGCATAGTAAAAATTAATTTTCATATAGTAGATTATCTACTTATCAACGATTCTATAACAGAGACCTCTGTTGAATCTAACATAAAAAATTCTGGTATAAGGCCTTCAAATAAATAGTAACTTTGCCTCTTAAACAATTACGATTAAATATTTTCAATATCTTACAAGCTTAATATTTACATTTTTAATATTGGTTGCTGTT
The DNA here is from genome assembly GCA_932195095.1 of Andricus curvator. NCBI lineage: Eukaryota > Metazoa > Arthropoda > Insecta > Hymenoptera > Cynipidae > Andricus > Andricus curvator. The sequence goes on along the minus strand of CAKNYM010051593.1, from coordinate 200,246 downwards.
TAGTTTTAGAAATTCTTTTCTTCTTTGTGGATTTACGAGAACTTCTGGGATCAGTTTAAGTAGCCCATAAAAAATAAGCAGAGTGCTGTGGAAAAATCATTTTTAATGTGACCTTTGCTTTTAGCGAAAATAGCATCTCGCAATATAAACATTCTGCACGTGACAGGATTGTAAAAATATTGCGTATAATAACTGGAAAATTTTCACATTTTTCATAAATATTTTCTCTGAACTTAGATTTTATTTCTTTTAATAATAAATTAAAAATCCATTATTAACCAAATTTTAAATATGTTTTATTAAACAGCTTTAAACCAATCATTAATAATTTTAAATAGAAAGCCCTTGAAATAAAAGAAAAATATGGAACGATTTTTAATTATAAACATCCCAAATCAAATAATTTCGGATTAGGTAAAATTGTGAAGAAGGACAATATTTCGAATGGAATGAAGAATTTAACTCATACAATTTTTAAATAAAAGCATTTAAAATTTAATAATTTGGAATGGACAGTGAATTTAAATCGGAAACTCACGAAATTGACAAATTTTAAACTAAAATTTTGTTTAATTGGACAATTTCATTAGAAAAGAGTGAAAATTGTATCTTCTCTAATTCAAAGTGTTCAAAATTCAGCAATTCTATTTTGAATTAATAATTTCGTAATTTGAATGATTTCAGATTGATAGTTTAAAAATAGAACTATTTTAATGTATTCAAAATTGAATAATTTGACATTAGAACGTTGAAAACTGGATCATTTAAAATTCAAAGGAACTTAAATTGTATGATTTCTGATTAAAATCCTTAAAAAATGATTACTTTCAAATTTAAATAAATTTTAATTCAAAGCGATTAAAATTTGAAAAATTGAAATTGAAACCTAAGTTGAATATTTTAAAGTCAAAGCTTCTAAAATTCTATAATTTTAAATTATTATTACATAAGAAAAATTATTTAAATTATTCTAAAGAAACATTCAAAATGAAGTAATTTTAAATGGGAAATATTCAAAAGTAAAATTCATAAAAGGGAAAAATTTGAAGTTCGTCCAACATAAAAATTCAGAACTCTACAATTATAAACATTCCAAATTATAGAAATTATTCAATCACTGAGGTATGAATTTCATATAGTTCAATTTTTATGTGATTTGGTTTTGAGCAATACAATTTTTTAATTTTTTAATTCAAATCGTTTAGTATTTAACACTTCATTTAGGGTTGTTATTCATTGTTGAAATCTTACAAGCAAATATTTTTTTCATTTTTAATGAATTTTTTTTTAATGTTCAACTAAAAATTGGACAATTTTAAGATACTAAATTCAAAATTAAAATTTGTTTAAAAATATTAAAAATCAAGATCACTATGATCCCAATTTTCGAAATTGCACAATTTTAAACCTTAAAATTCGAAATTCTTTTTATTTTTCAAGTTGAGTGAAATGTTCAATATTTTTTAACATTTTCAAATCAGAAATAATTAACTTTTTAATTCCTAGTTCTAAAATCTTCAGATTTTCAAGGCTTCAATTTGACAAATAATTTTCTTAATTTTTCATTGGTTTGAATTTATTCAGGAGGCATTAAATTCAAGATTATTTAATTAAAAATCCTTTAAACTATTCTACGATTTCGAAGAGTTAAAAAAACCAGACAATTTTTTACGTTTAAAATCAAAACCAAACAATTTTGAATACTGAAATATAAAATTATTAAATTGAAAACTGACTAAAATTGAAACCAAATAATTTAAAATATTTGAATATAAAAAAAAAATTGAACAATTCCAAACTTCGTTTAAAAATTGAAGAATTCTTAAATTCGAAAAACACTAATAAAAGATTATTATGTATAATAATAAAAGTTATGATTATTTTTGAATTCCCTGAACGTTTTCAATTTTGGGTTTTTAATAAACATAACCAACAAATATTTATCTATCAGTAAATAAATACAAAACATCTTTGTTGCTAATTTTCATTGAGTTTAATTTTTTTCGAGGAAGAAAGAATTCAACTTTATTTTTTAATGTTATGTAGCCGAATCTGGTGGCCTGCGATCGTCTCGCTTGTTTTCGAAGGCACACTTCTTGACGTACAAATTTGATGAATGCAAGGCGATCATTTAATCGCAATTGTTCCCTGTCAATAAATTAAATTCATCGTATTAGGCGATCTTCGTCGATAAACAATGAGCAATCTCGAATTAATGCCACGATTTGCAGTCGATCGAGGGTCGCAGAACTGCCTTCAACCATAAGGAATATTAAACGACTACCATGTTTTTCTTGCATACATTCAATATGCTGAGATATGAAACACTTTCGGTTGACTGTGCGCAAAAATGTAATACCCAGACTAATATTTTATTAGGTAATTCAGTGGCATTTATGATTTTTAGTTCCACATCATCCAAGCCTAGAAAGTTAAGTATACCGGGAAGTGGAATTGTGCACGGTTTTGGACGTATGACGCACCCTGATGCAACTAACGTGCAGAAGGCCCGGCCCTCGAGCTGTTTGTCACGCTTGACTAAGCAGCGCCTCCCGCGTTCCCCGCATCGCGAAACCGCCACGGCATCAGTTTTCGGAACGCACAAATTTAGTTTACGGCAATCCAGGTTCCAGTGTATTCGAATTTCAAGATAAGATTTTATATTTTTATTCAATACATCTACAATATCGGTCACTGTAAATCAGATTTCAAAATATTTGAAAGGATTTTAACAGATTTCAAGAGATTTTAGGGTAGTTCAAAAGACATGAAATTATTTCAAAGAATTATAAAATTCTACGGAATTTTATCTGATTTCTAAATCTTTGTATGAGTTTCATGAGATTTTAATGGATTTCACAAGATTTCGAGGGATTACAAAAGTTCTGGGGCACTTCAAACGATTCCGAAGGATAAAGAAAGGTTTCGCAGATTTCAAATGATTTTCAAACATTTCAAGAGTTTGAAGAAATTACCTGGTTAAGAAGATTTTGAGGGACGTCAAGGGTTTTTGAATAGATTTCAAGAAATTTTGCGGGATTTCGAAAGATTTCAAAAAATACCGAAGAAATTCGATGGATTTTCGGCGTTTCTGAGGCTTTCCAAGGAGTTAATTCGCAAAAACTTTCTCCTGAAGATTATCTTTTCAGTTATGAATTTTATTATTTGGTTGAAAATTTAACAATTTTCTTAAAAAGACATCTTTTTTTTTTGCAAATTCAACTGTTTTGTTAAAAATTCGTCTTTTTGGGTTAAAAATTCAACTCTTTTCGTATGATATTAACCTTTTGTTTAAAATTCATATTTTCTTGCTGAGAAGTCAACTGAAATATTTTTTGGATGAAAAATATTTTTTCTGAAAATTTCTCCTTTTAATTTAAAAATTCACCTTTTTTTAGTAGAAATATTGCATCTTTCTTGGACAAAAATACAACTGTTTTGTTGAAAATTCAACTATTTCCTAAAAAATTTACTTTTTGTTTGAAATTTGTATTTTTCTGTAGAAAAGTCTATTGAAATCCTTTTGGATGAAAATTCAACTCTTTTTTTCAAAATTTGTCTTTTTGATGTAAAAATTCACCTTTTTTAGTAGAATTTTCATTTCTCTTGGGAAAAAATGCAACTGTGTGGTTGAAAATTTAAAAATCTTGTTAAAAAGTCATACTTTTTGGTTAAAAATTCGACTATTTAGCAGAAATTTAACTTATAGTTTACAATTCTTATTTGGGTGTTGGAAAGTGAACTGGAATCTTCTTTGGATGAAAATTTAACTATTTTTTTGAAGTTTTTTTTTATTTCATCTGTTTTAAAAGAAATATTTCATCTTTTTTGAATGAAAATGCAACTGTTCGGTTGAAAATTCAACTCGTTTTTGAAAATTTGTTTTTCTGAGTTCAAAATTCACCTGCTTTAGCAGAAATTATATTTTTCTTGGATAAAAATGCAACTGTTTGGTTCAAAATTTAACAATTTTGTGGAAAAGTCATACTTTTTGGCTGAAAATTCTGCTGTTTTGTTGAACATTTAACTATTTTGTAGAAAATTTACTTTTTGGTTAAATTTAATATTTTGGCGTTGAAAAGAGAACTGAAATCTTTTCTGGATGAAAATTCAACTATTTTTTTGAAAATTTGTTTTCTTTTTTAATTAAAAATTCACCTGTTTTAAGAGAAATGTAATCTTTCTTGGATAAAAATGCAACTGTTTGGTTGAAAATAAAACTATTTTGGTAAAAAGTCATACTTTTGGTTGAAAATTCTACTGTTTTGTAGAAAAATCAACTATTTCGTAGAAAAATTAACTATTTCGTAGAAAATTTACTTTTTGATTAAAATTCATATTTTGGTGTTAAAAAATGAACTGAAAGCTTTTGTGGATGAAAGTTCAACTTCAAAAAAACGTTCTCCTTTTTTATTAAAAATTCATCTGTTTTAGTACAAATTTAATCTTTGTTGGATACAAATTCAACTATTTAGTAGAGAATTCAACTATTTCGTTAAAAATTCATCCCTTTTGGTTGAAAAAATTCGTCTTGTTGGATGAAAAATTCAATTTTGTTCGCAGAAACTTATTTTTTATTAATAAATTCATATTTTGATCTTGAAAAGTCAACTGGAATCTTTCGTGGATGAAAATTCTAAAATTTGTTTTCTTTTTAAATAAAAATTCATCTGTTTTAAGAGAAATTTCATATTTTTGAATAAAAATGCAACTATTGGATAGAGAATTCAACAATTTTGTTAAAAAGTCATCCTTTTTGGGTAAAAACTCGTCTTTTTGGATTTAAAATTCAATTTTTTTCGTAGAAACTTATTTCTTGGTTAAAAATTCATATTTTGATCGTGAAAACTGAACTAAAATCTTTTTTAACCGAAAACTATTTTTTTAATATATCTTTTTGATTTATAAATTCATCCGCTTTGGTAGAAATTTCTTTTTTTAAATTAAAATGCAACTTTTTGGTTAAAAATTATTCTTCTTTGCTTGAGTATTCAACTATTTTATTTGAAAGATTTGTTTGAATCACTTTGTTAAGAAATCATTTTTTTTTAAGCGTTATATTTTTAGTTGAAAATTCATCTCTTTGGTTGAAAGTTAAACTACATTGTTAAAAAAAAAATTTTATTGAAGGCTTATGCATTTGGTTAAAAATTTAACTGTTTAGTGGAAAAGTCTTTTTTTTTGTTTAAAATTAATTTATTAACTGAAAATGTAACTTTTTCATTTTCTTAAGATTGATCGTTTTTAGTTCAAAATTCTCCTTTTTTGGTAAAACATAATAATTTTCTTGGTTGCACTTGTAACCAAAAAAGTTCAAATTTCTAATTAAAGAAATTATTTTTCCACTAAGAAAGATTTTTCATTCAAGAGAGAGAAAAAAAATTTCAACGAAATTATTGAATTTTCAAGCCGAAAAAGCAAATTCTCTAGAAAAAGTTTAATTTTTAAACGAAAAATACGAATTTTCAACCCGAAAATAAGAATTTTCAACCAAAAAGGTAGTTTTCAACCAGATAGTTGAATTTTAAACTAAAAAGATCAATTAAAAAAAAAAGAATTTTCAACGAAATAGTAGAATTTTCAACCAAAAAAATGGATCTTAAGCTAAAAAATTAATTTTCAACAAAGTAATTCAACTTTTAATTAACCAGTTGAATTTTCATTCAATAAGATTAATTTTCTGCTTGAAAAGACGAATTTATAATAAAATACATCAATTTTCAAGCAAATAGTTCAACTTTCATCTAAAAATGATACATTTTTAACAAAAAATGGAATGGGTAAATTAGCAGTTGAAACAATTAACTTTGGAAAAAAATGGAGTACTTTTCAACAGAATGTTTCAGTCTTCAACATATTGTTTCAGTCTAAAAAATTGAATTTTCAACCCATTCAATTAGCAATTTTTTAATTAAAAAATGAAATCATTTTTAATATTTAGCCATACTTGAATATTCAGTATGAGCTGTACAATTTTAATTGTTCGATTTAACAAATTTTCAATTTGTAAGTGAAATTGCTGACTTTTGATGTGTAAATAACAATTAAACAATTATTAATTTGAAATGATTTGAAATTGAAATAATTTAACTTCTAATTTCAAAAGTGTTCAGTAAAGAAAATTTGGAATCAGTTAAGCTTTTCATCACGAATTTTTTTCCAAAATGGCAAATGTACAATGTAAGATTAAGATTTTTATTTAAAATGAGAAATATTTTAATTCAAACATAAAAAAAAAGAATTTTCAACAGAATAGTTAAATCTTCAACCAAAAGATATTATTTTTTGACCAAACAGTTGCACTTTCAACCAAAAAAGATCAAATTTCTAATTAAAGAAATTAATTTCCCACTAAGAAAAATTTTTCATTCAAGAGAGAGAAAAAAATGTCAACGAAATTATGGAATTTTCAAGCCGAAAAGGCAGATTCTCTAGAAAAAAGTTTAATTTTTAAGCAAAAAATACGAATTTTCAACCAAAAAGTTAATTTTAAACCAAATAGTTGAATTTTAAACTAAAAACGATCAATTTAAAAAACGAATTTTTAACAAAATAGTAGAATTTTCAACCTAAAAAAAATGGATCTTGAACTAAAAAATTAATTTTCAAGAAAGTAATTCAACTTAAAATTAACCAGTTGAATTTTTATTCAATAAGATTAATTTTCTACTTGAAAAGACGAATTTATAATAAAATACATCAATTTTCAAGCAAATAGTTGAACTTTTATCTAAAAATGATAAATTTTTAACAAAAAATTGAATAGTTAAACTAGCAGTTAAAACAATTAACTTTGAAAAAACTGAAGGAATCTTTAACAAAATATTTCAATGTTTAACCAAAAAAGATGAATTTGCAATGAACAATATAATAGCTAGATTTTCAACTAAAAACGAACAATTTTCAACCAAAAATGGAATACCTGTAAGTTAAATTGTAAATCAGAAAAATGAATCGTCTAACAGAATAGTTATATCTTAAATCAATAAAAAGTATTTTTAGCAAATTATTCAACTTTCAACCAAGTAGTTAAATTTTCAATGAAAAATTTAGTAGTTGAATTTTCAACTGAAAATGATGAAGTTTGGTGCAAAAATGGATTATTTAAATTTCTAGTTAGGAAATTTAATTTTTAACTAAAAAAGAAGGAATTTTTAACAGAAGAGTTAAATCTTCAATCATATTGTAGAATTTTTAACCAAAAGAGATCAATTCTGAACAAAAAATATAATAGTAGACTTTTTAATTTAAAAAAATTATCTTTTAAGGGGGTAGTCAGGTTTAAATGACCTTTTTTTAGATAATTTTTTTTGCAATAATTTTTATTTGACATTTCAAATTTTTTAATATGTTGTAGGACATATTTTTGACTACCAAAAAAACAAATATTGTAATTTTTCATCAACATCCGGTCGAAATATGGGTGACCGGAAGACGCCATGTTGAAAAACGGTCGCCATGATTTCTCAGTTTTTGATCATCTGAAACACAAAAACCAAATTGATTCTTAAAGATTACATAAGTGGCTATCGTATGAACCTCAATTATAAAAAAATATTGATAAATAAACAAATGGTTAAAGTTTTTATTATTTTTCGTTGTTTTCCACTTTTTTTCAACATTAAATCATGTGTCAAACTGTTAATAAATATTATTGGAAATTCATGATTTTCCATTAATATTTATTAACAGTCATGATTTAATGTTGAAAAAAAGTGGAAAACAACGAAAAATAATAAAAACTTTCAACATTTGTTTATTTATCAATATTTTTTCATAATTGAGGTCCATACGATAGCCACCTATGTACTCTTTAAGAATCAATTTGGTTTTTGTGTTTCAGATGATCTAAAATTGAGAAATCATGGCGACCGTTTTTCAACATGGCGTCTTCCGGTCACCCATATTTCGGCCGGATGTTAATGAAAAATTACAATATTTGTTTTTTTGGTAGTCAAAAACATGTCCTACAACATATTAAAAAATTTGAAATGTCAAATAAAAATTAATGCAAAAAAAGTTATCTAAAAAAGGTCATTTAAACCTGACTACCCCCTTAGCGAAAAATGGTTGAATTTTCCTATTAGTTGCTATTAATTGAGTTCGCATGTGAGCGAAACAACGAGAAAAAGTGGAAGTTTCTTGATAGCAGGAGAAAAAAAGGAATTATTGTTGAAAAAGGTGATAGGGGAAAGTGTGTGAAGTCTGTATTTAGATGCTTTACTTTTCAAATAAAATCACTATTTTTCATATTGTCAAACATTAAAAAAATTGTTATTCACATTTATATGTTACATGTGTCATAAAACATTTTGCAATATCCCCCGCCCTTACGTCACAAATCGACATAAAACCTACCCCCCACCCCTGGACAGTGTGACGCAGTTTTTGGACGGCCCCTTTAGAAGAAAAAAAAATTGAAGTTAATTCTCAAAATAAACCAAAACGAGATACTGTTCTTCAGCAATTTCTGGTGAAACATGGCTAAACTGAAAATATAAACTATTCAATTTTCGTGGAAAATTGATTTTTTCAGCTAAAAATTTAACTATTTCGTTGAACATTTATGTTTATTAGTCGAAGATTCCACTATTTTGTTGAAAATTTATGTATTTTGTTGAAAATTCATCTCTTTGCTAGAAAATGAATCTTCTTGGTTAAAATGTATTTGCATCTGAAGATTGTATTCCTGATACTAGTGTTTCAGACCTGAAGACTAATATATTTAACACTTCCAACTCGACAGGATACATTAAACTTACTCAGCTAGCATTAGTCATAAGTTGTTTTTATAAACCGAATTTATCGTAAACTGTATCTTATTCACATGCATGCAAGGCCTATTCATCAAACTTGCAACAAAGTAACCACAATGTTGCTAGATTTTTCGATTTCTTCCATTGGATGGTTTTTTCTTGTCATTCTGATTTATTAACATAACGCCTGGATCGGACATTTAACTACGGGAGTTAAGTGAATTTATCAAGGGGTTAGAAAGGAGAATTACCGTGATGAATAACGTGCTGGTGTTTATCTTTTAGCCTGAACGCAGTCTTGCACATTCAAGCCTGGCCGCGTTCCCTTGACATTTTGCCAACGTCGACTAATAATCATGGTAACAGATTGTTCATAAATTAATCTTAGGTAGATAATCTAATAACATATTTTACATTTTATCGATTTTCAAGAATTGAGAAATGGATTTTTGTATTGATTTCTATTCAAGATACACTACCGGCGGCTAGTATCTACGCCTACTTTTTGAGCTCTTGCTAAAGTGGTTTTATTTTTATAATATTGATATGAAATATTGTTTCTCCTGATAAAATAAAAGATAATAAAATTCTGCGTTCAACATATGATTTAAAACAATATAAAACAATAATATTTTTATAAATATTACTACAATTTAATAAAATATGATTAATAATGATTTAACAAAAAACGTTGTAACGAAAAATGTAATAGGTGGTATTTAAAAAGAAATCAATTTAAGATAAAAAACAGTTGAATTTTAATGTATAGAATTCCTGAAAATAAAAACAAAGAATCTAACGACCAAATTTGAACAACCACCATAAAATGCTCCTATTGTGATTTGAAAAAAAAGTTCCTTTTTCCTCGGACAAAAAATAAAAAAGAGGAAAGAAAAATGAGAAGGCAACCAACCAATTCCCCTTCCTGCTCTTTTTTATTTCTTTTGCCTTTTTTATTTGTATTATTATCAAATCGTTGGATTCTTGTTTTTATTTTTAGGAATTCTATGCATTAACTTGAGTATTAGACGTTGAATAGGATTTTGAATTTGATTTTAATCTAATTTAAAATTCCTAAATTCAGTTGAATTTGATCGAAAAATACGAATTTTCAAAAAAATAGTTGAATCCTCAACCAAAACCAAATTTTTAATAACCGACCGTTGCATTTTTAATGAAAATAGTTCAAATAAGAAGTAAATTTTTAAACAAAAACGAATTTTTAACAAAGTTGTTCAACTCGCAACCAAATAAATGAATCTTCAATCAAAAAGATAAATTTTCTGCCAAAACCACGTATTTTCAAAAAAAAAAACATGAATTTTCAAGAAAATAGTTCAATTTTCAACTAATGACTAGCCATTTTCAACCAATAATGGAATAGTTCAATTTCAAGTTACAAAAATTAATTTCCACTCAAAGAAAGAAAAATTTTCCATAAAAAAATTTAATCTTCAACTTAAATTTCAACCAAGCAGTTGAATTTTCAACCAACAAAGATGAATTCTCAGTGAAAAATTTTCCAGTCGAATTTTCTACTAGAAAAGAATAATTTTCTGCCAAAAATGAATTATTACAATTTTCAGTTAAGAACATCAATTTTCAACTAAAAAAACGAATGTTTGACAAAATAGTAGATAGTAGAATTTAAAAAAAAAGATGAATTATTAACGAAAAATATAATAGTAGATTTTTTCATTAAAAAGAATGAATTTGCAATAAAAAATAGTTGGATTTTCTTATTGGGTTCTATTAATTCAGTTCGCATTTAAGCAATAAAAGAGAAAAAAAAGAAGTTTCTTGAAACAGAAGAACCATATGATCACAAAATAAAATAAAACAATAATATTACGAAATTTGCATAAAATATGATAAATAATAAGTTTTAAATTAATTTTGTAAGTATTTACAAATTTTTGAATTGTTGCGACTTTTTGCATAAAAAAATAAATAAATAAATAAAAATTATATAAAATGAATAAATAAATTTTTATTAAAATAATTTTTAAATGCAATTTAAATGTTATCAAATTTGTACTATTATTCAATAAAAATTATAATAAATAAAAATTTATTTTATCCCAGGGCAGAATCTAGGCGCAAAATTATAAAAATATCTAAATAATTTAGAAAAATACAAGAATTTCAAGAAGATTCTAAATCTGTTCAAATTAAAAAACTTACAGATTTTAACGTTAAAAATAGAATTTTTTCAATACAAAAGCCTTAGATGTTATACAATTTTATTTCAAATCCTATTAAAATATTGTTTCAGTCTAAAAAATTGAATTCTCAACCCATGCAATATGCAATTTTTTAATTAAAAAATAAAATTCTTTCTAATATTTAGCCATATTGGACTTTTCACTATGAGCTTTACGATTTTAATTGTTCGATTCAACAAATGTTTAATTTGTAGATGAAATTGCTCACTTTTGATGTATAAATAACAATTGAGCAATTATTAATTTGAAATTATTTGAAATTAAAATAATTTAACTTCTAATTTAAAAAGTGTTCCGTAAAAAAAAATTGGAATCGTTAAATTTTTTATAATTCTAACTTAAAATTGTTTAAAATGAGGTTATTCAAAAAATTTACAAATTTATTGATTCATTCTTCGATTGAGAGCATTGACAATTATAGCGTGGATTTATATTTTCTAACCAGAAGTTTTTTAACTGTTCAATTTATAAAAGTTTGAAATTTTGAATTCTGCAGTTTATTGACATTTCATTTAAAATTGACCAATCGAAAAGTGTTAAAAGCTTTCATTGATTACCTCTAAATTATTGAGTGTTTGATTACAAATTTGTTTAGCAATCATTTTAAAAGTTTAAAATTTAACAGAGTTCCACTCTGAGTGCTTTAATTTGTAGATCAGTTTTAATTACTTCAAATAAAAAATTGTTAGCTTTAAGAGTTCAATTTTTTAAATCTAAATTACCGTGAAAATTATTTTCGCACCGAAAATAAACCGGGAAATAATCAGGAATTTTTTTCCTCGAATAAAACGATAGAAATTTTGCTGAATATTGATAGAAACGAATTGATATTAACAGATTTTTCTTATTAAGGGAAAATCATAAACTAAGTGGGAAAAATTAATTATGCGGAATAGAAACGGATTTTATAGTTTTATTAAAAAAAAAAAAGAATGACAGAATTTGGAAAGATAGAAATGGATGGAATTTCTAAAAGGATTATTAAGATAGAATAGGAGAAAATTTATCAGAAATTGATAACACTTTCGCAAGTACACTGGAACTTGGAATGAAGAACGGTTTCGGGTATGGCTTGCAGTGGCCTTGATCATAAATCCAAGGAATCATAAGTCCAGGGATTTGGACGCATGACGCAACCTCATGCAACTAATGCACTAAGAATGCGGTCCTTATGTTGTTTGTCACGACTGACTTAGCACCGCCTCTCGCTCGGTCCAGCGGCTCCCCTCATCATGAAACTGTCAGGAACATCAATTCTAGGAATATAGTAAATCCGAGGTTTCTAATTCCAGGTTCCAGTGTAGAAAGAAGTAGGATTGACGAGGATGAATTGTGATGGAATGTGATACAAGTGGAATGAAAAAAAAATAGCTTTATGTAACTGAATTCCACCAATTGTTATTTAACTTTGATGTTCCAAACTTGTTTTGCTGTAGCAACTACAAATAATTAATTGATCGACTATAGTCATCTGATTTAATGTGTTTAATATACATGTTTGTAGCCCTTTTAATTGGTTAAATAATGAGACTCCTGTTTGTCAATGACCATCAATCAATTTCACGCTCACTGAAGCTGTTCATTACAGATCGTTAGGGATTTGCTCTTTTATTCTCTTGTCTCTCGTCTCTCATGGGTCCTAGTTTAGCCTTGAAGCTCCAAGTTGTTATGTGGATCAATGTCGTTAATCAAAAGATTAAGGTAATTGAAATATTACACTGAATAATTCATGAATAATGATCAAATCTTTGAATATCAAATTGAAAAGCGTAATAATCTTCAAACTTAATATAAAAAACAATTACTAAAAACCTTTGGAAAACTTTATCCAGGATGGCCCGTAGGTTAGGGAAAACCTGGATCTCAGGAAAAAGATAGGAAATTTTATTGTTCAGGAAAATTTAGGGATTTAACAAAAATCTGGCAAAAGTCAAGACATTTCTGTTAGAGGCACTTCAACTAAATGTCAAGGATAATAAATTGGAAATTTTCACATTTTAATTTAAAGCCAGGGAAAATGAAAAATTGATCAGAGAAAAATTAGAGATAATTGAAAATTAAGTTTTGCGGCCACCCTGATATTATATTCTTGTTGGTAATTTCTTGGTCTTGTATTTCTATTTCTATTTCTTTTTTGCAGTTGCTTCCTCCAGACGATTATATTTTTTTGTTAAAGATCTTCTTATTGGGTTGAAAATTCCACTTTTTTTTTAAATTCGTCTTTTCGTTTTAAAATGCATCTGTTTTAGTAGAAATTTCATCTTTTTTGTATAAAAATACAACTGTTGGATCAAAAATTAATCTTCTTTAGTTGAAGATTTAACTACTTGTTTGAAAATTCATCTTTTTTGGTTGAAAAGTTAACTATGTGGTTGAAGGTTGGACCAAATTGTTAAAAATTCTTTATTTTTGTTGGAAATTTCTCTCTGGATGAATATTCCTTTTCTTTTTCTTTGAAAATTAAATTTTTTAAACTGAAAATTGAACTATTTCAGATGAAGATTCAGCATTTCAGTTGCATTCATCTCTTTGGTTGAAAGTTGAAGTATTATCTTGAAAATTGGTCTTTTTTTAAGAAGTTTCATCTCTTTGGAGGAAAATTAAACTATTTCGTTAAAATTGAGATGTCTTCTAAAAATTAGGTCTGTCTTAACGTCACATAGAAACAGGGTGAAATTATTTAACCAAAAGGCGAATTTTTTACAAGACAGCTGAATTTTGAACCCGAAAAGTTGAATTTTTGACAAAGAAAGTTTTATGTTTAGCGAAGATAAATAAATTTTTAACCAATAATGATGAGTTTTCTCCATAAAAGATGAATTTTCATTCCAAGAGAACCAATTTGCGACAAAAGTGTTGAATTTTCATACAAAATAATTAGACTTTCAACAAAATTATTTTTTTTACCAAAAATCTACAACGATGAATTTTTAACTCAGAAGATTAATTTTCTACCAGAAAACGAATTTTTAACCAAAAACAGAGAAGTTTACAAACCAAAAGTGAAATAGTCACATTTTTTTATTTAAAAAAACAGTTAAAATAACGAATTATCAACAGGTTTAGTTCAACGAAAGAAGACGAATTTAAAAAAAGTTGAATTTTCAACCAAATAGATGAATTTTCAATAAACAAGAAGTTGTTTTTTAAACCGGAAAGAAAACTTTTCAAAAAGAAAGGTAATCAAAAAGATCAATTTTCAATAAAAAAAGATGAATTTTGAACGAAATAGTTGAATTTTCAATAAAAAAGATAAATTTTCTACCAAACATGGAATCGTTAGATTTTCAGTTAAAAAAAACAACTAATTTTGTAACAAAAAAATGTATATAAACCAGTTTAGTTCAACTACAAAAGACGAATTTTTAACCAAACTTATAAATTTGAAAAAATAAACTCTGTTTTTTAATTCTGAATCTTTTTCATGCTCATTTTGCATAAAATTATTCATGATAAAATAGAGTTCTGATCGATCTTAATTAAAAAAAAACAAGATTAATTTTCTATCCAAATAGACAAATTTCCTACCAAATAGTTGCATTTTCAACTTACAAAAAATGAATATTCAACCTAAAATGGAATAGCATGTAAAAAATTAATTTTTACCCACAAAAAAATGAATTTCCAGCAAAATAGTTAAATTTTTTAATAAATATTTTAATTTTTAACCACATAATTGAGTTTTCAACTAACGTAGTTGAATTTTCTACCAAAAATATGAATTTCCAATCAAAAAGGTTAATTTTCAACATAATAGTTTAATTTTCTACACAATTTTTGAATTATCAAGAAAAAAAAACAGAATTTTCTACAAAATAGTTAAATTTTGAACCCGAAAATAGGTATTTTGAACCCAAAATTTCATTTACGACCAAGTAGTTTTTACGACCAAGTAGAATTTTCAACAAAATAGTTGAATCTTGAATAAAATAGATTAATTATAATTAATCTATTAATCTATTGATAATTATCACCCAACCAGTTGTATTTTTAATCGAAAAGGCTGAATTTTCTACCAATTTCAACAAAATACATAAATTTAAAACCAGCAAGGTTCAGTTTAGAATATAATATTTTAACCAAAATTGGAATATTTACATTTTCAGTGAAGAAAATTAATTTTAAACGAAAAAAAATTAATTTTCAATAAAATACGAGAATTTTCAGCCATGCACTTAAATTTTCAACTAAAAAAATGAATTTTCAACCAAATGGTTAAATTTTCAACTGAAAAAGATAAATTTTCAACCAAAAACGGAATAGTTTAATTTTCAGTACAAAAAATTAATTTCTTGTTGAAAAAATTAATTGTCAGTTAAAAAATTAATTTTCAACCAAAAATTAAATGAATTTTGAACAAAATAGTTGAATTTTCAACCAAAAACGGAATAGTTTAATTTTCAGTAAAAAAAATTAATTTCTTGTTGAAAAAATTAATTTTCAGTTAAAAAATTAATTTTCAACCGAAAATTAAATGAATTTTGAACAAAATAGTTAAATTTTCAACCATTGAGGTATCTTTATAAAAAAATGTATTTTTAACAAAGTAGTTCTTCTTTCAATTAAAATTCTCATAATAGTATCAAATAATTTCACTGCATTATTGACTGTTTGATTTGCGTTTATATAAAATTTCATTCATATTTCGTTTTTAGAAATAGGAGGGGGTTCACGGAATAATCATAAATTTTCAAAAGAGGGAGGGATGTGTCACACTGAAAATAGCGTCACATAATATGTGGACGTTTAACAATTTGTAAAAAAAAAACACACTATAAGCTTCAAACGAAATTCTAAAATACACAGATGGATAATCAATTTCATAAAGTTTTAAATTACTGTAGTTAGTTAAGTGTTAAAAGTATAAGATAATTTATATTTAAAGAAAGTAACAATTATGTCGAAAAACACAATGATTGGCCATGACGATATAGTGGTTAGCATAGGCCAATTAGTTGCATGATTGGTTACTGAAATGTGGTGAAATACAGTCATTGGCCATCTCGCGGACCATGTCAGGTTATAGATTACTGATTTTGAAAGCACAGTGATAAGTCACTAAATTGTATGATGATTGGCCGGAGCCAAAAACTGTTTTTGACATTATTTCCACGTATTACTCAAAGTGACAAAGTGACACTGCGACAAAGACTTATATACATAGTCTATAAAAAGTTAAAAAAAATGTGAACGATTTTTTGCAAAGATATTAGCCATTTCCTTTTTAGATATTGTGGCCAATCATTATGTTTCCGGTTTATTCATGATGACAGTGATTGGCCACCAATTTATAGATATACAGACATAATTTTAAGTCATATTAAAAAAATAATAATTTTCACCGGGTTTCACTCTGGCATTTAAACGCACTAAACTACACTACCTAGCTAGTCAAATACGCTGCAAAATTGTTTGCGATTCATCCTGCACTATTTATTAGTAGTTTTATTTATGAGTATTCTTTCATATAATCATATTTAAATGAGGTGGACAATCACTATAGTGATTGGGTGGGCATCCATTGTACCGATTACCCAAACGGAGAAAAATGGATTATACCCGGTAATAAAAAATATGTTACCGGATATAATCTTCGACTATTAACTATGGGACAGTGATCCAGATTATTAGAACTACAATCCATGGATATTAACAAATAGATATTACAAGATAATATCTTGGATTATTAAACTTTATAATCTGAGATAATAAAATCTGTAATCCAAGATTTTAAAATCTAATATCCAGATTAGGATCCTGGTCCATTAGATAACCTCAAATATATATATACTAATTTTTGCAAACGTATTTATAAACCTCTACAAAATGTTGATAGACGAGCTCGGAAGTAGAACTGGAAACAAATTTCAATTTTTTAAACACAATAAGCAGGAAAGTGGCTATCATAAGACTACAAAAACGAAAGTAAAGGAGACTAAGTTTCTGTACTTGTACAAGTGGTAGTGATGTGTAATGAAAAGAAATATAAACCTACCCATTTTCAAAATCTGAATCACGTGTGATTTAGCACTAATAATCATTTTATGACTTAATTATTACTTGTTTCAATGCGAACGGATGCATGACACGCCACGGTTCGCCAGAAGGAAGTTTAAATGTAAATGGTTTCTTGCCTTAAAATTCATATTTATTATGATTTCTAGATGTACTAGGAATATTTTGATCTAGTTCTTAAAATCATTTCACGTAGCCAATTTATTAAAAATAGGATTTGAATGAAAAAATATTATTTTACGATTATCAGAATTTTTTATTATATAATACTAAATGAGTAAACAACTGTCTCATTTAAATATTTTACATAATGTGATACATAAAGATTACAAAGAAATTACAACACACATTTTAATAGATGTTTATCCAATACAGTGGATGTTATGTTCAAAATAAGCTACTATGAATCTATACATGCAAACTATTATAGCTGCCCACAGCTGGAAGTAAATTCATCTTGTAATTTTCGTTAAGTTTTGATACTTTATAATTTTTCCATTTTTCGTTAAAGTCATGATGCAGAGATTCTATAGCTTGCTCTCAAAAAAATCCTAGGCTCATGTTATGTTTTGAACAAAATTGTGCTACGTGATTAAAAATCGTATGCAGTTTCGGTGTTACTGAAATTCCTAAAAGTATATAAATTTTTTGAAATTATTTCATATGTTGTTCGAAATCTGGTCGTAATTTCAGTGAAAAACAGTCGTCAACGACTGTTTTAAACTTTCCAAAAGTATCTACGTACGCCATGCAACCCGCTAAACTTCCAGCTGCTTTCACAGAAAAAACTAAGAATAAAATTTGTTGCAGGAAATTTTTTAGAGCGATAAAGTTTTGTTCAGCCAACTTCGCGTCTTTCAAAATACATGGGTTTGTCATGGAAAAACAAAAGAAAGTTCAACCGACATTTGTGTAAAGTTTATCCTCTGAAGTATGTAAAGTTTATCTTCTGTTTTTTTCTGTGTTATCTTCACATATATTCTGAAATTTGTCAACATTGTTCAGTAATAATAATAATACATTACATGCATTTCCTTCAAATGAAAACTGACCACTATTTGTGTAACATCTTGCAACGTGACTTTTCTGCGTCCATTGTAAAGCAATATCAGGATACAGTTTATGCATGTTACTGTAGAGCGTATTAACGCAGCCTAACAAAAGATGCAGTTCTGGAGAAGAAATTACATCCAAAATTAATTGATCTTCATCTGAACGAAACAGAGGTGGATTGAAACATTTTTTGAAATCTTTATTATTTTTTTTTATTCTTCCATGATTACACCAATCATTATAATTAGAAAGACAACTGGCTGTCGTTCTAAAAGTACCACATGAACTTAAATTAGGTTTCGTGACATCACACCAAATACACGGGCAATAACTTGCGTTATTTGTCAAACCAGTACTTATGTTTGCAACTTTCAAGTTCGTTGTAATTGTTCCACGATATTCAAACAAACAATTGTTTATTTTTAGTTCTTACCACAGAAGTTTCACGTTGTTGTAATTTTCTTGTGTATCTGGGGCAAAAGCAATAATAAATATCTTTTTCACTCCAGTATCCTTCCATTTTTCAGATTTTTTAAAAGTTTTTGTGAGATAGATACTATCTTTATTTTTTGATTGAATAGCCAAAGGGAATTTCAAAGAACCTCCACCACCGTCAATGCCAAAATTTAAGTGAAAATCAAAAATATTGCGACTGTCAATAATATGTTGTATAAACAGCATCAAATCATTACAAACAACAGCACATTACATTATTGTTACGTTTTTTTTCTACTGCTAAAAGTATTTAAAATTGTTATAAATATGTCAAATAACATTAATTTCAATGTTATTTAAATGATAGATAATTATTTTCTTATTTGCCATTATATTCATACAATAAGAAGATGATGATACTCGTAAAACGATATTTTTTTATTAAAATGCTATTTTTAATAAATTGGCCACGTGAACTGATTTTAAAAACTAGATGAGAATATTCCTAGTACATCTAGAAATCATAATAAATATAAGGCAACAAACCATTTTCATTTAAACTTACTTCTGGCGAACCGTGACGCGCGCCATGATGCAACGTTCTATCTGAGACTACACAGACGCCTGGATATTTTAAAATCTGAGTTGTTACAATTTAATGCCTGAAGATTATAAGAATTTAACATCTAAAGATTATATTTGTCAACATCTTCATATATTAGAAAAATGTTATAGATTATACGCACTAATATACTTTTCTATACGGTATTAAAGAATATACAGAAATGTAATTAGTAATTCCAGGTTTCTGATTGGAAAATGGGCAAGATCGTACTTTCTTATAAGCTCGTAAAGTGGGTTTGATAGTATGGTTGTCTAGAGATTTGCAATATTAGTAACCTTAGATGCAAGGAAACACGTTTCGTATCGTCAATACGAGTCTAATCTAACTTTATGTCGTTAACTATACATTAAACGAACGCCCAGGCTCCACCTACCTTTGTCGAAGATGAATACAGGATGTTCACAACTAGGTCACTTCCATAGGAAAAAAGGAGAGGAAGTTGTCTAACTCAAGAGCTGAAGTTTTACAAAAATCAAAACCTGAAATTACTGTTACTATTCTCAAAAAACTTTTCTTTTTAATCCATTATCTACTACTAGCCTACTTTTCTTCTGAAGATTCTTGTAATGGTCAATTGAGGAGTAAGCGAACAAAACATGACAACTCCATTCGAGATGATTCCTTAATAATTAGAAAAATTAGTGAAGCATGTCGATCATTTTTGGGCAAAATCGAGATTTGCTTAAAACATATTTAGATGGAACTGAAATGTAATGGAGATCAAGAATTTGCAATGAAAAAAGTCGATCGAGACGATCATCTCGACTGTGTGATCGTTCGTCTCGATGGGATGAGTATGGTGTTCAAGGTTATAATTTAATCTGACGAGATTTTTGAAAAATTTAAAAATGATCGACATGCATCACTAAGAAAAATGCTGTGTCTCAAAAACACCAGAGATATAGAGGATTTCAATTTATTTATTTTGAAGGTTACAACATTTTTCAAGCGCAATTTTAATGGGATATCATTTTTTTGTGAACCAAGGTTCAATAATCATATTCCTCGAGTACTGAAACCGCTAAAACCATGCATAAATCATTTAAAAAAATGAATTTATCATGTTTTGTTCGCTTATCCCTCAATTATCTTCATCGAAAATATACAATGTTTTTTTCTAGACAACATAACGTTTAATGAATTAAATGACACAATGTTTGCAAAGTTTTTTTTTCATGCCAGTGGATTTTTCAAATGTTTAGACCTACCACCTTTTTCTTTATTATACATAATAATCTTCATATTCAATCATTCGGTTTTTACACATTGAAGCTCCTATCTTTGCACAATATGTAAAATTCTTTAATTTTGACTGGTCCAAATGACGGTGAATTTTTTTATGGTACAGAAATTTAAATTCTAGAGCGTAATTCTAAAATAATTTATTTTGTAATGCTCAATCAGACATGTTACAAATTTTTTAATAGCATTAAAATAATAACATTTTTTAAACCCATGAAAATTCCCTGTAAGCGTTTAAAATATCTTAAAATATTTCAAATACTTTGAAATCCTTTCAATTTATTTGAATCTATTGAAAATTCCTAGGAATTGTAATAAACAATAACTTTGTTATTAATTCCTAAGAATCTTTTGAAATACCCTAAAATATTTCAAATTCTTGGAATCGCTTGAAAATTCCCTGGAATGTTCAAAAATACCGTACAATATTCCAAATCCTTAGAAATCCCTTCAGTTTATTGAAAATCTCCTGGAATCTTAAAAACAACCCTAGAATATTAAAAATTCTTTGAACCCCCTTCAATTTATTTGAATATATTGAAAATTCTTAGGAATCTTTTACAATATCCTAAAATATTTCAAATTCTTTGAATCTTTTTAAAATTATTAAAATCCCTTGAATATTCCTTAAATATCATGAAATTCCTTTTTATATCTTTTGAAATTTCATGAAATCACTTACAATGTTTACAATCCGTTGAAATTTAAAAAAACAATGAAAACACCGTGAAATTTCATGAAGTCTGTTGAAAATTCTTTGAAAGCTTTTAAAATATCGTAAAATCTATAAAAATTCTTTAACATCTTTGAAAATGCCTTAAAACATTAGAAACTCTCTTAAAATCTTTGAAATCCTTTAAAATCCATTGAAATATTATAATATCCCTTAGAATCTTTTAAAATATCCTTAAACCCAATAGGTCCTATAAAATCCTTTAAGATCTTCCGAAATTCTATGAAATTTTCGAAAAAGGCCTGTGAAATCCTCTAAGGTTCTGGAAAATTGATTTAAATACCTTGATGAGAGCCTTCAAAATCCCTCTAAATTATTGAAATATTAGAAAATCTTATAAAACCCCTTAGAAATACTTTGAAATATATTACTAAATCTTGGAAATCCTCTAAAATATTTTGTAATCTTTTTCAATATCCTAAAATCTTATAAAATTCTTTAAAACCCAATATTAATCGAAATATTTGAAATCATCTTCAAATTTGTTAAATTCTA
The DNA here is from genome assembly GCA_932195095.1 of Andricus curvator. Classification (NCBI taxonomy): domain Eukaryota; kingdom Metazoa; phylum Arthropoda; class Insecta; order Hymenoptera; family Cynipidae; genus Andricus; species Andricus curvator. The sequence goes on along the minus strand of CAKNYM010051593.1, from coordinate 178,667 downwards.
CAAAATTTGTTGATTTTTGTGAAATTCTTTGCAGTTTATAGAAATATATATATTGAAATCCGTCAAAAATCACTTGAAATCCCGTAAAAATGCTTTAGAATCTTGGTTATTATCAGAAGTCCCTTAGAATAATTGAAAATACCCTTCAGCGTTTTAAATCCTATGAATTCTTTGAAAATCCTTATGAATTTTAGGAAATTTGTTGCAATCCCATGTTTAAATGTCTCCATAGCAAAAGGTCTTCAGGCCGAACTTTAGCCGTTGCCGGGGCAATAATTAGAAGTAATTTCCTTTTCTTCAATAACTCAATTTAAGTTTTTTTTTCGGGTAAAAAATTCGGTTGAAAATCCTTTCAAATGAAATAATAATTAATCCCTTAATTAGTTCTTGTTGAATTCCTTGGATTGCCTTAAAATCTTTCAAAATTCCTTCAAACGTTTAAAAGCTTTAATAATTACTCAATCTAATTGAAATAATAATTAATCCCTTAATTAGTTCTTGTGAAATTCCTTGGATTGCCTTGAAATCTTTCTAAATTCCTTCAAACGTTTAAAAGCTTTAATAATCACTCAATCTAATTAAAATCCTGGAAAATTCTCTGAATTCCCTTGAAAGCTGTTCAGATGATTTGCAATCCTTTCAGTCTCTTGCAATATGTTCATATCCTTTTAAATCACTGGAAATCTTTCAAATTTTTTAAATCTTTTGAACTCATCAAGCAAAATTTTCTAAGCTTCTTTTAGACAATAAAAAAACTCTAAGTTTGAGAAAAATCTGATAAAATTGTTTTATGAGTTCATGAATTAAAAATTGTTTCATGTTAATTTTGAAGACTTTCCAGTTTACACTGAGCTCTGATTGTGTAGCTAAATATTCAATATGTAAATTGAACATTTTTGCATGAATGAAAGTTTTAAGGTTTTAATTTTCATGACTTCGAAAAATGTTTGGTAACCGTGAAATGGCTAGAAACTTTTGTTCTTATTTTTAGAGACCACCCTGAAATATTTAAAATAATTTTTTTTTTTTATTATTATACATTTTTAGGAGTAGTATAAATGTGTTGATCAATCTAGAATCCCCGTGTTGCTTATTCAAATAACACGTTCGTTCCGCAACACTGCTCCAACACAGGTCGCTTATCAATCACTCTAGCAATCACCCCAGGCGAAGAGCTTCACAAGTTAATATAATACAAAGTAATATAATATTTAATGTGAAGGTATTCAATATTGCTAATTAAATTGTCTATAACAATTATTGACTTTATCAGACAAACAGGAATGTTTCTCTATTCCTCGCTCTCTGAACTATTACATAACATTGCATACAATGTGGTCGTTGAATTATGTTCAGTCATTATCCTTCTGTATACGCATGAAGGCTACCCATTGGCTTAGCTTGCAGTTGGCTGCACAGGCTAAGTTATAGCAGCTAATATGGAAACTTTGTGCGGTCAGCCGTGAAAATGGCTATGTGAATACTGTGTCATTAATTTAGCACAATTTTAAATTGAAAAAGTATCGTCTTTTTTATTCAATTTAAGAGCAAAATTAAATTTTACTCTAACGACCTATGCAATGGGAAAATTTTTCATTAATAGAACTCTGGGTTTCATTAAAAATCTGAGAAAAATAACTGCCTTTAGTTCAGTTCATTCTAGTAAAGAAAGTTGAAATTACCTCTTTACTTTATTATTATTTTTTACGATATATTCTTGTCCCTTGTTTAAATATATGCTATTTTTCTACAAACATCAAAGAAAATATTTTAAAGATTTGGTCCCTTTAGTACCCTATTTGTAGCCCATAATGGAACTTTAAAAAAATTTATAATAAGATAAAAGCTTGCAAGAGTTAGGCATTTTGAAAAAAATAGCAAAAATGAGGGAATTTTTGTAAGAAGTAACCGTAAAAAATAATTAGGCCTACCACACAGTCAGTATTAGTCACTTTTTTTCTCAAATCACTTTTTTAAATGAAAAGATCACTATTTCTGAATTTTCTTGAATTCTTTTGAAATATTTCAGGGTATTCTTAAAGAATCCGAGAAATTTGTAATAGATTTCAATAATGTGAAGGGATTTTTAAGATTTTAGGGTATTTTTAAAACTTCTAAGGCATTTCAAGAGCTTTCCATTTGAAATATTTGAGGGAATTTTAAAAGATTCCAAGGTATTATTCATTAATTTCAATAATTTGAAGGGATTTCAAAGCGTTTGAATTATTTCAGGATAATGAATTTCCTAGAACTTCGGAAGATATGGAACGATTTTACAAGATCTATAAGGTTTTAAGATATTTACCAGATTTTACAGGATTTTATAAGATTTTCGAGGATTTCAATGATTTTAAGGGATTTTAAAGGTCTCAGTATATTTTACTACATTCTCCAGATATTTCAGAAAATATCGTAATAGAATTTCACGGGATTTTATAATATTTTAGTGGGTTGTAAAGAATATAATCACGTGAAGTGAGGTATTTTGTAGGGGGTCAAAGATTTGAAGAGATATGGAATTAGTTTTTGGAATTCACCCTGAATTCTTATTAATTTATCCTGAATTCTTTTAAACTCTCTGGAATTCATTTCCATTTTTTTAATTCACTTGAATTCTTCTAAATTTAGTCAATTTTACTTAATTTAATGGATTTTAAAAAATTTTTTTAAATCAAATGATTTGAAATATTTTAAGGGATTTAAAAAGATTTTAAGGGGTTTCGAAATATTTTAGGTTATTTTCAAAGATTACAAAGAAATTTTTTAATGATTTCAGTAATTTAATGGGATTTTGAAGGATTTAAAATATTTTAGGGGATTTTAAACGATTCCCAGGTATTTTCAAGAGATTTAAATAATTTTCAGGGATTTCCGAGGGTTTTAGTAATTGCAAGGAATTTTAATATTTTAATGGATTTCAATCAATTTATTCACGAGAAGTGAGGGATTTCGTGGGATTTCAAAGATTTGAAGAGATTTTCAAATATTTTTTGCAATTTATTTGCAATTTGCCCTGAATTCTTATTAATTTATCCTGAATTCTTTTAAATTCTTTTGAATTCTTCTAAATTCACTCAATTTTACTCTATTCAATAGATTTTTAAAAGTATTCGTTTAATTCATCTTGAACTTTTTTTTTAACTCTCCTTAAATTCGTAGGAATTTAATCAAATTCCTTTGAATGCCCTTTTAATTTTTCTAAAATCATTTTACACTTACTGAATTAAATGAATTTTTTCATACTTTTGAAATGTTTTGAATTCACTTGATTGTTCTTGAAATTCAGTTTGATTTTTTATGAATTTCGTCGAATTCTTCTCGTTTCCCTTAAATTCTCCAAGTTCACTCAAATTTTACTGGAATAAATGGATTTTTAAAATTTTTTCCAATTCATTTGAATTCTTTTGTATTTTTTTGTAGTCATTAGTCACTTTTTTGTTAGAAATTAGTAGTTTTTTAATGATTTGAACAGATTTTATCATTATTTTTTGGAATTCCCCCTGAATTCTTTTAAATTCTTTAGAATTCTCTTAAATTTTTTTATTCACTTGAACTCTTCTAAATTTACTTAATTCTACTCAATTCTATTCAATAATTATCACAAACATATACAACAATCTTTCAATTCTTAGGCATTTCATCAAATACTTTTGAATTCCCTTGAATTTTTCTAAGCTCATTTCAAAGTTACTGAATTCAATAAAGTTTTTTCATATTTTCAAATTATTTTCAGTTCATTTGATTTTTTTTAATTTGCCTTGAATTTTTATGAATTTCATCGAATTCTTTTCGTTTACCTCAAATTCCTCTAAATTTAATCCAATTTCACGAGAATCAATAGAATTTTTATGATTTTAAACATTGTTGGATAGGATTTTGAATTTGATTTTAATCTAATTTAAAATTCTTAAATTTCAATTTTACAACTCAAAAATGGACCGTTTTCAACTTGAGAGTAAATGTTCGATTGAAATATTATACAATATTTTTGATGTTAAAATAATTTCAATTTAATTGCTTCATAACTAAACGCTCTTATTTAATTTTAAATCCTATTAAAATATTGTTCAGTCTAAAATATTGTAGTTTGAAACAATTCAACTTTTTGTTTTTTTATTTAAAAAGTGAGCAATTCTTTTATATTTATCAATATTTGACTCTTTATTTAAAATAAGAAATTATAAATTGAATATTCAAAAACTAAACAATTTAAAATAGAAAGCCTTAAAATTTCAGAGTGCTGTATTCAAACTTTAAACGTTAAAATTTAATTCTTCCATTAAAAAAAGTTTTAATTTGTCCGTGAAAGTATTGAATTTTGATGTTTAAATTATCATCGAATTATTATTATTTTGAAATAACTTAAAATTAAAATAATTTATCTTCTAATTGAAAAAGTGTTCAATTTTGAGCAAAAAAAATGTCTTTTTTAATTCTTAATGTTTCCAACTTAAAATTGATTAAAATTATATTGGTTGGAACATCTACAATTTTAATGATTTATTCTTCAATTCAGACTATTGAAAATGATACCGTAGATTTATATTTTTTAACCGAAAATCTCAGAACTGTTCAATTGATAAAAGTTAAAAAAATTTTATTTTGCTTGAATGAAAAATTTCTCAAATAAAAATTTTTTATGCTTTAATTCTAAAAGTTTAAATTTTAAAAGCGTTCCACTTTGAGGGCTTTAATTTGCAGTTCAGTTTAGATTACTATAAATGAAAAAATTTTCAGCTTTAAGTATTTGGAAATGACCAGGAATTTTTTCCTCAATTAAAACAACCACCTTGACCTTACCATTTAGGAATATTAAACATATCCCATTATTAGAAAACCTATTTCAGGCTGAGTCTAAATTCAATTGGATAGACTGCATACAATTTTTACCAATTTATTCAAGTTTATTATACATATATCTAATTGATGATGACAGTATGACTAATATATATATTTTTTTAATTGTTTCAGGTAAGTACCTAGATACTGAGAGCTCAACTTAAAATACATGCATGTACATCGCTTATTATGTTCGTAAGTAACGATTCTTAATTTTTTATGCTTTTTTATGTTTTTTTGTTTCGTAATTTTGATTGAAGTCCTTTTAATAACTGCCTACGAAAGTCTCAATTTTTTAATTATGACCATGAAAATTTTTCGCGAATCGTGAAAAAAAAGAAAATGAAAGGAAACTTTTTTCTCCGAATAAAACGGCCACCCTTCGGATGACATCTCATATTTAATCGAATTTATTTTGATACGGAGTAAGTAAAAATAATTGGGTAAAATACGCTTAATGAAATCCTGTAATTAATAATATTATTTCACCAAAATCAAGCCTATAATATTTCAGGGACATTTTCACATTTTCACTTTAGTATTTTAATGATACAGTTATTGAAAGCTGTAATATAATTTTCTAGTATCTTCAGTAAGATGATAGTATAATTATGTTTTACAATTAGGCATTTTACGATAAAGCCTTAATAGAGAATTATGCTGTAATATAATGTTTTAAAAAATAATGTCACTTGGCTGTGCAATGATGCAGTTAGTTAACTGAAATTGCATTTGCGGACTAGATTTGTAGCCACTAAAACAATTCTGAACGTAATTGGTTCTAGTTGTTACGTGTGCTATGAAAACACCATGGAATTATGGTTGGCGGTATTTACCCACTAACCACTTTCCACTTCTAGCTAAATTGTGCGAAGTCGTTTACCAATTGCTATAGTAAGCATTGTTACTGGTAATTTGTCGTTTTTTAATAATTCATAGTCAAATTCTACCAATCTATTTGTTTACCAAATAGAAACTAAAATGAATTAGTAAAAATTTAACTACTACTAATTAGTTCATGAATCAAACAGTCCTAATAAATAAAAGGAGTTACGACAGATCAGACTAGTCAATTCTTATGTATTTTGGGTCGCTGAATCCGAATTCGAAGACGGAATGCTGAAGTTAGCTATTGTTTTCTTCCTATCCTCAAAAAAGACTTTTTTCATGAATTCCGTAGCCCCACAAAAATTAGGAGTTCCGACGGATCGGAATAGCCCACTCTTTATATTTTGGGTCGCTGAATCTGAATCCGCAGTTAGCTCTTCTTTCCTGCCTATCCTAAAAAAAACTTGTTTCATACATTCCACAGCTCCACAAAAAAGTTTGAGTTCTGACGGACCAGAATAGCCAGTTCTTTATATTTTGGGTCGCTCGATCCGAATCCGAAGTCGGAATTCTGAAGGTTGCTCTTTTTTCCTTCCTATTATCAAAATACACTTTTTTCGTACATTCCACAGCCCCATAAAAAAGTAGGGGTTCCGACGGACCAGAATAGCCAGTTCTTTATATTTTGGGTCGCCGAATCCAAATCTGAAGTCGGAATTCCGAAGTTAGGTCTTGTTTTCTTCCTATCCTCAAAAAACCTTTTTTCATAGATTTCACGGCCCCACAAAAAAGTAGCAGTTCCGACGGACCCACTCTTTATATTTTGGGTCGCTGAATCCGAATCCGAAGTCGGAATTCCGAACTTAGCTTTTCTCTCCTTCCTATCCTCAAAAAACACTTTTTTCATACATTACACAGTCCCACAAAAAGGTAGGAGTTCCGACGGACCAGAATAGTCAGTTCTTTATATTTTGGGTCGCTGAATCTGAATCCAAAGTCGGAATTCCAAAATTAGATCTTGTTTTCTTTCTAACCACAAAAAATGTACGTACAAATTGTTTCTTGAGATTACAAAATTTTAAGGTAAGGAAGAAAACAAGAGCTAACATCGGAGTTCCGACTCTGGATTCGGATTCAGCGACTCAAAATACGTCAGAATTGACTAGTCGGGTCCGCCGGAACTCCTACTTTTTTGTGGGGCTGTGAAATGTACGAAAAATGTGTTTTTTGAGGTTACAAAATTTTGAAATACATATAAGAATTGAATAGTCTAGACCTTCGGAACTCCTACTTTTTGTGGGGATTTGTTATTAGAAAACTAATAATGTTAGTAAAAAACTTTCTTACTAATTCAGCTTTTAAGAGTAAGTCGGTGAGATACAGAATGTATTTAATTTTACTGCCTTAAGATAAAAATCTCTAATTTTACATTTTTTATCCTCATTTTCAATCCCGGTTTCTTTTTAAATCAATTGTCTTCCTTTTGAAGTAGAAATTAAGTAGAAAGTAGAAATATTGTAAACAAAATTTCTCCTGAGTTTTCGGTTTCAGGAGAAAAAAAACATTTTTTTAAAAATCTTAAGGTTTGTTAAAAATTCTGAAAAATTCAATCGTATGTTTTTTACTAACGGGCAAAGGAAAAATTCATTTTCTTAAAGTTGATCAGTTTTTGCAATAAAAATACATCTTTCTAAATCTGAATAATTTCTCTAAGCTTATGAATCAAAATATCTCAAGTGTGCCACTTTTAAAACGATAGTTCTATTTTCAGTCAATGTATACAGTTTTCAATTCGTTTTTATATCAAAATAACTCCCCTAAAATATTTTTGCAAAAAATTTATTTTTTTAAAAGTTATTAACAATCAAAATTCTTGATCATTTTTTTTTCAAAAATTGATGACTCGCGAACGGTTCATCGAAATTCAATAACTGAATTATGAAAATTTTTGTTACGAAGTATACTTTACGCTAATAAAGTTTTCGGTAGTAAAAAAAAATTTCATTGTTTAAATAATCGTCTGTTTTAAACAATTGAAAATTAATTAAACTTCTCCGCCTGTGGAAGAGATTGAGATTACTATTATTAACTTTCGATGAACCGTTCGCGAGTAATCAATTTTTGAAGAAAAAAAAAATGATCAAGAACTTTGATTGTTAATAACTTTAAAAAAAAATAAATCTTTTGCAAAAATATTTTAGGGGAGTTATTTTGATATAAAAAAGAATGGAAAACTGTACAAATTGATTGAAAATAGAGCTATCGATTTAAAAGTGGCACACTTGAGGTATTTTGACTCTTATCTGAGTTTATCTAATTGTTATTTAAATGAATGAATGACTTCTTGCTTCGCCAGTAATTGAAATTACCTAATTTTTAGCAAAATTGACCTAAATTTCAGTATAAAAATGTACCAAACACTAGTAAAAACAATTAGTTGCTCTATGGAAATTCCTTTAAATCCTTCAAAAACTGTTGAATTTCCTTAAAATTGTTGGATATTCATTAAAATCTTTTGAAATCATTGAAATCGCTTGAAATCTTCAAAATAAAATAAAAATCGCTTATAGTCCTTTAAAAGCCCTGGAAACCCCTAAAAATCTCTCAAAATCTTTTCGAATCTCTTGAAATTCTTAAAAATATTTTAAACCCCAATATAATATCTTCTAAAAGCCATTAAAATTCCTTAAAATCCTTTATAACATTCTGAAATTCGTTGAAATTCCGTTACATCTTTTACATATTACGAAATCCTTTAAAATCCGTGGACATAATTTGAAATAATTTGAAATCTCTTGAAATCCTCTGAAATCCCGTGAAATCATCGAAACCCCTTTGAATCTCTTAAAGTCCCTTAAAATACTTTGAAATATTTTGAAATTTCATAAAATCCCTTTAAATTCTTTCAAATTTTTGCAATCCCATCAAAATTCCCTCAAATCCTTCAAAATTTGTGAAAATACTATCGGTTGTCTTCAAATCGTTTAAAATCCTTTTAAATCCCGTGACTTTTTTTTTAAATAATTCGAAATCTCTTAAAATCCCATAAAATCCCTTTAAATACTTTTTAATCTTTAGAAATCTTTCTGAATTCACTAAAATCCCTGAAAATCTGTCGAAATCCTTCGGTATCTCTTGAAATCTCGTGAAATCTCTTGAAATATGATTATACTATTGAAGGAATCTGTATTATCATTAGAGAATAACTGAAAATATTTAACGTATTTTCAGACTAGATGGAGCTATGAAAGAAAAATTATTTTAAATAATTTTTTTCTGAAAAAAAGATCTTCTCCTTTCGTTCTGCAGGGAATCGAACCACAGAACTACTTATTTGCGGTCAGGTGCTTTCCCATTAAGCTACTAGAGAGATCGAGAGAAAAAACTTTTTTCAGAAATACACGCATTATTTTGCTAGATGGTACAAATCAAATTTTTGCAAGCAATCTGTATTATCATCAGATAATAACAGAAAATATTTAACGTCTTTTCAGACTAGATGGAGCTATGAAAGAAAAATTATTTTAAATAATTTTTTTCTGAAAAAAAGATCTTCTGCTTTGGCTTTGCTGAAGACGTTAAATATTTTCTGTTATTCTCTAATGATAATACAGATTCCTTGAAAAAATTTGATTTGTACCATCTAGCAAAATAATGCGTGTATTTCTGAAAAATCTTTCTTCTCTCGATCTCTCTAGTAGCTTAATGGGAAAGCACCTGACCGGAAATCAGTGGTTCTGTGGTTCCATTCCCAGTGGAGCGAAAGGAGAAGATCTTTTTTCCGAAAAAAATTATTTAATATACTATTGAAAGTCCTTCAAAATCTTGTAAATTCCCTTCAAAAAATTTAGATTCACTCCCTGCAATCTCTACCTTGAAATATCAAGAAATCCCTAAAAAGCTTGGGAAATGTCGCTCGATTCCGTAAAAAATTTTTAATTCTTTGAAATATTTTGCAGCCCTTTGAAAAATCTTAAAATCCTTTAGGATCCTCAGGAATCGTTCTTAATTCCTTAAAATCCCTAAAAATCCATAAAAATCCGTCGAGATCTTTCGGTATCACTTGAAATTCCGTAAAATCTCTTGAAATCTGATTATTCTATTTGAAGTCCCTTAAAATCTTGTCAAATTTCTTGAAAAAATTGAGATTCTCTCCCCTCAATATTTCCCACGAATTCTAATGAAATCCCTAAAAAGCTTCGAAAATCTCGCTCAGTTCCGTTAAAATTGTCTAATTCTTTGAAAGACTTTGCAGTCCTTTTAAGTCCCTTGTAATCCTTTTTAATCCCCAGAAATCGTTCCAATACTTTAAAATCCCTCAAAATCCCTAAAAATCCGTTGAAATCCTTTGATAAGTCTTAAAATCTCTTGAAATCTGATTATACTCTTTGAAGATCCTTAAAATCTTGTAAAATCCCTTGAAAAAATATAGATTCTCTCCCTTGAATTCTCATGAAATCCATGAAAAGCGTTTGAAATCTCGTTTATAGTCAAAATAAATGATATATTGTTGAGAAATATTGACTCAAAAATATAAAAGCTTATTGAGCACGGTGTGCTTCGCTTAATTCAACCCAAAAGGGCTTGCATATGCCGGTTTTCTTCTCAATATACTTCTGAGATGCCCCACGATCATTTTGAGCGCAAAAAGAAAAAAATCGCTTGGGTCCTTTTTGAGAAAACTCTTTTTCTGATTTTTTTGAAGAGGTTAATCAACATATTTTAATGAAAATAAGTTAAACGTGGATTTTCATTGACTCAACTCATTCAGTTTAGTATCCAAAAAAGGGCTACAGGTGCTGAACATCTTACGAGAACTGAAACCCTTCAATATTTTTGAAAAATTGTGAAAAAAGTGGGAAAAAATCAGCTGTTTGAAAATTGCCTTATTCCAGTTCATCCTATGTCCTCAACGCTTTAACAAGAATTAAAGTGCTCGACATTTTCTGCAAAACGAAAAAAAATCGAATGTTCTATCTCCAAAAGTTTGGGAGTTATGGCCCTAAGAAGTGGATTTTAAGCGAATAATTTGAATGAAAAAAAAATATATATAGTTCTGGGGAAATAACTTATTCCCTATGCATATCTCGTAAAAATTGCTGAATAATTAATTAAAGACAACTTCATTTTGAGTAGATCTAAAGAAAAAACATTGCTCTAGCTGTAATAGAACCAAAATTATGGCCTTCTGAATGTGGCCCTTTCTTTATGAAATTTTGTTCAATATCAATTTTTAAATAAAATGTATCGTTTTCCAAAAGAACTCATTTCCCGTGCAATTCAGGAGAAAGTTGCCACCAGATAGGTTAAGGAGGACCTGATTTTTAGCAAATATAAAAAAAAGCTCTAGCTATAATCGCATCGAAATTATGGTCTCCTGAAAATTACGCTTTTTATGGAATTTTGTTGAAAATTTTTTTTTTTACTTTTCGTTTCTGGAGGATGAGACATGAAAAATTTTTTTTATCATATTGTGTATCTTGTGCTTGAATTAAATGAAGACTTAATTAATTTAATTATCAACTGAAAACTTTTATTAACGATATTATGAAAACATAATTGTGAGCTTAAAATGAGTGAATGCTATTATATTTACATATTGCAAGTTGTAGCCTGATTGCGCATTCTGGATGATTTTATTTCAAAAATTGATAAGATTTTGATTTTGTATTTAATTTGTTAAAAAAATTATGATTAACATAATCTAATTACAAAAGGATCATATTCAGAAGGCCATAATTACGATGCAATTAGAGCTAGAGCATTTTTTTTTTTTTAGATTTGCTAAAAATCAGGTCTCCTTAACCTATCTGGTGGCAACTTTCTCCTGAATTGCTCGGGATATGAGTTCTTTTGAAAAACGAGAAATTTTATTTATAAAATTGATGTGAAACAAAATTTCATAAAAAAGCGTATATCCAAAAGGCCATAATTTTGTTTCTATTAGGCCTAGAGCAATGTTTGTTTTTAGATCTACTCAAAATTAAGTCTTCTTTAATCAATTATTCAGCAATTTTTACCGGATATGCATAGGGAATAAGTTATTTCCCCAAAACTATATATATATATTTTTTTCATTCAAATTATTGTCTTAAAATCGACTTCTTAGGAACATAACTCCCAAACTTTTAGAGATAGAACAATCGCTTTTTTTCATTTTGCAGAAAATTCCAAGCACTTTAATTCTTGTTAAGGTGTTTGGGACATAGGATGAACTGAAATTAGGCAATTTTCAAAAAAGTGATTTTTTTCAACTTTTTTCACCATTTTTCAAAAATATCGAAGGGCTTCAGTTCTCGGAAGATGTTCAGCACCTGTAGCCCTTTTTTGGATGCCAAACTGAATGGTTTGAGCCAATGAAATTCCAGGTTTAACTTATTTTCATTAAAATAGGTTGATTAACCTCTTCCAAAAAATCAAAAAAAGAATTTTCTCAAAAAGGACCCCAGCGATTTTTTTCTTTTTACGCTCAAAATGATCGTGGGGCATCCCAGAAGTATATTCAGAAAAAAACCGGCATATGCAAGCCCTTTTGGGTTGAAGTCAGTCGAGGCACCCCGTGTGAGATTTAGAGAGTTCAGTTAATGTTTATAAATTAACTATATTTAGGCTCACTTTTTTTTTCTTATTTACTTTATTTTCCGCCTTTTATTTATTTTCATATTGCTTTTATCCTTAGATATATTTCTTTTTCCATGCAAGTTCCCTTTTTTTATTTTCGACGGTATTTGAAAAAGCTCTGCACCAAAAAATATTATAAAGAAAATAATCTTTTTCAACCACAATTGTTCCCATGATGTAATTGACATATGTAAATCGTAGTAAACTATAAAAAGAAATGATTTTCCCGCTATTGAGTATAGTGCCTTAAGATGAAAATCTGCTTCCGACCCAAGAGGCTTTCAGGAAGTAAAAATCCTCTTGAGATTCGTCGTGGTCGATGAGGATGGAGTTCCTCTTTCTCTTTTTCTTTCTTTTTCTTCACTTTTCTTTTTCAACCAACTGTTCGAGGAGAATTATCCGGGCTCAACGAGAAGGCTCGTTCCAAATCGGTTTGGAAGTTCATGATATGTATCGCCATATTCCACCTTATTGTGTCTGGTGAATTCCATGCCCGATTTACATTGCTTATGATTAAGTGGAAAAATTTATTTATGACCTCTCTTTGAATTGATCCACGACATCAATAAGATTAAGGTAACTCGATTTGTTTCCTTCTTGTCTCAATTGAAAATTGCTTTATCCTATCCAGTTTTCAAGAGCTTTGTTGCAAACAAATCCTCAGTATGCTTATTTCTCTATTTTTATAGAAAGAGCATTTTTAAAAGCATTTTTAAAATGCTAAAATTTATGTTAATATAATTTATCTATGTTATTATAAATAATTTATTAATAAATTACTTCAAATTTAATTGTTAAATTATTAGAACAATTTCCTTTGCCTAAGAATTTAGGAAAATTCATAAATTCTTTTGTCGAATGTACTAATATGCAAATCAAAAGTAGTAATATATATTTTATTGCTTTAATTCTGAATTGTAACAATAAATTTGTAAAGATACTAGAACAAAAATTTGTGAAAATGTATGAAAAAATAAAATTCGAGGCAGGAAATTTTCTGAAAGAATTATAATTGTGTGTTGACACAGTGAATTTCCGTAAAGAAATATAACTTTGACAACTGGGACAGAAAAATGTCCGTAAAGAAATATAATTTTTTTCAAAGAATTAGAATTTTGTCATTAGGACAGGAAATTTTCTAAAAGAATTATCATTCTGAGATAAAATCATATAGATCGGAAGTAGAATTTGTTTGAATTTAAACATTCTTTTTTTTTTTGTAAATAAAAATTTACCAAAGTATTAAACTTCCCTCTTCAAAGTTTTAGAAAATGGGAGTCACTATAATTGTAATTGTAACTTGTTATTGTGATTTCTAACAAGAGATTTCCGCAAAGAATAAGAATTTTTACATTGCGGCAGGAAATTTTCTAAAAGAATTATAATTTTCATTTTAGGGTCACTTTAGAACAAGAATTTTCATTAAGAATTAAAGTTTTCTCTTCAGGACTGGGAATTTCCGTAAAAAATTGGAATTTCGATTTTCGATGAAAGAGGTTATATATTTGAACCTAAACTCGTTTTTGTTTTGCTCTATTGATTGGACTGTAAGACCAGTGAAATTCCTTTATCGAAAATTTATTTATGAAAATGGTCGAAAAAAACGATAAACAGAATTGATTCATAGAATTATCATTTGACCTAGAACAGGGAATTTTGGACACGGAATGGAAATTTTGGAAAAGAATTTTACTTCTAATTTTAAAGAAGGGAATTAAAAAATCCCTATTCCAAGCCACAATGTGTCACAACTTGAAATTTCCCTTTTCCAAATTTTGGAAAAAGGAAATTACTATATTTCTTAAAGATAATAGAAAATTTTGTAAATAAATATAATTTGGACTTGGAACAGGGCATTTTGGAAATTAATTCAATTGTGACTGACCTTTTCCAGCAGGAGCTGGAAAAGGGTCTCTTCGTACAGAAATTTCAATACGAATATTTGCATTTTTTTCTGTACGTGTAGACAATCCCTAAATATAATTTTGACTTTGAAACAGAACATTTTTTAGAAAATTATAATTATTTTCTTGGAACAGATCATTTTTGACATGGAACTGGAAATTTTGGAAAATAATGTAGATTCTGATTTATAAAAATGAAATGTATAAAAAAAAAATTCCTGTTCCAAGTCAGAATTCGTCATATTTTGAACATTTCTTGTTGAGTTACTGTATTTCTGAGTTATTATATAAAATATTGTAAATAAATATAATTCTGACTTGTAATAAGGAATTTTCCGAAATAAATGTAATTCTGACTTGAAGCAGGTAATTTTTAAAATTAATTTAATTGTGACTTGGTAAAAGGAATTTTGTAAAATAATTACAATTCTAAGTTTGTACGCTCAGAAAAATTGTTGTTTAAATTAAACAAACATTTCTTTGACCCTATATCAATGACAGAACTTGTTTGATTTAAAAAAAATGTTGTTCGAGTTAAACAATAGCGAGTTTGAATCAAATAAATTTGGTTTGAATCAAAAAAATATTTGTTTAATTTAAAAAAGATCTTCTTTGAGTTTACGGGGAATAAATAAATGAAATATAAAAAAATTCCTGTAAAGAATTATAATTTTTACTTTGGAACAGGGAATTTCTTAGGAAATTTTATTTTTGTTTTTAAACAGGTAATTTTGGATATGGATCGGCCAATTTTAGAAGAAAATTTCAAGTTTGATTCATAAAAAGGTAAAATACAAAAAAAATCCATCTTCAAAGTCAGAATTCGTCAGATTTTGCAAATTCCTTGTTCCAGATCAGAATTTTTTTAAATTCGAGTACTCTGTTTTTTGCAGACAAAAATTGGCCAGAATTTAAAACTTCCATCATTCAAATCTTAGAAAAAGGGAGTTATATTTCTGGCTTATTATAGGAAATATTGTAAATCAATATAATTCTGACTTGGAACAGGGAATTTTTTGAAATAAATGCAGTTGTGATTTGGAACAGGAAATTTCCGCAGAGAATTATAATTTACACTTTTGGGCAGGGAATTTTCATAAAACATAATAATTTAGACTTTTGGCAAGGTAATTTTTGTAAAGAATCATTATTTGAGTTGGAACAGAGAATTTTTGACATGGAATGGGCATTTTGGAAAATCTTTTAATTGCTTAGAAATCTAGAGAAAATTTTAAGATTTGGTTGAAATCATTCAAATCTTTTGAACAATTTTAAATTGACAGGAAAATTAACAACTGACTGAGAGAAAACCGGGAATTTAAAATCGACGTTCCTGTAGACACCCCGCTAAAGAAAATTTTGAAACAAGATTGTTTTTTTTTAAAGCTACTTTCTACCTTTTTTATGTAGCTATAGCAATTTTTTCACTAACTTTGGATTTTAGGATCAAATAAACAGATGCTTAAAATAATTAAATTAATTTGAGTGCGAAGCAGAATAAAAGAACATTAAATTCTAACGTTTAATTCACTTTTTATTTACTGCAATTTTGCAGTATGAGCTTTTATTAAGCTTCAAGCAAATATAAAATACCATAAATTAAAATATTTTCGAAACAAATTACACCTCGGTGACCTGTTTCTGTGCATTGGTAATATAAAATAATTATCTTTGTGTTTCACATTCAAAGCTAGCTATTAAATCCTTGAAATGAAACAGAATTTCAACTACCTCGAAAATGTTTTCCATTTGCAGATATTTTCAATTTTAAAAAGCATTTAACCGCAAACTGAAAATTGAAAATGGGAATTGTGAAATTACATAATCGATCTCCATTGAAACATTAGATGATTTTTATCGGAAAAAGCAGAGGTAAAAATGGGAATTTTCTGCATTTTATCATTCCGCAACCCTTTACAAGTTTTTTGAGCTAAGACCTATTAAAAAAATCTTGAAAATTACAGAAAATACAGGGAAATTTATATTACCAAGTGATAACATTCCAAACTTCCCAAAACTTGAAACCGCTTTTTCTTGTATTTCGTTTTTTTTTAAACGATAGTCAACAACTTTTTTAGTAACTTAGTTACTTTTTAGATCCGCGATTACTAAAAAATTACTTATTTTATGAAAAGGTTACTTTTGGTTACATGTTTTGCCCGAAATAAGGAAATAAATAAATGCATTAATCGTATTATTTAAAAACTAGTGAAACATGTAAAAATTCAAATTTGTCAGTAAAGGCACTTTAGTGCCGGGAAAATGAGGGAATAACGATAAAATAATAATCAGTTCGTATGTAAAATGTATAAAAAGGGCTATCAATTGAATTATTATGAATCCTGATAGAAATTGCAATTTAGCTAAAATTTCTAATTTTTAAATTAAAATTTAAACCTTTTTTGTTGAAATATCGAACTATGTATTATATTTTTCAATGAGAATTTATCTTCTTTGGTTGAAATTCTATTAAAAGTTGAACCATTTTTGTAAAAACTCAAATTTTTTGTTGAAAATTCATCATTTTAGTTGAAAATTCGTCCTTTTGGTAGAAAATTAATCTTCTTCATTGAAAATCACCCTTTTGTTTAAAAATACATAATTTTATTTGAAACTTCAACTGCTGTGTAAAAATTGGTCTTTTTGGCTTAAAAACTCAACAATTTGGTTGAAAAATAACCTATTTCGTTAAAAACAATTTTTTGAATGAATTCTACTGTTTTTTATAATAACTTTAAATATTTCTTGGTTATTATATCAACTATTACATTTTTCGTTAACAATTCATCTTTTTTAGTCAGAAAAATTCAACCACTTTGTTAAAAGTTGAACTGCTTTTTGAACATACATTTTTTTGTTGAAGATTATAATTTTGGTGGAAACTTCGTCTTTTTTGGTAAAAAATCTTTATTTTTGGTTACTTTTTTGTCACATTATTGTTACTTTTCGGTTACTTTTTTTAGAGAAGTATGGTTACTATTTTACTATTTTTTTAAGCTTGAGCAGTTCCGAGCCCTGAATATATGAAATCCCTCTAATCTCGTGAAATGCCCAGTAAAAAAATCCAGTAAAATCCCATAAAACATCTTGAAATCTGTAATTACCTTCCAACTTCCTTAAAAAATGATGAAATATTTGAAATCCACTGAAATCCTGTAAAATCCCATAAAATCTGATAAAGTATCTTGAAGTGCCTGGAAATCTTTAAAAATATTCTA
Organism: Andricus curvator; assembly: GCA_932195095.1. Taxonomy (NCBI): domain Eukaryota; kingdom Metazoa; phylum Arthropoda; class Insecta; order Hymenoptera; family Cynipidae; genus Andricus; species Andricus curvator. The sequence goes on along the minus strand of CAKNYM010051593.1, from coordinate 161,257 downwards.
CAAGATTAAAATCCATTGGAATCCACTATTTCTATTAAAAACCCCTAAATGATATGAAATCCTCTGAAATCTCTAAAAAGCTCTCCGATTTTTTAACCCTCTTGAAATCTATTGAAATTCCGTATCATCTTATTAAACCTTTTAAATTCTTTTAAGATCCTATGAATAAAAAACGGTTGCATTGAACAAAAAATATAAATTAACAGCAAAATAGTTGAAACCCTAATAAAAACAGATTAATTTTCAACCAAACAGATCTGTTTGTTAACCAAAACGGATTAATTTAAAACAAAAATTGATTTTACACCAGAAAAAAACGAATTTTCAACCAGATAATTTCATTATCCTAAAAATAATGATTTTCAGCAAAAAATGTAATAGTTTATATTTAAACCAAAAAACATTATAAATTTAAATAAAAACATTTGAATATACTAAAGCAAGACGAATATTTATAACAATTCTTGAATTCTCAACTAAAATAGATTAATTTTCAACCATACTGTTACATTTTTAACAACAACAAATATTTTCTACCAAAAAAGATACATTTTCAACCTAGAAGATTACGTTTCTACCTAAAAAAGGCTAATTTTCAACAAAATACATAAATTTTTCACCAAATAGTTGAATTTTTTACCAAAAAATATGCATTTTCCACAAACTACATAAATTTTCAACTAAATATTTCGAAAAATAGAAGTGATGTTAGTCAAAATTTTATTTGATTAACTTTGAGCTTATATTTTTTCTTTCTAAAATTTTTAGGTTAAATAGCTGAATTATCAAAACAAAAAAGACGAATTTTCGAAAAAAAAACATTTGAATTTTCAACCCGAGAATGTGAATTTTCAACAAAAGAGTTGACTTACAACCAATCAGTAGAATTTCTAATAAAATAGTTCAATTTTGATAAAAAAATAAAATAAGTTTTAACCAAAATAAAAACGAATTTTCAACTTAAATTATGAATCTTGAACCAAAAAAATGAACTTTTAAAAAAGTAGTTCAACTTAAAAACAAGGAGTCGAATTTTTAATCTAAAAAGATGAATTTTCAACGAAAAATGTATGTAGTAGTTGATATTTTAACAAAAATGATTCCAATTAAAAAGATTCAAAATAAAAAACAGTTGGATTTAACCAACAAAGACGAATCTTCAAAAAAATACATAAATTTTTAACCAAATAGTTGAATTTTCTACCAAAAAGATGCATTTTCAACAAATTACATGAAATTTCAATAAATTACATAAATTTTCAACTAAATATTTCGAAAAATGGAATTGATGTTAGACTAAATTTTATTTGATTAACTTTGAGCTTATATTTTTTCGTTTCTAAAATTTTTATGTTAAATAGTTGAATTATCAAAACAAAAAAGATCAATTTTTAAACAAAAAAAAAAACGAATTTTCAAAAAACATTTGAATTTTCAACCCGAGAATATGAATTTTCAACAAAAAAGATTATTTACAACCAATCAGTAGAATTTTTAATAAAATAGTTCAATTTTCATTAAAAAAATAATCAGTTTTAGCCAAAATAAAAACTAATTTTCAACTTAAATTATGAATCTTGAACGAAAGAAATGAACTTCTAGAAAAGTAGTTCAACTTAAAAACAACGAGTCGAATTTTCAATCTAAAGGGATGAATTTTCAACGAAAAATGTATGTAGTAGTTGATATTTCAACAAAAATGATTTCAATTTAAAAGATTTAAAATAAAAAACTGTTGGATTTAACCAACAAAGACGAATTTTCAACAAAATACATAAATTTTTAACCAAATAGTTGAATTTTCTACCAAAAAGATGCATTTTCAACAAATGACATGAATTTTCAATAAATTACATAAATTTTCAACTAAATATTTCGAAAATGGAAGTGATGTTAGTCCATATTCTATTTCATTAACTTTCAGCTCATATTTTTTCGTTTCTAACATGTTGAAATTAAATAGTTGAATTATCAAAACAAAAAAGATCAATTTTTAAACAAAAAATACGAATTTTCGAAAAAAACATTTGAATTTTCAACCCGAGAATGTGAATTTTCAACAAAAAAGTTTATTTACAACCAATCAGTACAATTTTTAATAAAATAGTTCAGTTTGCATAGAAAAAATTTAACCAAAATAAAAACGAACTTTCAACTCAAATTATGAATCTCTAACCAAAAAAATGAACTTTTAAAAAAGTAGTTCAACTTGAAAACAAGGAGTCGAATTTTTAATCTAAAAAGATCAATTTTCAACGAAAAATGTATGTAGTAGTTGATATTTTAACAAAAATGATTTCAATTTAAATGATTTAAAATAAAAAATAGTTGGATTCAACCAACAAAGACGAATTTTCAACAAAATAATAAAATCTTCAACTAAAGCAGATTAATTTTTAATCAAACAGTTTCATTTTTAACCTAAAAAAATCTAGTTTTTACGAAAAAGGCGTATTTTCAAACAAATAGATTAATTTTCAACCAAGCAGTTAAATTCTCTACCAAATTGTTTAATTTTCGAGCCGAAAATATGAATTTTCTGCAAAACATTTGAATATTCAACCCGAAAATGTGAATTTTCAACAAAAAAGTTAATTTCCAACCGAAACATATTAATTTTTAACCAGAGAGTTGTATCTTTAAGCAAGAAAAAAAGAAATTTCTACGGAAAGAGACACATTTTTAAACCAAAATAATGAATTTTCAAAAACATATTTGATTTTTTAATTTAAAAAAATTGTTAGTCAAGAAAGAAACAAAATTACAATCAAGTTGTTAAATCGTCAAGCCAAAGAGACGAATTTTCAACAAAACAGTTTCATTTTCAAGCAACAAGTATGACTATTTAACAAAATTGTTGAATTTTTAACGTAATCATTCAATTTTTAACGAAACAATAAAATGTTTAATGAAAAAAAGATGAATTCTTTAACCAAAAATTTAATAGCAGACTTTTCAACCGAGAAGAATAATCTATCAATCAAAAATAGTTGGATTCTCTTATGGGGATCTATTCATTCAGTTCGTATCTAAAGGGAAAAATTAGAAAAAGGGGAAAGAATGTGAAGCCTGCGATAAATAAATAGGAATATTGATAACACAGCCACACAAAAAAATCTTTGTTCGGGTCTGGAGGTCAGACCATGTTTACTATATGTTTTTGGGATCGCTGAATCCGAATCCGAAGTCCAAAAAACCCCAGCACGTCAGGGTTCTGACATAACCTCGAAAAACCACATAAAAAATCTTTTTCCTGGTCTGGAGGTCAGACCATGTTCACTATATGTTTTTTGTGTCACTGAATCTGAAGTCCAAAAAACCCTAGCACGTTAGCGTTCTGACATATAACCTCAAGAAACCTCATAAAAAATCTTTTTTCTGGTCTGGAGGTCAGACCATGTTCAGGATATGTTTTTGGTGTCACTGAATCCGAATAAGTCCAAAAAAACCTAGCACGTCAGGGTTCTGACATAACCTCAAAAAACCTCATAAAAAACCTTTCTTCTGGTCTGGAGGTCAGACCATGTTCACTATATGTTTTTGGTGTCGCTCACTCCGAATCCGAAGTCCAAAACACCCCAGCATTTCAGGGTTCTGACATAACCTCAAAAAACCTCTTAAAAATTTTTTTCGAGTCCGGGGGTCAGGCAACAGAGTGAGCCCATGATCCGGCAAAGTCCCTGGATTATGGCTTTGATGCCGTCATAGCAGGCGCACGCAAGCGTTTTACGATGGAGAGTCGGACTCTCAGGATTCGGATTCAGCGACCCCAAAAACATATAAAAAACATGGTCTGACCCTCGGAATCTAAAAAAGATTTTTTATGAGGTTTTTTGAGGTTATGTCAGAACCCTGACGTGCTGGGGTTTTTTGGACCTCGGATTTTGATTCAGCGACCCCAAAAACATATAGTTAACATGGTCTGACCTCCAGACCCGAAAGAAGACTTTTTTTTGTGTGGCTGTGTAATTTATAGAATAAACAATAACATTTTAAATAAACATTTAAGTTCATTTTTAATACCTGGAAAATTGTATGACACAATCCAGAAGATTAAAATTTTTAGTAGTAAAACTTGTGGACACTATATATTTTTACGCTTGCATGGTTTCATAGTCTCTGTACTACAATCATGAAAGTGCACTCGGTTGACTGCACGAAGAGATTACACTCGATAACTACTCTATCGTGAGGTCAGCTCACTCGTGGACTTATGAATGAAAATGTATATGAACGAATCGACTCATCAAGTACAAAATTACGAAATCAAACCGCTAATCGCGAAACGCTCTGGAAATTCAACTGAACCAGGCCTCGGAACGGGTTACTTTTTAGGAACTTAGTTACTTTTTTGATCCACGGTTACTCAAAAGTTACTTATTTTTTGAAAAGGTTACTTTTGGTTACATTTTTTGCCCGAAATAACGAAATGAATTAATTCATTAATCGTATTATTTACAGGGTGTCCAGCGACCTTCAAAACCTTGAAAACCTCGAAATCTCTTTGAATTTTTCACGAGAACCTTGAATTTGAATTATTTCTTTTTGCTTTTAAAATAGTAATTTTATTTAAATGCTACTGAAAAGTTTTTTATTTATCAAGATATAATTTATCTTTTGTTCATTACACAATAAAAATAAAGAGATTTCAAGGCACTTATTGTAGACTGTACCAAGTATTTTATAGATTGCAAAGAACATACTTTCATATTGTGAATAATTCTATAGGTTTTTTTAATTTCTTCTCCACTAGTATAGAATACTAAAGTATAAATTTTGTTGTGGTATTCAATTTACAAATCATAAAAATTATTAGTTGAAAATTTCGATGTTAATTCAGTTTCCGAATTAGAATGATTTATTGCCATACAACGGATTTTTCGAGGGGTTGACCATTCGGTTTTTGAGTATACACCAGATTTCGAAAGGTTACAAAACATTTCTAAAGATTTCAAAATATTTCAAAGTTTTCAAAATATTTTTAATATTTTTAACATTTTACGAAGATTTCACGGATGTCAACGATTGAAAAAAGGCGTACACACCAGATTTCAAAACAATTTCACAAACATTTTAAAACTTTAATGATTTGAAGGCTTTCAAAGATTTGAAAAAGGGTACAGTACACCAGATTTCAAAGATTTAAAAAAATTTCAGATATTTGGAACGATTTCAAGAGGTTTCAAAATATTTTAGAAGATTTAAAAAATTTCAAAAAATTTCAGATATTTGGAACGATTTCAAGAGGTTCCAAAATATTTTAGAAGATTTCAAATGATTTCACAAAGATTTGAAATAATTGACTGATTTCAACGAATACAACAGATTTTACAGAAAAAGATTTAAAAAATATTTCGCAAATATTTCAAAAGATTTCAAAGGTTCAAGATTTGAAAAAAGGTACAGTACACCAGATTCCAAAGATTTCAAAAAATTTCAGATATTTGAAACGATTTCAAGAGGTTTCGAAATATTTTAGAAGATTTAAAAAATTTCAAAAAATTTCAGATATTTGGAACGATTTCAAGAGGTTTCAAAATATTTTAGAAGATTTCAAATGATTTCACAAAGATTTCAAATAATTGACTGATTTAAACGAATACAACAGATTTTACAGAAAAACATTTTAAAAAGATTTCGCAAATATTTCAAAAGATTTCAAAGACTCAAGATTTGAAAAAGGGTAGATTTCGAAAATTTCACAAATATTTTAGAACTTTCCAAAGATTTCAAGGATTTTAGAGATTTTAAAAAGGATATAGTAAACCATATTTCTAAGATTTTAAAACATTTCAAAGATTTTAAACAATTTGAAACTTTTTTAGGAGGTTTCGAAAGATTTCACAAAAGTTTAAAAGATTCCATGAAAAATTAATAAAGATTTGGAAAGAATACAAGAATTTCAAAGATTTCAACATGGGTACAGTACACCATATTTCTAAAATTTCAAAACATTTCAAAGATTTTAAACAATTTCAAAATTTTTTAGGAGTTTTCAAAAGGTTTCACAAAAGTTTCAAAGATTCCATGAAAAATTAATAAAGATATTGAAGGAATACAAGAATTTCAAAGATTTCAACAAGGGTACATTACATCAGATTTCAAAGATTTCAATACATTTCAAAGATTTGAAACGATTTCAAATTTTTTTTGTGAAGATTTCAAAAGATTTTAAATATTTAAATAATTTTAAACGATTTCAAATTTTTTTAAGAGGATTTCATAAGATATCACAAAGATTTTAAATATTCCAGTGATTTCAAATGAATGTAAAAAATTTCAGAAAGACTTCACAAATATTTTAAATATTCCAATGATTTCAAACGAATAAAAAAGATTTCAGAAAGATTTCACAAATATTTCAAAGACTTCATAAGGATTTCCAAAGAATACAAAAATTTCAAAGATTTCAATACATTTCAAAAATTGTAAGCAGTTTCAAATGAATATAAGAAATTTCAGAAAGATTTCACAAATAGTTCAAAGACTTCATACGGATTTCAAAAGAATACAAAAATTTCAAAGATTTCAAAAAGTGTGCAGTACACCAGATTTCAAAGATTTCAAAACATTTCAAAGATTTTAAGCGATTTCAATGGGTTTCAACACATTTAATAAGATTTTAAAAGATTTTAATGATTTCAAACGAACACAAAAGATTTCACAAATATTTATAATATTTCATTAAGATTCCAAAAGATTTAAAAAAATTACACAAAGATTTAAAGCATTTGAAAGATTTTACAAAAGCTTAAAAAAATTCCAGAAAATTTCTCAGAAATTGTACAGAAATTTCAAGCTTTCACTAAAGTTTGTAACACCTAAAAAAATGCCAACGAATTCACAAAGATTTCAATGATTTCAATGATTTCAAAGACTAGAAAGATTTAAAAATATTCCCAAAGATTTCATAAAGTCGATGTATGTTCGCAAAATATTAAGAATTGCTTTATTCATGATTCGGCTTTATTTATAAATTTTTGGCCAATAAAAATAAAATGGCTCATTTTTTACATGTATAACAAAAGTTTGTTTCATTATTTGATGAAAAAAAAGGAGACCTGGAAAAACTTGATTTTTTGACCTGGATAACCTGGAAAAGACCTTGAATTTTGTTCCTAAGAATCGCTGGACACCCTGATTTAAAAACTTGTGAAAAATGTAAAAGTTCAAATTTTTCAGTAAATTTGGCAATTTAGAGCCAGGAAAATTAGGGAATAACAATAAAATAATAATTAGTTTATGAATTATTATGAAACTTGATAAAAATTCCAATTTAGCTAAAATTGCTAGTTTTTAATTAAAAATTTTAATCTTTTGTTGAAATATCGAATTATATATTATATTTTTCAATAAGAATTTTTTTGTTGTTTGAAATTTGGTTCAAAGTTGAACGATTTTTGTTAAAACTCTATTTTTTTTTAATTCGTCTTTTTTGGTACAAAATTAAAAAATACAGTTAAATACAAATACCTAATTTTTTCTTGTATTTTCTTGTAGAAAAGCAAAAAAAAAAATTAACAATAAAGTATGACTTTCGACAATTCAAAAATTTGTACTTTTTATTGATAATATGTGTTTTACTTTGTCGTAAAAATCTACAAGGTATTACATAAAACTACAAGATTTTTAATTTTTTAATTTGGGTGTTTGGCGTCATAAAAATACTTTTAATTTTGCGAAAAATTATTGTAGAAGATTACAAATCTTTACAAAAAAATACAAGATTTCACCAAAGTTGAAATATTGGAAAACTGTACTTAAAAATTGTGTTGAAGATTTCAATATAAAATTTTGAAGCTTTTCAAGGATCTTTAAAGGTTTTCAGAAAACAAAATAATTCGTAAGTTTGCTGAGAAGGTTTAAAATTATTTTTTATTTTAATTATTAATTATTGTTATTATTAATAATTTGGAATATAATGGAGTAAGTTTAAAATATATTTAGGAGTTTTGAAAAGATTCCAGAATAATTTAAAACGTGAAAAAAATTTAAAAACATTGAAAACAGAATACAGATGTTCGAAAATTCCGAACACAAAATTTATAAGCTTTTGAAGCATTTTGAAAGGTTTTAAATGTATAAAAAGTTGATATCAAAATTCCTAGAAAAACTAACAATATATTTTTCTAGTTAATTTAAAAGGAATATTTAATAAAATTTTCAAAAAAAGAATTAGGATCATTTTAAGGTAATTTTTTTACTTTTGCAGGATTTCCAAAAAATTGTAGGAAAAATTCGAGTTGCTTAAAATGATATAATTTTGAAAATGTATACATTTTTTGACTAATTCTTCAATTCACAGCATTGGAAATGATGGCGTGAATCTTTTAACTGTAAAATGTATAAAAGTTGAAATTAAAAATTTTGCAGTTTAACGACTTTTAATTTAAAAAATGGAAATTGAAAAGTGTTAAAAGCTTCCATTTTATACGCGTAAATTATTGAGCATTTGAGTTAAACAAATTTTAAGCTTCAATTTTGAAAGTTTAAAATTAAAAAAAAAATTTATTTGAGTGATCAAATTTGCAGATCAGTTTTTGTAACTGTTTTTTATATACAATTTTTTTGTAGTCAGAAAAATTCAACCATTTTGTTAAAAGTTGAACTATTTTCTTAAACATAAATTGTTTTGTTGAAGATTCATAATTTTGGTGGAAAATTGGTCTGTTGGTAAACAATCTTTCTTTTTTGTTACTTTTTTTCCTCATTATTGTTACTTTTCTGTTACTTTTTTGAGAGAAGTATGGTTACTATTTTACTATTTTTTTAAGCTTGAGCAGTTCCGAACCATGAACGGAACACATTGCTTTTATTCTGAGGATGCAAAAGCTGTAATGTTGCTTTATAATGTTGTTTTATGGCTCCTCTTCAATTTTGCAAGAAACATAGGGAACATTATGGTGCCATTAGATTTTACGCCATTCTGGATTCAAACATTTTACGATTAGTGTCCTGCCATAGAATTTTCACGACATCATTTTAATTCGTATTTGCAATAATATTTCCAAAGTTATTGCTTCTCATAACCTTTGAGTATGAACGTGATTTCATTTTTGCACTCACATGGACCTGAGTTTCACAGACCGCACGTCCATACGTCTATACTAATTTGTCAGTTTTTGCTCAAATGAGGGATAATCGGGACGCAAAATTTGTCGACATCTTGCCTTTTAAATGCCTTAAAACAAATTGAAGCAGAAATATAAAATTGTGACGCTACCGTGGCCGTGCGGTTTCACGGACCGCCTATGGCAAAAGAACAAATAAAATAAGGCTACTAATAAGAGAAGCCTCGAGGAAGGCCAGGAGAAGAGGGACCCAGGTGTCAGAACCATGGTGCGGTCTGTGAGACCGCACGACCATTCTTAAGAGTTAGGATTCTTTATGTGCGACATCTTGCGTTTTAAATACCTTAAAACAAATTGAAGCAGAAATATAAAATTGTGACGCTACCGTGGTCGTGCGGTTTCACGGACCGCCTATGGCAAAAGAACAAATAAAATAAGGCTGCTAATAAGAGAAGCCTCGAGGAAGGCCAGGAGAAGAGGGACCCAGATATCAGTACCATGGTGCGGTCTATGAGACCGCACGACCATACATAAGGGTTAAGATTCTTTATGTGCGATATCTTGCGTTTTAAAGACCTTAAAACAAATTGAAACAGAAATATAAAATTGTGACGCTACCGTCGTCGTGCGGTTTCACGGACCGCCTATGGCAAAATAACAAATAAAATAAGGCTACTAATAAGAGAAGCCTCGAGGAAGGCCAGGAGAAGAGAGACCCAGATATCAGAACCATGGTGCGGTCTATGAGGCCGCACGACCATGCTTAAGGGTTAAGATTCAAATTCGCATATTGCTATTTTATCTATACCTTAATTTTATAGTTTTATTCAAATTTGCGTAATTCATGACTCTTTCTGTTTTAAAATAATAAATTCTATCTGATCTAGACTATGGCAGTTTCGTCAATCAATAATAGTTTTTACCCAATCCCCTTTTTTCTCCTTAAATTAGAAAAATCCCCTGAAACACCTAAAATCGATAATTTTGACCCAAATTTTTCTTTTCATAAACGATTTACTTGCTAATTTTGTAGATTTTAAGGACTTTGTCGACAGCAATCAAAAACAATTGAATTCATCCAAAACCTACGACTTTTAAACAAAATAATTTATTTTTCAACCAGATTGTTGAATTTTATACGAAACAATTGTATTTTAACCTAGAAATATGAATTTTCAAGAAGAAAATAATTTTTAATCGAATAGTTGAATTTTCTACAAAAATAGTTTTTCCAACCAAAAAAGACGAATTTTCAAGAAAACAGTTCAATTTTCAACCAAAGAGATGAATTTCGAAGTAAAATTATGAATCTTTAACAAACAAAAAAAATGAATTTTTAACAAAGTAATGTAACTTTTAACCAAGTAGTTGAATTTTCGATCATAAAAGAGACGAAAAATGTAATAGTTGATATTTCAACTAAAAAATATTTCAATTCTCAACAATATAGTGGATTTTTTAACAGTGATTTTTCAGTCGATAAAGAGGAAAAGTTTCAATCAAATTGTTTAATATTTAAGCCAAAAAGAAAAATTTTCTACAAAACAGTTGAATTTTTAATCCAACAATATAAATTTTCAACCAAAAAGTTAATTTTCAACGAAATAGTCGAATTTTCTTCCAAAATAGTCACATTATTGAACCAGAAATACAGATTATCTACAAAACAATTGAATTTTGAACCCGAAAATATGAGTTTTCAACAAAAAAGTCAATTTAAAAAAAAATAGTTATCTACCAAAATAGTACAATTTTAAACCAAATACGAATTTTTAACATAATAGTTACATTTTCAACTAAAATGATGAAGCTTCAACTAAAATTATGAATCTTGAACAAAAAAAATGAATTTTTAGCCCAGTATTAGATTTTTCAACTAAAAAAAGATGAATTCTTAACAAAAAATCTAATACTCGATATTTCAAACAGATTTGAATTTAAAATAAAACAGTTATCTTTATTTAAAAGAGACAAATTTACAACAAAATAGTTTTTTTAGCCAAAAAAGATTCTCAGTCAAGAAATAAAAAGGTTTCAACCATAAAAGTTAATTTTTAACTAAATATTCGGATTTTCAATAAAATCGTTCAATAATTCAATAATTCAATTTTTAACCAAAAAATATTAATTTTTGACGAAAAAGTTTATTTTCAACTAAATAGTTGAATTTTCAACCAAAAAGGATGACTTTTTAACAAAATTGTTCAATTTTCAACAAAAAAATTAAATTTTCAACCGAATAATAAAATATTGTTAACCGAAGATATAATAGTAGACTTCTCAATAAAGAGGAATAAAATTTCAACCAAAAAAGTTGGATTTTCTTTTTGAATTCTATTAATTTATTTCAAAATTAAGTGAAAAAACGAGAAAAGGAGTTAAAGAGGGGAATAAGGGAAAGACTGTGAGTTGATTGTTATTTGGCTTGGTTTTCCATATTAGCAGGAATTTGCTATACATTTTTTTCATAATTTTGTTATTTTCGTGAATAATAATTTTCGTATTTTCTGTTTTTTTTTACACTGTAATCTTGTTTTAGCTGACATTAAAAAATATTTTGAACATCTGAGAGCTTTCAACTGATAAAAATACATTAGAAACAAATTTAAATGTCTAAGGAAACAAAAATAGAAAAAGTTGGTTTTTTAAATAATAATTTTTGTGTTTTTTACATTATTTTTTTCTAGCTTACTTATAGAAGAATACAATTTTTGAATGTTTTGTTATCAGTAGAAATTGCTACTGCTAGAGCGCATTTTCGTTCAATATTCACGAGGTACCCATATAATATAAAAAGTTTTTAATAAAAAATAAATCCTCTTTTTTTCGATAAAAATCCCCTTTTTGCCCTAAGTTGAACTACTCAACCGCTGTGCCAAAAGAAAACAAAACAGATTATTTCATTTCCCACCTAATCTTTTTATTTCATTTAATGAAAAAGTAAGTTATCAAATTTTCACCGATGTCAAAGAAATGTTCCTTAAGAATGTACTCTCCGTACAGTCAAACTTAAAATTCATGAAACCTTCATAATGAATTAGAAAATTGACGAAATTTGATCTTTTGTCAATTTCTGCGAATTTTGAGGCAGAAATGTAACAATAAGCAAAAAATTAGAAAAAAAAGGTTTATGTTAAAAGTTTGTTCAGTGTATATTTTTTAATTTTATAAATCATTTTTAAAATGGCTCAATTTTAAAGTAGACTGTACTTAGTGAACGACCTAAAGTTAGGGGGCGTCCATATATCACGTGCTAGAACTTGGTTCACTCGTGTTTCTCTCTCTCTCATAAATCCTGATAAAAAATAACTTTACATATATATGTTTTTTTTTTCAAGTGCGTTACTTAGAACCAAAACCTGACACTAACAATTATTCAAAATTGATTTTTCAAAACCAGAAAAAATGAACAATACTTCAGACCAAATAAACAACCCCCTGCAATGGTTGAAAATATGTATTTTGATTGATTTTTATTTTATGTGAAATTAATGTAACAATTTTTTGTTTGAAAAAAATTCGAGGATTTCAAACTAGATTTTTTACTTCCTTTACAAATTTTAAAATTATTTTGCCTGATCATAGGCCTGCAGTTCAAAAAGTATTCTAAAACATTGTTAGGAATTTTTTGCAAATCTTAGACAGGTGTTTTTCAATTTTTCAGTGTGAATTTTTATCAATAGAATTTTTGTTCACTTTTCTGCATTTATTCAAGTAAGTTAAGAGAAATTTTGAAAAATCAAATATGAAACAGGTCAAATTTAAAAAGAATGACTTTTTCATGTTTATGATGGGTAATTTTTAATTTTAAAGTGTTTTAGTAATTTTCCTAATTCCATAGAAGTAACTTAAGATGAATTTTTAACGAAGAGTGTATCCGTTAATATATTTTAACCAAAAATATTTTCATTTAAAATCAACAACAGCTAAGCTGAAGCAAAAAATACAATTTTTCAACAAAATACTTGATTTTTTAACCAAATTGTTCAATTTTCATGTCCAAAAGACGAATTTTCTGCGAAACAGTTGATTTTTCATATTTTCAACCTAAAATTATAATTGTTCGAAAAAAGTCAATTTTTAATCAAATAGTTGAATTTTCTACCAATATACTTGAATTTTCGACAAAGAAGAATTACTTTTGAACAAACTTGTTGTACTTCCAACTAAATAGTTAAAATTTCAACCAAATAATTAAATTTTCAAGTAAATAATAGAATTTTTACTCAAAAAGTATTATCGGTCAACTAATAATAGTTTTCTTATTGATTTTGCGCAGCGTATCAGAGGAAAGTTTATAAGTTGTGGTTGTAGAAAGAAAATTTTGGAAATCGTAAATAATATGCAAAAAAGTGGCGTATATTAGGACCCTTTAATAAGGTATAATTAATTTGGATTTGATTATCATATGGTTTGGTTACGTGTTAGCAAAATGCGTATTTGAAAAAAATATCGTTATAATTTTAATCTTCTCGCAAACATTAATTTTTTTTGTTCGCGTTTTTTATACAATATAATATTTTTTAGTAGTCATTAAAAAATTTTAAACATCTGAGAGCTTTCAATTGATAAAAATACATTAGAAACGAATTTAAACGTTTACGGAAATAAAAACAGAAAAAGTACGTTTTTCAATTACTCATTTTTGTGTTTTTTTAAATTATTTTTTTCTACCTTATTTAGAAAAATACTTTAAACATCTAAGGGATTCGTACTGAAAAGGATACACCAGAGCAACATTAATGAGGTTTAAGGATTCAGTATTAATCTACTGATAAAAATACATTAAAAAAAATTTAAACCTGAGAATTTTCAATTCTATTGTTTATCTATTTTTTAATCTTTGATCTTCTTGAAGTTTTTTCTGATTTATTTTTAAACAGTAGCAAGTGCTAAAGTGTTAAAAATATTTGTCAAAGCTAGCTAAAAAGACATTTTTTAAGCCAAAAATGACTAGAATACTTGATAAAGAACCCCACGTGAATAGTTTCCCCAGAAAGTACTCCACGGAAATTCTACGGAAATTCCAGTTGGAAATTTCGCTGAGTTTTCGTGAAAATTCCACTAACTTTCCGACTGCAAATTGCAGCCTGTAATGGACTCAGAAAGTTTCTAGCAAACACTTTACTATCAGTACCTCTGTTCCTGGTCGATTCCGGAAGTCTCGACCTGGGTGCCAACACAATCCGTTTGCACTATGTGTAAAAAATACATCTTCCTCTAGGAAGTAAAGTTCTTAATCAAGATTAACCGCACATAACCCACTTTTCACATGTTCCGTCAATATACAACTTGCAAGTGCACCAGGTATAAGAAATTGGTTGTATAATAACGGGTCACGAGAATAGTAAGAGGGGTGCAGCTGATCTTCATTTGAAACTCAAATTCCTCTAGGAAGATGTATTTTTTTGCACCTGGTGCATCTGTAGGTTGTTGTATCATTACGGGTCCTGAGGAAAATAGGCTAGGTGTGGCCAATCTTCACTTAGAACTTAACTTCCTCGAGGAAGATGTATTTCTTACATCTAGTGCACTTGGAATTTGTTGTATAATGACAAGGCATGAGAAAAGTGGGCTCAGTGTGGCCAATTTTCACTTAGAAGTTAACTTCCTCGAGGAAGTTGTATGTTTTACACCTGGTGCACTTGGAAGTTGTTGCATAATGACGGGGCATGAGAAAAGTGAGTTGGGTTCTGCTAATCTTCACTTAGAATTTAACTTCTTCGAGGAAGATGTATTTATCACACCTGGTGCACTTGGAAGTTTTTATATAATGACAAGGCATGAGAAAAGTGGGCTAGGTGTGGCCAATCTTCACTTAAAACTTTACTTCCTCGAGGAAGATGTATTTCTTAAACCTCGTGCACTTGGAAGTTGTTGTATAATGACGAGTCATGAAAAAAATG
>CAKNYM010051593.1:66286-146270 GCA_932195095.1 Andricus curvator | reverse complement strand
CTTAGAACTTAATTTCCTCGAGGAGGATGTATTTCTTACACCTGGTGTACTTGAAGTTGTTGTATAATGACGGGGCATGAGAAAAGTGGGTCGGGTTCTGCTAATCTTTACTTAGAATTTAACTTCTTCGAGGAAGGTGTATTTATCACACCTGGTGCACTTGGAAGTTGTCGTATAATGACAAAGCATGAGAAAAGTGGGCTGCAATTTTCAGACGTAAAGTTAGTGGAATTTCCGTGGAGTATACTTTCCAGGGAATTTTTCCACGTGGGACAGGAGTTACTGTTAGGGGGCACTTTCGATCATTATTCACGAGATTTCCATCTGATATAAAAAATTTCTAATAATTAATGAAATCCCCTTTCAAACTCTTTTTTGGAAAAAATTCCCTTTTTTAACTAAAATTGAAGTACTGAACCGTTGTGATTCCTGATATAGGAAAAAAAACTAGGGTCAATTAAGTGCATGTACCACAGTTTCGCGTGACCAATTATACGGTTTATTCCCGGCGGCTTAAAATTTAAAAAATAAAAAAATTTGCATCGAAAGGTTGGGAAATGTTTCAAAATATGTAAGGGCAGTTATGCCTGGTCCATTTGAGTTTTTATTTCGTTTAAATAGTGTAATTTTGTTAATCTTTAATTTGGGATCTAACTGAGAACAGGGCTTTAGAGCCCTATTTAAAATACAATTAATTCATTTGCATTATATTAACAAAATAAAAACTTGAGTAGACCAGGCAGACGTCCCTTATATATTTTGGATCATTTTCAAAAACTTCAGAACAATATATTCATTTTTAAAATTATAAAGCCGCTGAATATAATAACATGTACTAATTGGTCCCGTGTCAGACTGTCAAACGCCCTTAAGGTTGTTTGTTTAAATTTTGACAGCTCTCACTACTAATGAATCGTAACGTGGAGTAAAATGATTAAATCTTCGATTTTTACATAAAAAAAGGTTTAAGCTTCTGAAAAGCTTTAAACCACAACGTAGTAGTTAAAGTGTGAGTACAAGAAGTGCATTGAACCAAAGCTTGGTCGCTTACGATACGCCCGCGTTTATGTGTTCCGGAGAAGGACACACAATCTGAATCGTAACGATAGAGGAGTCGTCTAGCTAGACAATTTGTTACTTCCTTATCACTCGACCAACTCTCTTCTTCTCCGTCTCTTTCAATTGTCTCTCTCACTCTCTCCCGTACATTACTATCACAAGCATTGGCGTCAACATTCGGGAACTTCCCACTATCTATCAATTTATTCCAGATAAGGAAATATACTCTACCTGCTATTAAAGTATACACTTGTCACTTACTACATATATCTAATAATATTTTTTCCATACTAACGATAACCTTATCTTAACAAACAATCTTATAAATTAATTCAATACGATGTTTGTAATAGAGTCGCCTCTGGATGCTTTCCTGGAGCTACCATCTACCACTCCATAGGTTTTTAGCCCCTTGTTTCCTTATGGTCTAGGAAGTTTCATACAATGCGAAAGGTGTTAATTTGGCCCAAATTACCATATTATTTTTTTTTTTTCAACTTGCACTAGGGTGAACCCAGTTTTTCATCATCAGCCACGGACTATGTCAAGTGCCTGCTGAGATGAGGATATTATAAATTCATTTAATACGATATTTGAAATCTTTTGCGATGATGTTGTAGGTAAAAAAATTAGAAGCATGGTGTAGCTTGGAGTTCGTTTTTTACCGCTCTTATCCTTACAATAGCGGCCGCCAGCGTTGGTGGTGACAACAGTCGCCTCCGGATGCTTTCTTAGAGCTGCCTTCTTCTTATTTTTTTTTAAACTTTTTCTCGGGTGAACCAGGTTTTTTATCATCAGCCACGGACTAAGCCAATTGTCTAATGAGATGAGGATGTTATAAGTTAATTTAATATGATGTTCGAAATCTGTTGCGATGATGTTGTAGGTACAGATTAGGAGCATGTTGTTGTTTGAATTTCGTCTTTTATGGCTGTTATCCTTACACAGCGGTCGCGATCGCCTCTGGATGCTTATTTATGGATTTATTTATTTATGGATGCTTATTTTGGATGTTTATTATTATTACTAATATTATTATAAATTAACGTCTCGGGCTTGAGATGGTTACAGCCGAATATTTCGAAGGAATTTTTCGTTAAGAGTTGACTTTTTATTTTCATTATTATTATTGCTATACCAGTAAGCCAAATCCCTTTGAGGGTAAGCGTAACTCGCTCTTTTCTAGTTATTCCTTCTTGGAATAACTACTGCAAATGCATGTTTTACTCAAAACAAAACTAAAAATATGATTTTTTTTTTTGAAATTCGTGTGGTAATTAGTACTTAATATTGAAAACTAATGCAAAAATTATTTTCCGGAACAGTAAATTACTTTTCAATTTGCCGATGCATCGACTTGCGAAGAATCGAATTAAAGATCGAAGGATCGAGTACTTTTGCACTCGATTCTCCGTGGACTCGGCGAGGACCGCCCATCACTAGTCGCTGATCAATATCTCTAGCGATCACCCCAGGTGAAGAGCTTCACAAAGTCATCATACGCCACAGTTCACACAAATATATACAAACTGTCTAATAATCCCATAGAGAGATCCACGCTCTTTACACCAATCACATCAACTAAGCAAAGCTCTCCACGAGGACCCATTAGTATCCAAGATCATTTGTTTCAGGCGTTGCGATTAATATAAACTATTACATCCTAGGAAGCGTTCAAAAAGTACCTCACGCTATTTTGAGAACTTTCTCAACTCATCTCCTTCTTCGTCACAGATCAACACACAAAGCTTAAACCCCCCAGGGTATCGTCACAAATAGGAACACCCTCCAGAGGAATCTTCAACAAGATAGATGAATGTGAAACCAAATGGTCGAATTTTCAAACAGAAAAGATTAAACTTTAAACACAAACAGTTACATTGTTGGACAAATAGTTGAATCTTCAATCCGAAAAGTCGAATTTCCTAAGAGACAGCTTAGTTTTCAATCATGAAAGTTGAATTATCTACAAAGAATTTTTATACCAAAAGACATGAATTTTTAATCCAGAGAGACGAATTTTCTATCCAAAAAGACGAATTGTTAACAAAAAAGTTAAATTTTCTGAAAAACATGAAATATTAACAAAATACTTCGATTTTTAACTTACAAAGATGAATTTTCAACCAAATAGTTAAATTTTTAACAACAAGAAAATTAATCATCAACAAAATAGTTGAATTTTCAATCAAATAGTTGAACTTTTAAGCGAAAGGAACGAATTTCCAACAAAATAGTTGAATTTTCAACCTACAAAGATGAATGTTCAACCAATTTGTCAAATTCTAAAATAAAACAATTTAAACGTCAACCAAAAACAGTTGCATTTCCAACAAAATAGTTGAATTTCAAACTAAAATTATGAATCTTCAAACAAAAAAACATTTTTTAACAAAGAAGTTCAACTTTTAACCAGTTAATTAAATATTCAATCAAAAAAGGTTAGTTTTCAACAACAAAATATTTTTATTTTAAATAACAAACAGTTGAATTCAGCCAAAAAAGACGAACTTTCAACAACAAAAATAGTTAAATCCTCAACCCAAACAGATTAATTTTGAACAAAACAATTGTACTTTTAACCAAAAAAGATCCATTTTGTACCAAACTATATGAATTTTCGACCAAGAAAGATTTTTCATTCAAGAGATACAAATTTTTTTTTATGAAATTGTTCAATTTTCTAGCCAAAAATGCGAATTCTATACAAAACAGTGAAATTTAATACCCGAAATTATGAATTTTCAACGAAATAGTTAAAACCAAACAGTTGAATTTTAAATTAAAAGCGTTACAATTTCAACGAGAAATAAAATAGTTAAATTTTTAATTGAAAAAATTGATTTTTAGCAAAAATAAATAAATTTTCAACAAAGTAGGTAAATTTTTAACCAAAGAGATGGATTTGCAACTTAAATTTTTAACAAATTATTTCAGCACAATACAAAGTAGTAGTGGAATTTTCAAGTCAAAAACGCGAATTCTATACAAAAAGGTAAATTTTCAAACAAAAAATTAATTTTCAATCATCTAGTTGAATATTCTACCAAAATGATAGAATATTGCAGCCCAAAAAGAAGGATGTTCAAGAAAACAGTTAAATTTTTAAATCAAAAAGACGAATTTTCGACAAAAAGTTAGAACCAAATAGTTTCATTTTAAACTAAAAACGTTAAATTTTCAACTAAAAATTGAGTAGTTAAATTTGTAGTGAAAAAAACTTGATTTTCAACGAACAAAAATTAATTTTCAACAAAGTAGTTAAATTTTCAACCAAACAGATCGATTTTCAGCTAATAATGAATTCTTAACAAAATAGTACGACTTTTAACCAGTTAGTTTAATTTGTAACCCAAAAGATAAATTTTCAATGAAAAATTTAATAGTTGAATGTTAAACTAAAAACTATCAATTTAGATCCTAAAGTGCATGAGGTAAATTTTCAGTTCAGGAAATTAATTTTTAACTAATAAAAAACGAATTTTCGTCAAAGCAGTTGAATTCTCGACCAAACAGATGACATTTTAACAAAGTAGTTGAATTTTCAAGTTGAAAAGATGAATTTTTTAGAAGACAGTTGAATTTTCGACTAACAAAGATATTTTTTATATATAATAATAATAATGAAATTTCTATCCAAATAGTAGAATTTCTAAGTAAACGAGATAAATTCTGAACGAAAAATATAATGATAGACTTTTCAATAAAAAAGAATTCACTTTAAACGAAAAAATGAGAGAAAGGGGAAGTTCCATGAAAATAGAGGAATAGTTCTAAAGAGAGAGAATATTTGTAAAGGTTTATAGGCACATTAAAAGGGTGTCAATAAATTCCAAGGATTTTCACATTTATCTCAAAGTTGCAAAAAAATTACAGAGTAGAAATAAAAATCTCTGAAATCTGGTGTCCAGTCAAAAGTCGAGTGGTGAACCCCTCGTAAAAATATGTCAAAATATATCAAATATAGAACCTTCAATGTTTTTTTCGCCATTCGCGAAATGAAATTCCGATGCCGCGAATGTAAATTCGTATATCCAGCATAAATTACCATTTCTAGACATGGAAGGATTTGGGGGCTAAGGTGGCGCCGGAAATTCTAGTCTCGTCGCTAAACCACATTCTCCAAGATTTTTCTCCCTATTTTTTTAGTTTTTTAATTTTGTTGTTTTCGTTTATATTGGCGTCAGCTAAGAACGGCTGTATACAAGAGGCAAAGTATCGTACAGTTATTAATCATTACCATAATGGGTGGTCATAAATCCGGGACAATATACGGTGGTATTAATTCCCTGCTCTCCACCTACTCAGCAACAGAATCCACACCGTTGTCCGCCATTATGTAGATTGTAAAACGAGCTGAGAGTGGACATACTCTGATCGTAAGTAATAAGCCACTGCGTTTGTCGCTGCCTCTATTTTTCCGCTTCTTATTCTCATTTTTGTTTGATGCTTTGTCAATATGTGCCGCCTCCCGTATGCTCGAAATTTCAACTTCATAAAATGTTTACGATCGCATTTCCTCTTTTCGATAATGAATCGCGAGATGAATATACGGAGAAAAGTGGATGTTCAAACGTAGATGTTTAAAGTATAAGTTAGTAATTTTAAAACATGCAGATATTAAATCGCAACATCTGCTATCTTTTTGAGATATTTGGCGTAAACATATTTTTATTTTGAACTGAAACATTCTAACTGTTAAAGTCATTGTTCGACAATGAACTGCGAGATGAGCACACGGAGAAAAAAAGATACTCAAACGTACATGTTTAAAGTATAAGTTAGTACTTTTAAAACATGCAAATATTAACGCGTAACATCTGCTATCTTTTTGAGATATTTAGCGTAAAAATATAATATTTTTATGTTGAACTAAAACATCCTAACTGTTAAAGTCATTGTTCGATAATGAACCGCGAGAAGAGTATACGGAGAAAAGTGGATGTTCAAACGTAGATGTTTAAATCCAATATTTGAAACTAAGTTTTTTTTTAAACAAAGTTTCGGTTAGACTGGTTTAATATGATAGAAATCTTTTTGGCGGCCTAATACCAGTATTTTTGATGTTAGATTCAACAGAGGTCTCTGTTATAGAATCGTTGATAAGTAGATAATCTACTATATCAAAATTAATTTTTATTGTGCGAAATTAAATGTAATCGCGAGAAATTAAGTTCTAAAAAATTCACTGCGAACTAGATGTTTAAAGTATAAGTTAGTACTTTTAAAACATGTAGATATTAACGCATAACATCTGCTATCCTTTTGAGATATTTGGCGTAAAAATATTTTTATGTTAAACGGAAAGATCCGAAATGTTAAAGTCATTTTTCTATAATGAAGCTCGAGATGAGTACATGGAGAAAAATAGATGGTCACACCTAGATTTTTGAAGCATAAGTTAGTACCTTTAAAACATGTAGATGTTAAAGCGTAACATCTGCTACCTTTTTGTGATATTTGCCGTAAACATATTTTTACGTTGAACTGAAACATCCTAACTGTTAAAGTCATTGTTCGATAATGAACCGCGAGAAGAGTATACGGAGAAAAATAGATGCTCCAACGTAGATGTTTAAAGTAGAAGTTAGCACCTTTAAAACATGCAGATATTAAAGCGTAACATCTGCTAACTTTTTGAGATATTTGGCGTAAACATATTTTTATGTTAAACGGAAAGATCCGAAATGTTGAAGTCATTTTTCGATAATAAACCGCGAGAAGAGTATACGGAGAAAAATGGATGTCTAAACGTAGATATTTAAAGTATAATTTAGTACTTTTAAAACATGCAGATATTAACGTGTAACATCTTCTCTCTTTTTGAGATATTTGGCGTGAAAATATTTTTATGTTGAAATAAAACATCCTATCTGTTAATATCTTTATTCGATAATGAACCGCGAGATGAGTACACGAAGAAAAATAGATGTTCATACTTAGATGTTTAAAGTATAAGTTAGTACTTTTAAAACATATAGATATTAAAGCGTAACATCTGCTATCTTTTTGAGATATTTAGCGTAAAAATATAACATTTTTATGTTGAACTAAAGCATCCTAACTGTTAAAGTAATTGTTCGATAATGAACCGCGAGAAGAGTATACGGAGGAAATGGATGTTCAAATGGAGTGTTTGAAGTATAAGATAGTACCGCAAAACATACATATAATAACGCGTAACATCAGCTATCTTTTTGAGGTATTGTGCGTCAATATATTTCTATGTTAAACTGAAACATCCGAGGTGTTAAAGTCATTCTCAGAGTTAGGAAAGCGTTGTAAATGCTGTCGACAACTGATGTTCACTTTATGAAGCTTATAGATATTTTTTCGTGTCGTATGTAAAACTCTGGCAAAATTACGATTATGAACATTTTTTTCACACGATAGTAATGATAATGATGTAAATTGTTTAGATATAGTTAAATGATTCATAAAAGAGCTGTTTCATCTCCAAAAAAACCTTCAAGGTAGAAAGCTCTGCGATGCATACTTGCATATATCTTTTAGTGTCCAGAGAATTTAACCTCTAACATCTAGATAGCTGTCCTATAGTTAAACATCAAATAAGTTAACTATAAATATTCAGATGTTAGTTTAGTGTGAACATCCATTTTTCTCCGTGTCTAGTAATACATATATATTAATAGCGAGCGTCCTGTTTTGTACTGGCGGGTTTATCATACCCTCAAGATTATCTGATTTTCTTCAAAGATGGCTAAAATTAAATGGCTTTTCATGTAGATGTGTAATAAAAAATAAAATTTTCTACATCTTAATGGTGTTTTTTTTTGTTATTAAAGATTGAAAAGTAAGAAAAATGTGGAAATTTTGTTTTTTGGAAGACTATATGCTAGAAGCTTTTCTATAGTCCGATTTCTTTCGGGGATATCTTAAAATGAAGGTCTTGGCCTTTACATTGAGAGTGATTTAAACTCTCATTAGCCAAAGGTTCAGGAGTAAGCAACACCAATTGATTATACAAAAAATCTCGCGTATTAAGATAAGCATCTTCATTAGCAAGATATTTCGATTTTGAAAAATATTCTAATTGCTCACATTCAGCTGGTCTAGTTCCAGCTTTAATCTCCAGATGCAGGGTTTCACAGCTTTTCCAGCGTTGGTCAAGAAATTCCAATCGTGATTTGACTTTTAATAGTTTTTTCACGATCTTAAATCCGGCTCGAAGGACCATATTTAAAGTTCACACTTCTAAAATAAATAATGTTGCCACATCAGGAATAGTTAGAGAAGAATCGCGAGAGTTAATTAGAATTATAAGTTTTATTCAAGTTTTCGAAAACTTGGCATACTAAGACCATTTCACAAAACACACAGATCGCTCACTGGTATTTGTAGACATTTTGTAAGATCTTAAGTTTAATGTCTTTCTAGAAACATTACAACTTTAAACACGGGGATACCTCAAACTAAAGGTTTTCGCATGTAGAAGTGTATAAAAAAATAAAATTTGCTATAGCATATTAATGTTTTTTTCTTATCAAAGATTAAATAATGAGAAAAGCGAGGAGAAAAGTTCGAAAATTTCATTTTTTAAACAATTATTCTGCAATTTTTATTCTGCAATGATTAAAAAATATTTTGAAAATTATGAAATTTTTGTTTGTTATTAAAAATTAATTTTGTTTTACATCAGATTCAACCATTCTATTATTGGATGAAAGTGTATTAGTTTTAATTTAAAATTTAACCGTTCATGAAGAAAATTCGTCTTTTTGGATTGAAAATTCGTCCTTTTCGATAAAAAATTCATCTTATTTGGTAGAAATGTCATATTTTTCGTTCAAAATCCATCTTTCTTAGTTGAAAATAAACTATTTTGTTACCAATTCAACTGTCTTTTAAACAATTCGTCGTTTTAGTTGAAAATTCATCTCTTTCGTTGAAAATGCCAGTGTTTTGGTTGAAGTTCAATCTTTTTTGTTTAAAAATTCTACTTTTTGGTTAAAAAGTTATCTGTTTTATTGAAAATTCAACTTTTTCAACATACGTCTTTTTGGGTTAAATATTCAATCATTTTCGTTAAAAATTCCACTGTTTGGTTGAAAATTAACTTTTTTGTTAAAGCTTCATATTTTTGAGCTGAAAAATTCAACTATGTGGTTGAAAATAAACTTTTTTCTTAGAAATTCATATTTTCGGGTGGAAAATACAATTGTTTTGTAGAAAATTCTTTTTTTTTTAAATTAATCTGTTTTGGTTTGAGGATTCAACTATTTGGTTGAAAATTCAACTACTTGGTTGAGAGTTGAATTCCTTTGTTAACAATTCATTTCTTTGGTAAAATATTCTTTATTTTAGTTTAAAAATTCAGCTTTTTTCGTTGAGAATTTAACTTTCTTCTTAAATTCGTTTTCTTTTTATTCAAAATCAATTTTTAAACTGAAAATTTAACTGTCTCATTTTTTGTTGAAAATTGATCTTTCGTATTTTGTATCATATTTGGATATTTTCTGGAAAATTCGTCTTTTTGGTAGAAAATTAACCTTCTAATTTAAAAATTAATCTTTTTTGTTGAACATTCTAATGTACATAATCTTACGAATTTAAGGCGTTACCTGTCAAAGGAAATATTGTAGATCCTACAACTGCAGCAAATCTTAAAACCTTTCTTTTCTCTTAAAATTCACAACTCAGTATATCCTGTCTAGAATTTCCAATTAGTGGATTCATCTAGCACAACTTTAGTTCCCTATCATAACGTTTCTCTTCCTTCGAAGCCGTCACCGGAACCGAGTTTTGCTCAAAGTTCCAATCAACCTTATTAGCGCAACGAAGCATCAAAATCACCTCTAAAATTATACCTGCTTTCAAACTCAGCGCCTTGTTTAAAGAGCTTCAATCTTGGGAAATAATGTGGTTAATTAGCGAGAAACGGAAATGCGAGCAGAGCAGTTCGATTAATTATTTGCCACCTACGCTTTATTCTGCATAGTGTCAGGCATCTTTCTCGCCGTTAGCAGATATGTACGATAATTATGATAATTTCGCCCCAGTGATCCTGTGTAATGAATCAAAATTCACACAATTATCAACCGTGATATGCGAAATTCAAGCGTATTTCGTTGCCGCGTCCGATTATGGCTTTGAGTATAATTAAAGTTGGATTACCGCAATGGGACCGGGATTATATTATGATGTATGCATTTTATGTTCAATCCTCTGGTTTATAATGCTCAATCAGCAAATTTTACATTATTGGACAGATATGAAGCGAAATCTGAGGTTATAAATTTAATTTCACGAGGGATAATAAGCGGAATCAATATCCGAATTTTAAATTTTCTTACTAATAATAATCTCCTAGTCAAGGTTTTCTATTGATTAAAATTTCAAATTCAACTTTTTTTTTAATTTCAAATTTAAATTAAAATAAAATAAAAACCCAGCTGAAAAAAAAAAATTTGAATGGGAAAAAAGCTTTTCTGCAGCGCTGCATTACACGGAAAAAATTTATCCTTGAAAAAGTCACGAACTTGTAGCTAGGTCTCGGATACGAGATTAAAAAATGAAACATTACATCGTTATTTCTATGAGAAATGTATGGATAAATTTCAAAGTTTTTGACGAACACTTCAAATTTCCTACGAACAGTTCCTGAAAATTTCAGACTGAAATATAAAGAGGAAAAATTTTATTTGTGCGATTTAATTTATAATAATTTATAACTTCGCATCTCAGAAGATTCGAGCCCTCAGACGAGAAGCACTTGAGCTTGAAGCACACATACGAGCGCACACATGCACCGCGCGTTTGGGCAAGCGTGTGTGCGGGCCACGTACAGTCGAACCAACTTTCCAGTTCCCAGATTTGTCGGGCAAGCTCGTGAGTGCTCTGAGAATCTTTTCCGAATCACTCGTAATATTTTTGTAATTATTCACGTAAAAAAAAGTGATGAAACGTTTTAGAATTTTTACATCGAGTTCGTCAATTCTTTCTCAAATTTCTCAGATTATTTACGAAAATACACCAATATCCGAGGAATTTTTTTCATATCCGAGACCTAGCTACTACTTCGTGACTTTTTTACGTATACATTTTTTCCGTGTAGGGTGGTTCAAAAATGCATTGGAAATTTTTGTTTGAATTTTTATGCTTATCGCCCGGAAATTTGCTTGAATTTACAGAAAAGTAAATCCAATTTTTGTTTCGAAAAACTGATATTTAGAGGTGGCGCAAGCCCCGTGAAGTTTAACACGTATTTCCCATAAGAAAAAAAGACATTTTTGTAAAGGACCCCGCACCAAATGTACAGAAAAAAGCCTTATGATAAAAAATTCCAAAAAAAATTTTTTCTTGTATTTTCGAACCTGCAAACTAAAAATTCAAAAGAAAAATGTCAGAAAGATGGACAGTTTTTAGACAAACACTTGTCCAAAGTTTCGATTTTTACATGTATTTTAATGGAAAAATGCTTATTTTAGCAAAATGTTTTTTTTTCTCAAAAACGCTATGATAGATTTCACTGAAACTTTTATATTTTGACGATCAGGCGTACCGAATCAAAAGATTCATACCCACGAACTAGAAAGAATAACGATTCTTTGGGTATACAGCATGCTTTTGGGGGTGTTTTTGTACCCTAAACATCCAAGTAACATATGTAAATCATCATTTCTTAGTAACTAAAATCAATAGAGATTTTTATTCAACTGCTACGGTATGAAACGATTTTCCAATAAGTGGAGTAAGCGTACATAGCAAGAATATGTTTTGACCTGATTTTAGGGGATGTTTTACCATCCCTTAAACAATGAGTCTGAAGTTCCTAACGCATTAATCAATAACGAAAAATAATTTTATTTTTAAATGCATGAAAGCTGCTATTTTATGACAGAAAATATTCGCGTACAACCCTAAAAACTTCTTCAAGCACTTTCAACCCCTCATCAGATATAAAACTCACCCAAGCTACCCCTAAATATTTTTAAAATTCAACAAAACCAACCTAATTCAAAAATCCGCCCAGTTCTTGCTGATAATAATTTCAATTAATGCCAAAGGGGCACACATAAAGTCTCAACCCTTCAGCACATGTAGAACTCACCCCAGCAACCCCCGAATATTTTAAAAGTACAATAAAATCACCATTATTTCAAAGTACACAAGGATTTTTCTGAAAATGTTTTCAGTTGATGCCAAAGGGACAAAAAAGTGTCTCAATCCCTCAGCACATATAGAACTCACCCCAGTAACCCCTAAATATTTTTAAAATTCAATAAAAACAGCCCAAATCCAAAATACGCCAGGATTTTGATGATATTTTTTTCAATTGATGCGAACAGTTCACACAAAAAGTCTCAACACCTAAGTACATGTGGAACTCATCCAAGTCTAAATATTTTTAAATATTTTAAAAATTCAATAAATTCAAAAAAGTAAGATGAAAGGAAAGTTTTCAAATACGCACTTATCAAAGTTCCAATTTTTACATGTATTTTAATGGAAAATGATTGTATTGAATTTTAAAAATATTTAGGGGTGACTGGGGTGAGTTCTATGTGCTGAGGTTTTGAAACATTTTTTTGCCCCTTTGGCATCAACTGAAAACATTTTCAGAAAAATCCTTGTGTACTTTGAAATTATGGTGATTTCATTGAACTTTTAAAATATTCGGGGGTGGCTAGGGTGAGTTCTACATGTGCTGAAGGGTTGAGACTTTATGTGTGCCCCTTCGGCATCAATTGAAATTATTATCAGCAAAAACTGGGCAAATTTTTGAATTAGGTTGGTTTTGTTGAATTTTAAAAATATTTAGGGGTAGCTTGGGTGAGTTTTATATCTGATGAGGGGTTGAATGTGCTTTAAGAAGTTTTTAGGGTTGTACGCGACTATTTTCTGTCATAAAATAGCAGCTTTCATGCATTTAAAAATAAAATTATTTTTCGTTATTGATTAATGCGTTAGGAACTTCACACTCATTGTTTAAGGGATGGTAAAACATCCCCTAAAATTAGGTCGAAACATATTCTTGCTATGTACGCTTACTCCACTTATTGGAAAGTCGTTTCATACCGTAGCAGTTGAATAAAAATCTCTATTGATTTTAGTTACTAAGAAATGATGATTTACATATGTTACTTGGATGTTTAGGGTAAAAAAACACCCCCAAAAACATGCTGTATACCCAAAGAATCGTTATTCTTTCTAGTTCGTGGGTATGAATCTCTTGATTCGGTACGCCTGATCGTCAAAATATAAAAGTTTGAATCAAATCTATCATAGCGTTTTTGAGGAAAAAAAACATTTTTCTAAAATAAGCATTTTTCCATTAAAATACATGTAAAAATCGAAACTTTGGACAAGTGTTTGTCTAAAAACTGTCCATCTTTCTGACATTTTTCTTTCGAATTTTTAGTTTGCAGGTTCGAAAATACAAGAAAAAATTTTTTTTAGAATTTTTTATCATAAGGCTTTTTTCTGTACATTTGGTGCGGGGTCCTTTTATTCAGAATCGTCAATATTCGGTGAATTGAGTTGAAACTCAACATTTTTCTTCACAGTTAGCTATAGAATACGAGTAAAATATTACTTTTCAAATATCACCCACATAAGTCTGATTTATAGGGCCCCAAATAAACCTCATAAGTGAAAAAATGGGATTTGCGAGCCTTTGGCGCCAATTATGATTTTTTTGCAGTTTTTGGAATGAAAATTGTTTCTAATACATAAAATACTACTTCATATTGATAATGAGATGTTTACCTAAATTGTTTAAACAATTTGTTATTGTTTTTAGCAATTTTCTTGTAGAATAGAGATAGAAAGTCACGGTTTTTTAAAAAAAAATTCCACTTTTTGTACAATTTCAATTAAGGCGAGGAAATAGTTAATCAATGTTAACAAACATTATTGTTTAAACAATTTATTATTATTGTTAAAAATATTCTCTTTGGATGATGCTAGAAATTGCGGTTTTTCGTGAAATGTTCAACTGTTTGTCCACTTTTCACTTGGAGTGAGTTGATAAATAATTTAATTTAGCCAAAAATAATTGTTTAAACAATTTATTATTATTGTTCATAATGTTCTCTTTGCATAGTGGTAAAAAGTTGCTGCTTTTTCTGAAATTTTTCACTATTTGTCTATTTTTCACATAGTTAATTAAATTTAGAAAAAATAATTGTTTAAACAAATTATTGTTTATAACTATCTTCATTTATATTAATGCCAGAATGTTGCGGTTCTTTCTGAAATGTTTAACTTTACTTTGCCTTTTTACTTATGAACAAATAATAAATCAAAATTAGGGAGAATCATATTTTAAACAATCTCTTTCTTTTTCGTGAGTACATTATTCTGAAATAAAACAGATATTTGAAATATTTTTCAAATTTTCTATATGAATCATATTAAATATAAATATTTCTTAAAAGAGTTAGTAAGAGCCTTTTTGCTGAAATTAATATTAATATTTATGATATGTTCCTAACTAAAAAGTCAAAGAAAAGCTCAAAAGTTCAGAAAAATCTGCAACTTTCTAGCACTACTCTCAGAGAAGATAGTTTTAAACCATAGTAAATTGTTTAAACAATTATGTTTGTTAGCTTGCATTAATTATTACCTCACTTAGTGAGAAGTGGACAAAAAGTTTCAGAGTTCAGGAAGAACCTAAACTTTTTAATACTTATCTAAGAAAAGATAGTTATAAATAATAATAAATTGTTTAAACAACTATGTTTGGTGACTCGCATTATTTATTACTTTACTAAGTAAAATTGAGTAAAAATTTAAAAATTTCAGAAGAAACCGCAACTATCTAGCGTTAATATTGAAGAAGACAGTTATAAACAATAATACTTTGTTTAAATAATAATTTATGCTGAAATGAATTATTTATTAACTTTAAAAATGTAATTTATTCATACATTTTTTTATATCCAATTCAGGATTTCATAAAAGTTGATTTAGATTTCTTCTTCTCATAGCTAAAAAAAAGACTGTCGATTTATTCCTGGAAAATACCAACTGGAACACTCCTTTTAAAATGAATATACTGAATACTGATATCGTGATTGAAATTAAATTCTGTGAACTTTATCAAACTCAAAATCCGAGTGCCAATTGTTTTGAAAATCCGAACTATTTAAAAATTTCCAAATTATAAAGATACAAATTTTGGAATTTGTTAATTTAGAGTACATGAGAAACTCCTTTACACTATCTAGAAGTTACAATTTAAGCTTTTAAGAACATAAGAACTTATATACATACACATATATGTGAAGCTTAAAAGTTTAGATGCTTACAAGTTTTTAACTATAAAATGAATACGAGCTTAGAAAGCTTTGTTTATTAACCAAATTTTATTTAAATAATCATTTAATTATTTAAATTTAGTATTTTCACAATGACACGAGTTATAAACTGTCAAAATTTAACCACGTACTTTTCTTTTTGTTGTAGGTATGGTTACATTTATCTTCATAAGGAGGTTTTTAAGGACGACTCATAGCACACATTCACAACTTGGCTGAAAATGGATTTTCTTCATGAAGTAGTACAAGAAACCTCACTCAGCCCCTATTCCCAAGACTCTGTTTCCTCATAGAACGAGAATGTCTTATCATTCTTTTCCCCAAAATTAAGATGAAGGTAGATCACTTAAGAAAGTATATATATTGAGTAAAACTCTTATACAAAATAAATTCTGCTTGAAAAGACGAAGTTATTTCATTTAGACCTTCAAGTGAAATAAATTTACAATAGTTGGCTGTAGTTTTTAATACAACTTAAAAAAGACCTTCTGAACGTTTTAATTTTTCAATTTCAACTTTTTTTAAAAGAATATTTTGTAAATTTCAAAATAAAAATGCGTAAATGACAACATTATATTTTTTCAATAGAAACCACTCATTTAAATTGCATTTCCCTTGAATTTGGTGGATTCGTATAGATATAGTAACCATTTTCTCAAAGTGTAAAAATTGGTAATTGGAACCGTGAGAAAATGATAAATTAAAGAAAAATTTCAAAAATATAAAGGGATTGAGTTGCAAGTTCATGTTATTTGAAAAGTAATGACATATTTGAACTATTTGCGAGAAAAAAATCCACTAAATATTAAAATAGTGTATTTCACTTATAAATGAGAAATATTAAAAAAAAAAACAACAAAAAACTTGGGCCCATTATAAAAAGTGAAAAATTATTCGAAATTTCAACTGCAAAATATAAAAAGTTAATTTTCATAAACACTATATCTCCTTTTTCATTAATATTTTTTAATAAATTGAGAGACACAGTCAAAAAAATAAAATTACTTTCTACGATTTCAGAAAAGCAACCTCTATTTTTTAATTCTAAAATTCTTGAATTTCCTAGTTTGATAAAAACGAAATATCTTTACAGAAAAAAGAAATAAAAGTTGCATTTAAAAAAATTTATGATGAATCGATGAACCTATAAATGACTTTATTCTCTTTGATTTTTTTTTCACCTTCAAAACTTGGACATTTCTTTGAATTTTTCATCGGCACTTTAAATTGAAATTATTTTTTCAGTTTTTGCTTTCAAAACATTTATTTGATCGAAATGCGAAGAGTATTAAATTTTTTCAGTCTAACATAGAAAAAATCATTTTTCTTTGAAGGAAATTTAAAAACATAAACTTAAAAAAGTCTGTAACGAAAAACCTTGTTTAGGAGAAAAAAAAATGTAATTGGTCTTTTTTTGATTATAGAATATATAAAGAGATTTCAAAGCACTTCTTGTAGGAATGTACTAATTATTTCATAGATTGCTGTAAACAGACTTTATTATTATGAATAATTTTTTTGTAAATTTTCAAATTCTTCTCCGTTAACATATAACATATATTTATGAAAGGCGTGTACACCAGATTTCAAAGATATCAAAAGATTTCACAAAGATATTGAAATTTTCAAAGGATTTCAAGGATTTCTAAAGTTACAAAAAGTACACCATATCTCAAAGATTTCACAAAGATTTCATAATCATAAGGATTTCAAAAGATTTCACAAAGATTTCAAGGATTTTAAAGATTTTATGAAGATTTTAAAAAGATATAAAAAGGTTTCACATATATTTTAAAGGCTTCAAGAGATTTCAACGTTTTTAATAAGATTTCGAAAGATTTTAGAGGATATCAAAAGATTTCAAAAAGATTTCAAAGATCTCAAAGATTAAAAAAAGGTGTGTACATTAGATTTGAAAGATTTGAAACAATTTTAGAAGATTTGAAAAGATTTCATAAAGATTTCGAGAGATGTCAAAACAATTAAAAATATTTCATAAAGATTTGAAAGATTTCTTAAAGATTTCAAAATACTTCAAAAGATTTCACACAGAGTTTTAAAGACGTTCTCAGGTTTCCACGATCTCACTAAGATTTCACAAAGATTTTAAAGACTTAAAAAGATTTCAACGATTTTCCTAACATTTCAAAAGATTGGAAAAAACACAAGATTTCAAAGATTTCAAAAGATTTTACAAATATTTTAATGATTTAAAATGATTTCGAAAGATTTGACAAAGATATTAAAAAGACTGCGAAAGACTTTAACCATTTGAATAACACAAAATACTAAAAAAAATTCAAAAGATTTCACGAACATTTCAAGAATTTCCAAGGATTTCAAAAGATTCTAAAAGATTTCAAAGATTTCATAAAGATTTCAAAAGATTTCAAAAGATTCCACAGGGTTTCAAAGGTTTAGAAAGATTTTCAAAGATTTAAAAAATTTTCGAAGTATTTCACAAAGATTTTATAAACTTTTCGCCAAAAATTAAACATTATTTTATTTATCTTTGTGCTTTCCTTAGAAATTGTTAGCCAGTAAAAAACTCAATGGCTTATTTTTTTTACATCCCTAGGAAACGGTTATTTCATTATTCGATCTGTAACAAAGGAAACCTGGAAAAACTCGATTTTTTGACCTGGAAAACCTGGAAAATGCCTTGAATTTTGCTCCTAAGAATCACTAAACACCCTGACTAATCTTGAGTAGAAAACTACTAATTCACTCAGTAAGTTTCCACTGTAAAATAGTAGTTTTTTTACGAAATATTAGTAGAAATGCTTGCTCAAATAATTGATAAACGAATAGGAACAAGCTGTTTGTATCTGATCTTAAATTTTCCTATTCATCAACATCACTAAAAGCTCTATAAGCTTCGGCACAATCTCCAGGGACGAAATTTTCAATTTTCCATTCAACGTCCCGTCAAATTCTCTTGGAAGGCGTTCCAAGAACGCAGAAATTTCGAACGGAACGTTCGAACGTTCCGTTCGAAATTTCTGCATCATCCGAGACCCACCCCTTGATATGGTGGACGAGGTTGCCAGAGATCGATAGGTCGACTTGTTGAAGGTACAGTCTCGATCGATTGGTTCACAGTAATTTACAACTAACTTTCCAATTCCCAATTGAATTAAAACTTTTCTCACCTTATTAGTTTCAATACCTACACCACAAAACTTTTCCCATATCGATATGAAAATGTGAAGAAATATAAACTCTAACATTTCTGAAATACACAACAAAAATGTGTCCCATAAAAAGTACAGAACGCAGTCTGGGACTCTCTAACAGGTATCAAAATGTTATAAATATTGAAAGCCTCCTTTGAATATTTATAAGAGATTTCAATACACAGAAAAAACTAGGAGTTCGCTAAAGTTGCGGCTTAAATAAAAGTTGCTATCTTTTAGAACTTTAACACCAATAGAAATCTGTGGAGACCCAAAAGGGTTCCTTTGGAAACTCAAAAGGGTTCCTTTGGAGACCCAAAATGGTTCCTTTGGGAACCAAAAAGGGTTCCTTTGGAAACCCAAAAGGGTTCTTTTGGAGAACACTTGAATAGAACAACATGAAGGCGCATATGTAAACCAACCGCTTGCAAAGTGGGGCTGGTAAGTTAGGGATTTACGGACATCAATTTAGAGTTATCGACGGTTTACTTAAAACGAAAAGTTTCTTGCATATGAATACGCCTTTATGTTTACAACTTTGATACATAACCTGCAAATGATACTTATCAAGTCATTATATCTATTCTAAATGCGATAATATTTTGTACTTTAATTCTCTTCATTAAATTATGTCCGTCAGGATTCTACTACGTGTGTGGTTCAAGGTAAAAGTTGTGTTATGAACTAGATAAAATGTCGAAGTGGGCAAAGCGATAAATAGGTTCTTTGGAAAAAGATTCTATTTAAATTGGGTTCCTTTGGAGCTCTAACTGGAGTCTCCAATAGAAAAAATTCATCGTTTTGGGTTCCTCTTCAGCAAAAGGGATTCCTTTTTGTTGCAGCTCCTTAAGAAATCAAAATTGATTCTAATAGAAACACTAGTTTTTCCTTTCTACTAAGTAAAAGAAAGAACAGCAAAAAGTCCTAGACTGTCTAGGAAAATATGGATAAACTAAAAACAATTTGATTTTCTGAAATGGTTCACCGAACTGGTCCTGGTATACTAACCAAGAAAATTCTTACCGCTTGTGAGAAACGACCAGTGCCGTGCCAAAAATTTGTGGGGCCCCGTGTAATATTTAATTTTCTTATTTCAACCTCGAATATTTTTTTGACATTTTTCATTGAAATTTTGTATGATGACTACCACATCTGATTATTTTTAGTCTAAGAAAGTATATATTTAATTCAGAATACATATTACTTTAGGTTTATTATTATACATTAGCTTAGTTATTTGTAAAAATTATACATTAGTTTCGTTATTTGTGAAAATTCCTAAAATAATAAACAATTTTGGATTTTAATAGTCTTATTTTGCAAGTAATTTTTTATAGGATTTGAATTATTTATTGTTAAAATAAAATTTTTTCTTAAAGTATGGTTTCTGATTTATATTATCAATTTTATACCTGTTATATTCGTCTCATGATTTAAATTCAAAACGTATGAATTATTATATAGAAACTGAAAAACAGTCTTTTATTCATATTAGATTATATTATCACAATACAGATTACTATCAGCACGGTGAGCCTGGATCATTTTCAACCTGACAGTTCCTTCACTCAACTTTTCTTTAAAGAATACTTTTTTTGAATGATTTGGAAGTACTTTTTTCTCAAAATAAAAATAATGTATCGAGCCCTTTTTGAAATAGGTCCAATTAAAATTAAGGAAAAATGTTGTTTTATATATTTTAAATATTGTTTACAAAGTGTTATTAAGAATCTAAAACTGGTGAAAAAGTATTATTGTTGATCACTTTTCGATAGTTTTGAAACGTTTAAATATTACACGAAAAAAGCATAGAGCTATTTTTGAAATAAATGAAATTCAATTTTTTTTTGCAATTTTTCAACTAGATTTTTTTTATTCTTTATTACTTTCCGATAGATTCAATTATTTTAAATATTTAATGAAAAAAAGTATTCGGCCTTTTTTGGAATAAGAACAATTCAATTCTATTTTTACAAAAAATATATGTTTATTGAACAAAAAAACTTGTAGGATGGAGAGTTATTATATTAATAAATTATTTTGCATGATTTTAATTGAATTTCTTCTTGGAAATAATAATAAAAAACTAAACTAAAAAAACCTTTTAAAAAGTTGGACACATTTTTTTATTTAAATCTCACCAAGATTTTAAATCTGCCTTTAAACTATACATAAATCATCAGATTTAAGGAAATTATTAATTTCATAAACGGATAGTCGTTTTTATTTTTCCTCAATACATAGTAAAAATATTTCAGTAACAAATGAATGAAAGAAGAAACTCATTTTGCAGAAGCTTTTATTACTTTACAATTTTTCTTAAATTTGAAGGAAAAACAAATGGTGAGATGTTTATTGGCAAGTAGTGTTTTTAATTTTCCATTATAAATTTCTTATTTTTCCGATGTAAAGGAAAAAGGTGCTTCTATATAAAAAATTTTAATTTTCCTCTAATTTAAAATAATAAAATTTTCAATTTCAACCAATGAGAAGAGAAAATAATATTGGATAATAATTTCTAGAAATTATACTGTTAACGTCAAAAAAATTAGAATTAATGGAATAAAAGAAAAAGTTCGAATAATCCTCAAAAACAAATATAATGAAATCATGGAAATCTTGTGCCTTCTTTGATCTGATAACGCAGCGACCTTAAATTGCGCACTGTCGACTGCGACGATAGATTTTCCCAGACTGTATGGGACTTAGTGCAATATGAGCGCTCTATTTTTATCCTTCAGGAAAAATATTTGGTTTCTCACTTAAATTTTTCATCCTAAATACAAAACTTTTTTCCCCAGGCTATTATCGAGAATTACAAGACTCGTTTGCATTTTGTATTACAAATTTGGAAATACTTTATTAAAAGCCATTCAAGATTTATAAACTTTTGGTACCCGTCCAAGATTCCATGAGTATTTCGACACTTTTTAAAAGAAAAATTTCTTCCGTGCAGGGAATTCTCATTATATTCTAGAAGGAGAAACAATACTTCAAATGACATACATTTAGAACTTAGAAGTTTAAATGAGCAACATTCACTTTCTTGTCTCGAGAAACTTGGAAATTGTGAACAGGAAACTTCACTAATCTGGGATAAATTAGACGTCCAACTTCAAACTCTTTCTCTACAATTCTGGTTCCCTGAAAGTTTTGGAATATCAATCGACGTTTCAGAAACAATGAGATTTAAGGATAGAGGTGGGAGTTCATGATTCGCAAGGAGAGGAAAGTTTAAATTGAAAAATCAAGAGTTTAAATAAGAAAGCGTCCACTGATTAGGTACTGTTTGAGCTGTTTAAATGACTTTTTCTATTACTATGCACATTCTATCGTATTTAATTTAAACTCGATGGCAAGCGATCACTTTGGACAAAAAATTTCTTGAAGAAAAAAAAATCTGCCTCAGCCCAGATTTGAACCGGGAACGCTACTATACGTGAGTTATTCGTTCACCCTCCACTCGCGTACAGTGGCGTCCCTGGTTCAAATCCGGGCTGAGCCAGATTTTTTCTTGTTCTTCAGAAAATCATTTGTCCTAAGTAATCATTTAGCATCGAATCTAAATTAATTAAAATCGTAAAACGCGATTGTTACCATAGTTTAAAATGGTAATAATACATTATATTAGTATTTGTTTTGCTTCCTGGAAGTCCTTAAAAAGCCTTTACAAACTGTGAAAATACTTGAAATCGCTTGAAATATTTAACATCTCATAAAAATACTTTAAAATCCGTGGAAATCACTTAAAATGTTTTAAAAAACGCTTGAAATTCTTGAAATTCCATGAAATATTTCGAAATCATACGGGATCCATTGGAATGTTTAAAATTCTTTTAAAATTCACTGAGCTCTTTACAATTCATGAAATTTGAAATGACGATTTGAAAAATCGCAGGTTACTTGAAAAGATTCCAAATAAATTTTTAATTTATTTTAGTAATTTAATGGGATTTTGAAGGATTTGAAATATTTTAGGGTATTGTAAAAGATTTCCAGGCGTTTGAAATATTTTAGGAACTTTTAAAAAATGCTCAGAAATTGTTTATTTATTTCAATAGTTTGAAGGATTTTAAAAACTTTGAAATATTTTAGGGTATCTTAAAAGATTCCACGGCCTTTTCAAGGGATTTAAACAATTTCAAGGGATTTCCAAGGGTTTTAATAATTGTAAGGGATTTTAATGTTTTAATGGATTTCAAAGAATTTATTCACAAAAAGTAAGGGATTTCGTAGCGTTTCAAAGATTTGAAGAGATTTTGAAATATTGTTTACAATTCATTTGGAATTCGCCCTGAATTCTTATTAATTTATC
Source organism: Andricus curvator (assembly GCA_932195095.1). Taxonomy (NCBI): domain Eukaryota; kingdom Metazoa; phylum Arthropoda; class Insecta; order Hymenoptera; family Cynipidae; genus Andricus; species Andricus curvator. The sequence goes on along the minus strand of CAKNYM010051593.1, from coordinate 123,438 downwards.
CTGAATTCTTTTAAATTCTTTTGTATTCTTCTAAATTCACTCAATTCTACTCAATTCAATGGGTTGTAAAAAAGTTTTTATTTAACTTAAATTCTTAGGAATTTCATGAAATTCTTTTTAATTTTTCTACATTTTTTTAAAACTTGCTCAATTCAATGCATTTTTTCATATGTTTGAATTGTTTTGAAGTCACTTGATTGTTGTTCAAATGAAGTTTGATTTTTCATGAAGTTCATCGAATTCTTCTCGTTTCCCTTAATTTCCTCTAAATTCACTCAAATTTTACTGAAATAAATGGGTTTTTTTAATTTAAATAAATTTTCCAATTTATTTGAATTCTTTTGAAGTGTTTTGTAGTCATCAGTCACTTTTTTTGGTTAGAAACTAGTCAGGTTTCAAAGATTTGAAGATATTTGAAATTATTTTTTGGAATTCACGCTGAATACTTTCAAATTCTGTGGAATTCTCTTGAATTTTTTTAATTTACTTGAATTCTTCTAAATCATTTCAAAGTTACGGAATACAATTAAGTTTTTTTATATATTTCAAACTGTTTTCAATTAATTTGAATTTTTTTAATTCACCCTGAATTTTTATGAATTTCATCGAATTCTTTTCGTTCACCTTAAATTCCTTTAAATTCATTCAAATTTTACGGAAATTAATGGAATTTTCTTTATTTTTCCAATTATTTCCAATTCAATTGAATTCTTTTGAATTTAACTTGAATTGTTTTCAAGTTTTACGAATTTACCCTGAATTTGTTACCATTTGAGCGCGAAAAAAGTATCCTTTGGTCCCTATATTTGATCCCATAGGGACTGTGAGGCCTGTGATCCTAATTCGTTAAAATCCTCCAAAATCCTTCGAAATTTTTTGGTATCTCTTTGAATCTTTTAAAATAATTTTGCTTCCTCGTAGAGGAAGCTTTGTAATGGTAACATTTGCCAAAATTTTTTAATTCATTTAATTGAACGTTCCTCAATTTAAAAATGTCTATTACAATGTTCTAAGCAATTGTCCGGATGTGTATGTGTGTGGGTGTGTGTGTGTGTTTGTGGACGGGTGTGGGTACGTGTGTGTATATGGATGTCACACTTTTTTGTGAACATGATAACTAGAAAACAGTTGCAGATAAATTGATGATATATATATTAATACTATTTATTGAAGAGTAAGGAAGCTATGGTAATGCATAATACTTTAAAATACGGTTTTTTATAGTAAAACTTTTTTCTTCACCATAATTCAAAGTTGATGCAAGAATATGAAAGATTCCTTAGTTTGAGACGAATAAATTAACCTACAATATTAATACATTTTATTAAAGAGTAGGGAAGTTATGGTAATTTATATATTTTTAAAGTCGTTTTTTATAGTAAAAATTTTCTCATTCTCATAATTTAAAGTTGATGCGAGAATAGAAAAGTTGTGTTGATTCAAGACGAATCAATTGACCCATAGCATTTATAAATTTTATTAAAGAGTAGGGAAGTTATGGTAATTTATATATTTTGGAAATCGTTTTTTTGATAGTAAAACTTTTTTCATTAACATAATTCAAAATTTGATGCAAGAACAGAAAAGATGTGTTGATTTCAGTCGAATCGATTGACCTATAATATTAATACATTTTATTGAAGAGTAAGGAAGCTATGGTAATCCAATTTATTTGAAAATACGGTTTTTTATAGTAAAACTTTTTTCTTTAACATACTTCAAACTTGATGCAAGAATATGAAAGATTCCTCGGTTTGAGACGAATCAATTAACCTACAATATAAATACATTTTATTAAAGAGTAGGGAAGTTATTGTAATTTATATATGTTTAAAATCGTTTTTTATAGTAAAAATTTTCTAATTCTCATAATTTAAAGTTGATGCGAGAATAGAAAAGTTGTGTTGATTCAAGACGAATCGATTGACCCATAGCATTTATAAATTTTATTAAAGAGTAGGGAAGTTATGGTAATTTATATATTTTGGAAATCGTTTTTTTGATAGTAAAACTTTTTTCATTAACATAATTCAAAATTTGATGCAAGAACAGAAAATATGTGTTGATTTCAGTCGAATCGATTGACCTATAATATTAATACATTTTATTGAAGAGTAAGGAAGCTATGGTAATGCATAATATTTGAAAATACGGTTTTCTATAGGAAAACATTTTTCTTCAACATAATTCAAAGTTGATGCAAGAATATAAAAGATTCCTTGGTTCGAAACGGATCAATTGACCTACAATATTAATACCTTTTATTAAAGAGTAGGGAAGTTATGGGAATTTATATATTTTTAAAATCATTTTTCATAGTAAAAATTTTCTCATTATCATAATTTAAAGTTGATGCGAGAATAGAAAAGTTGTGTTGATTCACAACTAATCGATTGACCTATAAAATTTATACATTTTATTGAAGAGTAAGGGAGCTATCGTAATGCATAATATTTGAAAACACGATTTTTTATGGTAAAACTTTTTTCACTGACATAATTCAAAATTGATGATATTTTGATTTATAATATTTGAATCATCTGTTTCCAACAAAAAAACTTTTTTCATCGACATAATTCAAAGTTGACGCATGAATAGAAAAGATTTTTTGATCATAAATTTTCAAATAGAGTAATTCTGACAATTTCTGTAAAAAAATCATAAAACTGGGAAAGGGATAGGGTGCGACAGAACTTTTCCGTTCCCTTTTCCAGCTCGAAAAATTATCATTTCGAATACAAAATTTGATTGATCTGATTTGGCTTTGTGTTTAAATTTTTTTTTGTATTATTTTGTAGTTTTGCATGTTTTGTAAATTTCTATGTTTAAATTGATCAAATAAAGACTTTGCTTTGTCTATTTTTCAAAAAAATAACTAGTGCTTCCTCTATGAGGAAGCAAATACATTTGCTAACGGGAAGCAAAGTGCTCGTGAAATGAGCACCATATAACTATAAATACAAACAAGGTGGAAACACTCAAGATCGAATTCACAGATAGTTTTATCTGTGAAACCTCTCGTAATCCTTTGGAATCGTTTGAAATGCCAACAATTTTTGTAATCCTTATAAATGTTTTGAAATTCCTTGAGATCTCATGAAATTCCTAAAAAGCTTTGAAAATATCGTCAAATCCCTTGAAATCTCATTTACGGTGCAAATAATTGATATACTTTTGATGCATTAACCAAAAATATAAAAATATAACGTAAAAAGGATGGGGGGGCATAACATTCCTTAAAATAGGGGGGAGGGCGTCTAAAGTTTAAAAAATTATCCTTACGTAATTAATGGACGTTCTCTAATCAGTTTCCGGAATTGTGATTACATTATTGAGTTAGGAGAAAATTTGTTCGCAATATCATATTTGTTGTCCAAGTAGTTGTTTGATTGATTGTGCCTTTGTGACGACATTGAGTAGCTTTTGAGCGAACAAAGCCGAGTGCAACACTTTGCTAATTGTTCAGCGTGTTTCGGGTTCCTAATGGAGAAGTTAGGGTGTAATGATGGCCGACATAATTTGACGCCTAAAACGAGGGTTGAGGGAGAGTTCGATTCTCCCTCGATATATAGTTCATGGACCTTCTTCAGTACATGAGAAGAAGTTTTCTATACTTGAGTTATCTCAACATTATTACAACTCAATGTCACGCAAAATTAACCCTTCTGTCAAACTGATTTGTAATTTTCCACTTCTCACTCAACCGAAATTTTTCTTAATTATCTAGATTTATTACAACTGCTATTGAGAGTTTCAATGAAAACTTTAGGGGCCTTTCAAAAATGGTGTCACGCTATTTTGAACACTTTTTATACCCCCCCCCCCCACCCAATAAGAACACACCCTGCCACTTTTAGGTCACAAGTTCGTCTTTGATTTAATTTGATAAACGAAAATTGGGGAATAATAGGAGGATAATTTCTTTCCAATAAAATTAATGAATAGGTTCCATATTTAATTCAATATATTACATTTTCAACAGAATAGTTGAATTTTCAACAAACGAACAAATTAATTTTAGACCAAACAGATGCATTTACAACCAAATAGTTCAAGTTTATAGGAAATTTTTAGAAGACAGTTGAATTTCAAACCAAAATTTTTTCAGTTGAATTTTGAACAAAATAGTTGAATTTTTAATAAAAAAGTTAAATTTTTAACCAACTAGTTGAATTTTCAACAAAATGAAACAATTTTTAACAAAATAGTTGCATTTTTATCTGAATAGTTGAATTTTTAACCAATTGCTCGAATTTTAAAACAAAAAAGATTAAACTTCAACCAAAACAGTTGCATTTTTAACCAAATAGTTGAATTTTACAACAACAAAAAAAGAACTTTTTAGCAGACAGTTAAATGTTTAGCAAAACTGTTATATTTTTCAACCAATAAAGATGAATTTTAACCAAAAAGATGACATTACTACAAAGGAATATGAATTTCCAAACAAAAACGACGATTTTTATATCCAAAAAGAGGAATGTTCAACAAACCAGTTGAACTTTCAAGCAAAAGTGACGAATTTTCAACCGAAAAATTGAATTTTCAAGCCAAAAGTACTAATTTTTTCGAAAACAGTTGAATTTTCGATCCATACAAGATTATTTTTTTTACCAATAGTTGGATTTTCAACGAACGAAAAATTAATTGTAGATCAAACAGATGCATGAGTAAGCAAAGACGAATTTTCCACAAAATGGTCGATTTTTTATACAAAAATGAAAATTAACACTTACCGAAAACAGTTTCATTTTTAACCAAATAGTTGAATATTTAAGCAAAAAATACGATTTTTTAGAAGACAGTTGAATTTGCAACAAAATCATTAACTCTTGAACAAAATAGTTGCATTTTTATACAAATAGTTGAATTTTCAAGCGAATGGTCGAATTTTAAATCAAAAAAGAATAAACTTCAACCAAAAACAGTTGCATTTTCAACCAAATAGCTGAATTTTCGAGCCAAAAAGACAAATTTTCTTAGAAGACAGTCCAATTTTTAAAAAAACTTTTAAACAAAGATGAATTTTCAACCAAAAATATGACATTTCGACAAAAGAAGATGAATATTCAAGCAAAAGTGACGAATTTTCAACTAAACAGTTGAATTTTCATTCTAATAGGACAGCTTTTCTATCCAAAAAGAGGAATTTTCAATAAAAAATTAAAAATTTTAACAAAACATTCGAATTTTTAAGAGAATAATTACATTTTCAACCAAATAGTTGAATTTTCATCTAAATTTATGAATCTTAAAAAAGTGATTTTTTAATAAATATGTTCATTTTTCAACTAAGAGAATAAATTTTTGATTAAAATAGAATAATTCTAATCGGAAAATATAATAATTGATATTGCAACTAGGAAAAGATTTTAATTGTAATAAAAAACAGTCGAATTTAACAAAAGATATGAATTCTCAACAAGAAATGTAATAGTTGATATTGTCACTAAAAAAGATTATAATTTTTTATAAAAAACTGTTCAAAAAGAAAACTGAGTTCAACTGAAGGAGAAGAATTTTTAACAAAATAATTGAATCCGTAACCAAAAAGACGAATTTTCAACGAAAAAGTTCATTTTTAATCAAATAGTTAATTTTTTACAAATATAAAATAATTCATAACTCAAAAAGGCTAATTTAAAAAAAAATCTGATTTCAACTGAAGGAGACGAATTGTTAACAAATTAATTGAATCCGTAACCAAAAAGACGAATTTTCAACGAAAAAGTTCATTTTCAATCAAATAGTTGAATTTTTTACAAATATAAAATAATTTTTAACTCAAAAAGGCTAATTTTCAACAAAAAGGTTCAATTTCGAAGCCAGAAAGAAGAATTTTCCACAAAACTGTTGAATTTTTAACCCAAAAATATGAGTTTTCAACCAAAAAGTTAATTTTTAACCAAATAGTTGAATTTTAAACTAAAAACGATCAATTTTCAACTAAAAATGGAATAGGTAAATTTGCATTTAAAAAATTGATTTTCAACCCAAAAACACTAGAATTTTGAACAAAAGGTTAGTTTTCTACCACATTGTTGTATTTTTAACTAAAAATTATCCATTTTCAACCAAGAATGGAATAGTTAAATAATTTTCAGTTAAAAAATTAATTTTCAACCGAAAAAGAATGAATTTTCAACAAAATAGTTGAATCTTTAACCAAAAAAATTAAGTTTTAACAAAGTAATTCAACTTTCAACCAAGTAGTTAAATAAGTTTAACTAAAAATGATACATTTTAAACCAAAAATAGAATAGTTAAATTTTGAGTTAAAAAAAAATTAATTTTCAACAACAAAAAAAAAACGAATTTTTAACAAAATTGTCAAATCTTCAACCGAATAATAGAATTTTTAACCAAAAAAGATAAACTCTGAACCAAAAATATAATAGTAGTTTTTCAATTAAAAATTATGAACTTTCAACGAAAAATAGTTGATTTTATTATTGAGTTATATAATTAACCCTTAACAGAACTTGTTTCCCATCTTTTTCTTCTTTTTTTTTAATTGCGTAACCTCTGACCTTTTCTTAAAACCTTTTTCTGACCATATTCCTCTTCTTAAAAGCTTTTCAATACATGAAAATAAACAAAAATAAATAAAAAAAACTTAAAAAACCCTTAAATAAAAGTATTTGCGACTTTTTTCAGCACCAAAGTACCAATCATATTCCAACCTAAAATCTGAAATATTCAGTTTCTACAAAAAGCCAATTTTATAAGGACTTTTTCACCAAGCTTTTTGCCTTGCATACCTTTCTTCTTTTTATAGACCTATATTTCAGGAGCAAGTTTTTATTACTTTTTCGGTTGAAAAATAGATTTTTAGGTGCTATTCAAAGACGGTTTTCAAACCCCATGAAATTTGAAACTCCAAATTCTTGAATGATTTACTTGGAATTGGTTAACTTTTTCTTTTCAAAGTCATTTCCATCAATGTAAGCAACTCAGTATATCGGTAATAAGTTTTCTTTGGTTTAAATAAAAAATTGCACTTTTTATCGTAATATTTAACCGATCTTGTTTCCATTTTAGGTTCCTGTCACTTTGAGATTGTAAACTTCCACATTGTATTTCTCGGAACTGGATAGTTTCTTTTAATCATACTTTTTCGGGCTCAATTCAGAAACACTTCAGCTCGGGAACAAACTTTTATTTTATATTTAAACGATGATTTCGATTGTACAGCATCTTATTTTTCTCTTCTGAAGAATTCCGATTTTTTTTGGTTACCTATAGTTCTGTACTGCAACCCTTCATTTATATTTTCCATTTGTGCCATAGTTTTTGAACGACCCCTTCAGTTGTGATTCGCTTCTTCAACCATTTTTTAAGGAAAAAGCAAATTTTTTTGAATAAACTACTTGAGTGCAAACAAAGGAATAATTAATCAAGATAATTTGATTCATACAGGGTGAGATTACCCTTAACTTCCATAACTTTTCTCATTTATTATAATTTCAGAGGAAAATCAACATCTCATTTCTTCTCTAATTTCTCTAACTAATTCGACAAGTAATATATTACTTCTTAAGTTTAGAACAGTTAGCTATAATTATTAGTACCGCTAAAGTGGGAACAGTTTGACGAGTTTCAAGTAAGTTCTTACATCCACTATGGCTGGAAACTTGTTAGAAAATGAATCTGCCGAAGTTATATTTCAGCAAGAGCATGACAAGTTCCTCGTGATGTTATGTACTAAGTTGAGTTTCTGTTTTTTATATTTTATTAGTCTTGCAATTATTAAGGAAATAATTTTTAATAATAATTCATGAACTGGTAAAATGGGACTCTAATCTCATATTATGCAAGACATCTTGCCCTTATTTTTTAAATTCGTTCAGAAATTCGGCTCTGTTAATTAAAATTTGGATCATAATTGTTGTGAATCTTTTTTAAACTTAGGGGAAACAACTCAATTGTTCGAAAATCGGGTATTAACATTGATGTCGGTTAATTTTTTTATCTGGAATTGATTGCGACTTATTTACAAATTGATACTTAAGAAATTAACTTGTAAGATTTTTAGAAAGCATTTCTCATAAATGATTGTTAAAATATTTAGTATAAATTACAGGGATCACAGTCCGTCCTTTTTTTACCTAATCCCAATTTTTTTTTTAAATAGAGACGAATTTTCAAAAAAATAGTTGAATTTTCAACTCAAATGATGAATCTTCAACAAACAATCAAAAACTATAATAGTATATATTTTAAACAAGTTAAGATTATATTGTTAAATCGAAAACAGTTTAATTAATTAAAAAATATGAATCCGAAACGAAAATTGTAATAGTTTATATTTCAACCAAAAAATGTTTTTATTTTCAATAAAAAACAGTTGAATTCAACTAAAAAAGACAAATTTTCAACGAAATCGTTGAATCCTCCACCAAAACAGATTAATTTTTAACGATACAGTTTGCATTTTTAATAAGAAAGATAACATTTCTACCAGAAGGGATAAAATTTTAAACCTAACAGACGAATTTTCATAAACTGATTTCAAGTTTAACCCGAAAATATAATTTAATTTTTCAGTCAAAAAGAGAATTTTTCTATAATACAGTTAAATTTTTAAAGCAAAAATATATATTTTCAACATGAAAGTTAATTCTCAACTAAATAGTTGAGTCTTAAACTAAAAGCAATCAATTTGCAACAAAAAATCGATCTTTAACCAGATGGTTTAATTTTCAACCAAGGAGATTAACTTTTTTCCAAAGAAGACGCAATTTTAACTAAAATGTCAATCTTTAATTTAAAAAAAATCAATTTTTACTCAAGTGGTTCATATTTTAACCAATGAGTTGTATTTTCAACCAAAAAAGATAAATTGTCAACGAAAAATGTAATAGTTGATGTTTCAACTGAAAAAGATTTTCAGTTTTAATGAAAACCGATTGATTTCATCAGGAAAAATAGAATTTTCAACAAAATAGTTGAATCCTCAATCAAAAAAGATTTCAATTTTGAATCAAAAACAGTTGCTTTCATTCAAAAAATACGATTTTTTAACGAAATTGTTCATTTTTAAATCAAAAAAGATATTCCAATCAAGAAAGAAACAAAATTCATCCAAATTGTTGGAATTTCAATAAAATAGTTGAATCCTCAAACAAAACAAATTACTTTTCAACTAGTTTCATTTTTAGCCAAAAAAGACGAAATTTATACCAGAAGAGATGAATTTTTAAACCTAAAAGACGTATTTCCATCAAAATAGTGGAATTTTCAACCAAAAAAGATGTTTTAGTCAAGAAAAAAAAACACAATTTCAACTCATTTTTTCAATTTTCAAGACAAAAGCACGAATTTTCTACAAAACAATTGAATTTTCACCTCGAAATTATGAATAGTTGAATTTTCTATGAAAAATGATGACTTTTCAACAAAATTTTTTAATTTTGATCAAAATAATTAAATTTTCAACCTGGTATTAAAAGTTATCATCAAAAAGATGTATGTTGTATGTTGTGGTTGTAAAAAACAAAATTTTGGAAATCGAAAATAATAATATGCAAAAAAGTATCTTATACTAGGACCCATTTAAAAAATATAATTAGCTGATATTATAAAATGTTTTGAACATCTAGGAGCTTTTACCTTATAACAATTAATTAGAAACAAATTTAAAAGTCTAAGGAAACAAAAACCGAAAAAGTAGGTTTTTCAAATAGTCATTTATGTGTTTTTCAAATTATTTTTCCGAGCTTACTTAACAAAATTCTTTCAACGTTGAAAAGAATATACTGCAGAAAAAGTTATTGAGAATAATGAACAAACTTATATAATTATGATTCTGACTGTAATACACTATTTGAAGGACATTTGAAATTCATTTTTCAACCTTAAAAAATAATTGTAAGAAAATTTAAAATATGATAATTTTATGAAAAAATAGGTCGTAGCCAGTTACGATAATCCTATTTTTCATCATCTTATCAAAGTAATTTTTTACTTTTTATATGAAAGCGTTTAAGTCAATTGACTGTGAATTTAAAATTCTTTAAAACTAGTCTTGTAGATCTTGGGTGAACTCCTGCTTATTGGACCAGCTGCACCTTTTCAGGCATGAGTGAATATTCATTCAGCTACTTTCTGGAGAACTTTTCGTTCAAAAGTTGAAGAGAAATTTTCATTTTCTCTCAAAATATTTCTGAGAACATTTTTCATTGGACACTTCCTAATAACAATTGAATTTAACCATTCATATTTTTGTAAGATTATATTGAATTTGTGGATTTCATTTGTGAACTTCATTTTCAAAATTCCCTTATTTTTCCTTGTCTAATTTTTTATTTCCCTTGATCATTAATATTCAAATACCAGCATTTTAATCTTGAAATACTTTTAACACAGAATCTTTTATAAGCGGAATAAAACAATATTTAAATTACAAATTTGAAATTTTCAAATTTATTAATTTATTTAAACAAAAAAATGTCTTTTCTGCTTTAAAAGATGGCTTTTTAAGAAAATACTTGAATTTTTCAACAAAATAATTAAATTTTTAACATAATAGCTGAATTTTCAACCTAAAATATAAATTTCCAACTAAAAGTGTTATAGTTTATATTTCAATCAAAAAACATGAAATTTATAAAAAAAAATGTTTTTTAAACTCAAAAAGACGAATTTTCATCGAATAAAGATTTTTCACTAAAGAAAGAAAATTTTACCTTAATTGTTGAACCTTCAAGCCAAAAGACGAATTTTCTCTACAAAAATTGAATTTACAAACAAAAAATATGACTTCAGCCAAAAATTATTTTTGCACGAAACTGATGCATTTTTACTCAAGAAAAATGAAATTTTAAACCAAGAAAATTATTTTTTTTTTACCAAAAAAGGAGAATTTCGATCTAAAAAAGATCAGTTCCACTAGACAGTTAAATTTAAAAAAAATACATGAGCCATCAATCAAAAAAATAAATTGTTAACAATGTAGTTTAACTTTCACCCAAGCAATTGAATTTTCAATAAAAAGCTTAGTTTTCAACAAAATAGTTGAACTTTCAACCAAAAATATAACTCTTAAAAAAATGATTTCTTAACAAAGTGATTCAACCAAATCTTTCAAATAAAATAGTTAAATACTCAAGCAAAGAAGCCTAATTTTTAACGAAAAAGTTGCATTTTCATTAAAAAAAAAGAAATTTCTACCAAAGCGGATGAATTTATAAATCAAAAAGATAAATTAAAGAAAAAGTTGAAATTTCGGTTAAAAAAGATTTTAGTTGACTTTTCACGATCAAAATATGAATTTTCAACCAAGAAATAAGTTTCTACGAAAAAAATTGAAATTTCAATCCAAAAAGACGAATTTTTACCCAAAAAGGAGGACTTTTTAACCAAATTGTTGAATTATCTACCCAATAGTTGCATTTTTATAAAAAAAAAATGAAATTTTTCTTAAAACAGATGAAGTTTTATTTAAACATTTTTTTTTTTTCAAATAGTTGAATTTTCATCCAGAAAAGATTCCAGCTGACTTTCCAAGATCAAAATATGAATTTTTTAACAAATATAAGTTTTTACGATCAAAATTTAATTTTTCATCCAAAAAGACGAATTTTGTCAACCAAAAGGGATGGATTTTTAACGGAATAGTTGAATTCTCTACCAAATAGTTGAATTTGTATCCAGGAAAGATGAAATTTGTACTAAAACAGATGAATTTTTAATAAAAAAAGGATTTTCAGTTCATTTTTTAACACGAAAATATGAATTTTAAACAAAAAGTAAACTTTCTACGAAATAGTTAAATTTTCAACAAAACAGAATTTTCAACCAAAAGTATGACCTTTTAACAAAATAGTTTTATTTTCAAGTAATCAGTTGTATTTTTATCCAAGAAAGATGAAATTTCTCTTAAAACAGATGAATTTTTAATTAAAAAAAAGAGAAATTTTCAAAAAAATAGTTTAATTTTATCCAAGAAAGATGTAATTTCTGCTAAAGCAGGTGAATTCTGAAATCAGAAAAACAAATCTTCAAAATAGAGTTGAATTTTCAACCGAAAAGTTGCATTTTTATTCAAGAAAGATGAAATATTTCTTTCAAAACAGATGAATGAAAACAAAACTTTAAAAAAATAGTTAAATTTCCATCCAAAGAAGATTCCAGTTCACTTTCCAACACCAAAATAAGAATTGTAAACTATAAGTTTATTTTCTGCTAAATAGTCGAATTTTTTACCAAAAAGTATGACTTTTTAACAAGAATGTTAAATTTTCAACCGAACAGTTGCATTGTCCAAGAAAAATGAAAATTCTACTAAAACAGGTGAATTTTTAAATCAAAAAGACAAATTTTCAAAAAAAGAGTTGAATTTTCATCCAAAAGGATTTCTATAGACTTTTCTACAGAAAAATACAAATTTTAAACGAAAAGTAAATTTTCTAGGAAATAGTTGAATTTTCGACAAAACAGTTGCAGTTTTGTCCAAGAAAGAAAAATGTTTTCATTCCAAAAAATATTTCCGTTGACTTATCAGCAACAAAGTATAAATTTTAAACAAAAAAAGGCGAATTTTTAACGAAACAGTTGAATTTTTGCAACAAAAAATTATATCTTTTTAAGAAAATTGTTAAATTTTCAACCAAATAATAAAATTTATAACTAAAAAGATGATCTTCAGGAGAAAGTTTTTGCAAATTTGCAAAAATTACGTACATGAGTGAAGGACCCCCTCCCCCCTAACGTGACAAATCGTAACAAACTGTCTCGACCCCCCTCCCCCTTGAGCTGTTACGTAATTTAAGTACGGTCCCTTATCTATTATCTAAAATAGTAGCAAAGCAAATTCAATATTTTTTATAATCCGGATAGGTTTTATACAGTCCAGAGCTTGCAAAATTGCGATTGAACTTTACTTGAGGTTAGTTCTTTTAATCACTCAATATTGTGCTTCACTGCCTCGTCCTCAAGATCAAACATATAGGTGTTTAAAGAATGAGCGAATTAAAGATGCTATGTTCACTTTAATTTCATACTTTGCGTATTTAAAATGAGAGAAGGATCAAAAGAATCTTAATCAAAGATTATACACAAGCCTACTGCTGACTAAATGATAAACTTAAACATAAGGTTGAATAACAACATTTATAATGGCTGTCGTCAGGTTAACCTCAGGAACAATTGGCCTGTTATAGAACCTGGAAATTACAGTGCATTGTCTATTCGGGTCCATATCATCTCACATGCGGCAAGTCTCTCTGCGGCAAGTCACACCTGCGGCATCTGTACCAAGCGGCATCTCTCACCAGTGGAAAAGGAACCAATATTATTTCTGTGGCTAGTCACAGGGGTGCCTTCCCGCCCCCACGAGACGTTGGAAAAGGGGTAGGGGTTGACCAACATTATTTCTTTGGCCAGTCACAGGGGTGCGGTGAGAGATGCCGCAAAAATGTCAATTTTACTGTGAAAAATGCCGCGCGGGAGAGAAGCCGCTAGATAGAGATGCCGCAGTTGTGACATGCCGCAGAGAGACTTGCCGCATGTGAGATGATATGTCCCCGTCTATTCCACCCGTCTGATTGACGAATGATATCAAGTGTTAAGACCTCTTTGTGCTGTTACCGATTTCGACGAATTTCTGTTGTTGTGATGTTGCTTCGTGATGTGGCTTTTTGAAGGTTGTAAATAGTTTCTTAAAACTTCCTCTTATTTCTCACTTTCTTTCAATCTACGTTAGTAAAGGACACACGCGTCTTTTTATTTTTGAAAAAGGAAATATTTAATACTCGCTGGTTTCTATTAAAGCCTGAAGTTTTGGATTCTTTCCGTTATGAAGATCTGGATTTGTTCTTCCGTTGTAGATATGTTCTGCACGTCAGTTTTTGAGAGATTCTGAACCCTTCGGGCCCTTATCAGTGCCAGGAGGGTGGTCAGTTTTTTCGTGAGATATTCCAGTATGATTTCCTTATTCGAGTGAAATATTTTCAGATGTCTGAGGACTGGTTTTGGGTCCTACGATATTCTTGCGTCTTTCCGCAATTCGTTTCCCATTAATAGGGATATCTCTGCCCTGTAGATATTGAGTGTGCTACACTATCCCGCATGAGCCATCATCTCCGAGAAGAACTGCAGTATCTCTGTAGTTTATCCATTGAGGGGTTGAATTCGTCTTCTTTTGCATGACCCCCACCAGAGCTTCAGGTTCTTGCTGTATTGCTTTATCGAGCTTTAATGATTGAAGAAAGCGTCACATCTAATGTTTCCTCCGGTACCCCTCTTGAGATTTGGGCTTTCCGGACAATCTGGCGGCAACCAGGGAAAGCGTCTTGGACAGCGGATGGTCCTTCCTGAAAGGGCAATGCAATACAGTTATCAGGTTTGAATTTAATAGAGTTCCTTATCTCAAAGGAGGTGAACAGGGGGTACCACGGTTGTGATTGCCACAACGGGACAGCAACAACGCCTTCTACGTGTTCCATGTGGATTTTTTGCAACACTTGCAAAACTAAGCCAAAATGAGGGAACGTGTACAATAAGACATCAGACCAATCTACCATAAATGCGTCTACTACTTTTGATCCTTGATGCAAACAGGTCTATGCCAAAGATTCCGAACGCTTCACGGATTCTATATCTTTCTTTGTTCATACCATTGTCATAATTCTCGACTAATGCTAGTCATTTTGGGGTATTTAATGCCACCCATTCTATTAAGGTACATTCTGTTAGCATTCTTTTGCAAAGCATTTTAGAACATAAAGAGCTACTTTCAGCTCAAAGTGGTTTATGTGAGAATCTTCTTCCTCGTCATCTCACCAGCTGTGTGCTTTCTTCCCCTTGCAGAATGAACCACATAACGAAAGAGATGTGTTACTATTTCATAACTGTACTTTCGGATCAGATTGTTTAATAATTTTGCATTGCGAATCCACCATTGCAAATCGTCCTTCAGCTCATCTGAAAGTGTCATATTCGCTTTAAAATTTTGACGTGATTCTAGCAAGTCAAGATACTTTGCTTGCTCTAGTTTCTTTGTATAAAGCCACCCATAGCTTAACGCAGAGCAAGTTGCTGAGCTAATTTTCTTATATTGCAAATGTCTCTAGGCAAAAATTGTTGTGCTGAAGAAGCTATAGCGTTCCCCGTAGATTTCTTTAATAATAGATTTAATGCTTTCACGACGATTAATTATAATAAATTTAAAATTTAAAGCTTTTTTGGGTTTCAATCGTGTGCGAAACGTCGACAAGATTCATAGTTCGCACACGATTGAAACCTGAAAAAGCTTTGCATTTTAAAGCTATAGCGTTCTTTTTCATATCAGGGAGTTCAGTGCAAAAAATTTCACTATTTAATATTAAACCTAGGAATTTCCACTTTGTTGAAGGTGTTAGATCGCTTTTTGTAAGTTCATTACAAATCCAAGAGATTTGAGAAAATCTATCGTTAGATATATGTCTTCCCTGCATCCCCTCTCTGATTTAGAAATAATTAGGACGTCAGGTAAATTACAAGCATTTTTGACTTTTTTGCTGAGCTTTATACCACCGGTTTTGATAATTTGGTAAAAGAGTAGGGGGCTCTGCATAACCCAAATTGCATAATGTATAGAATTCCTGAAAATAAAACAAGAATCTAACGATCACATTTGGACAACCACCACAAAATTCTCCTATTGCAATTCCTAAAAACAAAACAAAAATTTGTTTTTTTAGACAAAAATAAAAAAGATGAAAGAAATAATATGCTCAATTTTCTTTCCTCTTTTTTATTTTTGTCCAGAGAAACAAATTTTTGTTTTGTTTTTAGAAATTGCAATAAGAGCATTTTGTGGTGGTTTTCCAAATTTGATCGTTAGATTCTTGTTTTATTTTAGGAATTCTATACATGAACTTGAGTATTGCACGTTAAATGGGATTTTGAATTTGATTTTAATCTAATTAAAATTCTTAAATTCCAAATTGCATACACGCGAATTTATAGGTAAGTCCATTGCATGGGAATCTTAAGCATTTGTTGTATTCTTTAGCAATTGAAATGAGGAGATATGTAACATAACAAGAAATTGTTTAGGATTGTAAGTTTTATCTAAACCGAACGTTTTTTGTGTAAAATAACCGATTTTCGGTGAAAAATGTTAACATAACCTAAAATTGTTACAAATTTATGAATCTTCTTTGAAATGTTTTTTTTAAATTAAAAGTACCAGTTTTCGACAAAAAACACTAAAATAATTCAAAATTGGTTCTAAATCTTTAAAATGATAATGATTTTTGTTTGAAAATACCAATTTTTGATTTAAAACACCAATGTAACCTAAAATTGATAAGAAATTATGAATCTTTTTTGTAATATAATGTTTATATAATGTGTTCAAGCTTGCAAATTTTATTATTTTAAACAGTAATCATCGGATTGCAATCTAATGATGTTTTTTCATATAAAAAGTTCAGGTAAAACACACCAACACAACTTAAAGTTGTTGAAAATTTTTTAATATTCTTAATTCAAATCTAATAATTTTTTATTAAAAATACCAATAATTTCGAATGAAAAACATTAACAAAATATAAAAATTTCCTGTGAGAAACGTTAATATAACTTGAAACTGTTCAAAAAATGAAAATCTTGTTCGCACTATAATAATTTTTGTTTTAAAATACCAAATTTTTATGTAAAACGCTAACATAACCTAAACTTTAAAAAAAAATTATGAACCTATAAATTTAATGACTTTTGTTTATCAATGTAAATTTCCGGTAAAACCCTGACAAAACCGAAAACATAAATTGTTGAAAAAGATTTCAATAATTGAAATCTAATATGTTTTGATTAAAAGTACCCATTTCAGGTCTAAAACGCTAACATAACCTAAAATTGTTAAAAATTGAGAATCTTGATGGTGACTTTTAGAAATTTAAATTTTTCTCCGGAAATTTAAGATTTTATATGAAAATTATTTTTTGAAAATACTAATTTCTAGTGAAAAACACTGACGTAAAACATTTATAATATATTCAATAATTTATTAGTTAATTTGAAAGTTTCAATTTAACCACGCAAGAGTATTTAAAAAGCACCCATTTTTCTTCATTCATGTTAGGTTTTCTAGGTTTATTTTTAGATGTGATTTTGCAAATTTGCAAATTTGAGATATAAAACAACTTCAGGAAATGAAAAGCCAATCAGGTATTCAAACCAATGATTCCAAATTTTTCAATTTTTAAATGTACAGTAAGATTTCAACCAAATTTATTTTACTTAAATCTCTCTTCCTAATTGGCTTTAATGTAACCTTGAATTAGGATATTATAATTAAAAAGTAGTTGCATTTTTGTCTCTCAAGAAAAAGGTTTTTTAAACTCGTAAATGACTTTTTAGGCGTCCTTGAACAATAAAAGAGTAGCTAAAAATAAAATGGGTTAAGACATGGACACTACAGGCCCTTGGTGTTACTTTAGCCCTCTACTTCCTCCTTTTTCTTTTTCTTTCCCTTACTCTTTCTTTTTCTTACACTAAAGAACATACGAGCACTTTCTGGTTTTATGGCGTTCGATAAGAGCCAAGAAAGCTTTATCTGAGAAATTTCGTAGGGTTTGTTAAGTTCTTGTATACAAGAAACACTCAATTTGAGATAATAATGTTTTTTAATTTTAAATACGCATTGAACTTTATTTAGTCATCTATTCATGAAAGTCATTTTTTACAAATCTAAAGATTTCCTATTTTATAAGAGGGTCGTTCAACAACTACGTCACACTGACAAGTGAGGGGGGTTGAAGGTTTTATGATGATCCCATCTTTTCCCTTTTTCAAATAATTCTGCTTTTTCCCACTGTTTTCAAGAAAATTCCCCTTTTTCTCGTTTTTAAGAAAATCCAACTATTTGTTGTTGGAAGTTAATTCTATTTAATTGAAAAGTTTACTATTATATTTTCGGCTCAGAATTCATCTCTTTTGGGTAAAAATTCTACTATTCGGTTAAAGATTGAACTATTTTGTTGGAAATTCGTTTTCTGATGTTTAAAATTAATTATTTTAACTGAAAATTTACCTAATCCATTTTTGGCTGATAACTAATCGCTTCTATTTAAAACTTCAACTATTGAATTTTTCATTGAAAATTCATATTTTCTCCTTGAAAATTCAACTGTTTAGTTGAAAGTTTGGATAAAGTTCCGAATAGTGGTTACCTCCGATTTTGTTGAAACTACGTATACTTACGTATTTTGATGCGCTGATTACGAAAATCATAGTGAAGATTGGCGACAAGGACGCTTTCATGGTAAAAACCATAAGAAACCCCATAAAAATCATGATTTTTTCTTTTATCTCAGTAAATAGGAAGAATTTTTAAACAATTTAAACAATTTCAAACACAAGTTCTAGCTAGTATAAAAATAAATCTTTTTTGTTTTATACACTTTTTGCCTAAAACCATTATTTTTCGAGAAAAAGAGGATTGCGTTGGAAAAACAATAAAAACAAGAAAACAGTTACAGATATGCGTTCTGTCACGCTTGTCCCTTCTTTCCCTTTCTTTCTCGTCCCTTTTTCGTAACTATTCGGTAAATGCGCAACCCACCCCCCCTCCCCCACTTTAACCTGGAAAAGGGGACGAGCGTAAATAAACGCATTTTCGTAATTAGTCAGTATATGTGTAGCCCCCCCCCCCCACACTTAAACCTGGAAAAGGGGACGACCGTGACTGAACACATTTCCGTAACCAGTCAGTAAATGTGTAGCCCCCCCCCCCCACACACACACTTAAACCTAGAAAAGGGGCCGACTGTGACTGAACAAATTTCGGTAACCAGTCAGTAAATGCGTAGCCCCCCCCACCCCCACACACTTAAGCCTGTAAAAGGGGGCGAGCGTAATTGAACGCATTTTCGTAATTAGTCAGTATATGTGTAGCCCCCCCCACCCACACTTAAACCTGGAAAAGGGGACGAGCGTAACTGAACGCATTTTTGTAACTAGTCAGTATATTTGTAGCCCCCCCCACACACACTTAAACCTGGAAAAGGGCACGAGCGTAACTGAACGCATTTTCGTAAATGCGTAAATTAATTTTACTTTTTTTGACTTTAAATGTTGATAAGCATGTTATTGATACCTGCCCCCGACATTTGCGGCACGAGCGAAGCGAGTGCTCCTGCTCGTGGGGGGCAGGCATCCAATACATTCGAAGAGTCAAGTTTAATAATATTTTTCTAAAATAAATTAATTCCACTTTGTTAAAGATGTCTGTATTTCACTAGAATTGACGACAAAACAGCTACTTCTAAGGTTAGAGGTAACAACAGCAATGACAGAGGTTAACAATTAGTATAATACACATGAGAAATTCTTTCCTCCCGCCGTTATAGAGGGCACGCGTGTACTTTCCACAGGGAGTAAATGTTAATGAGAAATTCTTTCCTCCCGCCGTTATAGAGGGCGCGCGTGTACTTCCCACAGGGAGTAAATGTTGAACTTTCGTCTCTGATATTAGGGACGAAAGTACGTACTTTCGACCGAGGTATGAAGAAAAATGGCTTTAGAGAAAAAATGTACCGAACACAAAAGATGGATTTTTTTTAAGCTCTACAACTTTTATTTGAAATATTTTTCGAAATTCCTATTATTTACGAAAATAAATGGAAAAAACATGATTTTATGGTTTTTTCATGGTTTTCGTCATTAAATTCAAATTTGCGCCAATTTTCAATATGATATTCGTGATCAGCGCATCAAAATACGTAAGTATACGTAGTGCCAAATGAATCGGAGGTAACCACTATTCGGAACTACACCCGAAAGTTTAACTAATTTGTTAAATTTTATTTTATTAGTTGAAAATCCATCTCTTTGGTAGAGAATTTAACTACTGAATTGAAATTTTTTTTAATTTACCTGCTTTTGATTTTTTAAATTTAAAATTCAACTACTTGATTGTAAGTTGAACTGCTTTGTTAAAAATTCTGTTTTTAATTGAAGATTCATCTATTTGGATGAAAATTAAACTATTTTGTTATACATTCATTTTTTTGGTTGAAAATTAATTTTTCAAACTGAAAATTCAACTACTTCAATTGTTGAAAAATCGACTTTGTGGGTGAAATATCAACTATTATATTTTTCGTTGAGAATTCTTTTTTCGGTTAAATATCTAACTACTTGGCTGAAAGTGTAACTGCTTTGTTGAGAAATAATTTTTTTGGTTGAAGATTCATCAAGTTCATTATTTTTAATTGAAAAGTCTATTATTATATTTTTGGCTCAGAATTCATCTTTTTTGGTTAAAAGTTCTACTATTTCGTTGAAGATTGAACTATTTTCCTTGAAAATTCAACTGCTTGTTTGAAAGTTCAACTACTTTGTTAAAAATTAATTTTTTATTTGAAGATTTATATGTTTAGTTGAAAATTTAACTACTTTATTGAAATTTTTTTTGGTTTGGAAATCATTTTTTTAACTGAGAATTTATGTATTCCATTTTTTGTTGAAAATTTAAGGTTTTTAGTTTAAAATTCATCTATTTGGTTGAAAATTGAACTGTTTTCTATCAAATTCTTTTTTTTTTAACTTAAAAATTCATCTGTTTTGTTGAAAATTCTATTATTTTGGTAGAATATAACTAATTACTTAAAAAATAATATTTTGATGTTGAAAATTGAACTGAAATCTTTTATGGTAGAAAATCTAACTCTTTTGTTGAAAATTTGTCTTTTTGGTTTGAAAATTGATCTATTTTGCTAGAAATGGCATCTTTTTTTTTATTAAAAACCATAACTCTTTGTTTAAAAATTAATCTGGTTTGGTTTAGGATTCAAGTATTTTGTTGATCTATCTTTTTCGGTTCAATTCAACTATTTTTGATTTAAGATAAATATATTTTTTGGTTGAAACATCAACTATTACATTTTTCGTTGAGAATTCATCTTTTTGGATAAGTTCGACTGTTTTTGATGTACACTTAAATTCTTTTTTGTTTGAAAATTGAACTACGTGGTTAAAAGTTGAACCTCTGTGTTAAGTATTTATTTTTTTTTTTGAAGATTTATCATTTTAGATGAAAATGCCTCTATGTTGTTGAAAATTCAACTATTTGATTGAAAATTGAACAATTGTACCAATACATTAATTTAAAAAAAAAAAGGAATTTATTCCTCTATTATTTCCCTTTTTCGTGATAAATCACCCTATTAACCTCGGGTTTAAGAGCACTTTGGGCTATGAAGTATGTTAAAATAGGTGTGCATGTTTAGTATTTTACTTTTCTAAAATTAAATCGAAGACAAAATTATGACCTAAACGGGGGGGGGGGGGGGGAAAAAAGTGTGTGTCGATATGTGACGAATTCTAATGTTTATTTTGATTAATATTTTTGAATATCTACTTTTTTATATCAATATGTTAAACTGAAGTGATGTGTATAGAAATCGAATTTGATTTCGTGAATAGCACGGAGTCCTTCACGTCAAGGAAAATGAAATATGCAAGTCATGTCTGACAGTCAATCAGAGGGCTGTTTTTCAGATTGGCTTATCTCTGATTGGCTGGTCAGTAATGAATATGATACACCTCACCAGCTTTAATGGAAACTAGGAATGAATTGCGTAATTTGAAACCATATTTTAGGTTCATTGAACTCCATAGAATAATATTTGAGGAAGTAGCTTTCATTGACACTTGTGTGTTCTTGGGAAAAATAGAGGCATATTCTAAACTCTTTACTAAACTCTGTTTTATTGTTCAATATTAGTAAAGTAACGTTATGAATTTATATAACGTTTATTTCGTTTCCTGATGATACATTTTAACACAATTTAGGAATTTCGCTCTCAAACTAAAAAAAAATGTCTCGTTTTTTGCTTAAATGCGAACTGAATTAACAGAACCCAATAAGAAAATCCGACTATTTTTGGTTAAAATTTCATTCTTTTTGGTTGAAAAGTCTACATTTTCTGTTTCTGAATTCATCAAGTTTGTTTAAAAATTCTACTATTTGGTTGAAAATTTAGTTATTTTGTTGAAAATGCAACTACTCTGTTAAAAACCTTCTTTTTCAGTCAAACATTCAACTAGGGTGTTGAAAGTTAAACTAATTTGTTCAAAATTCATTTTTTTGTTTGCAGATTCATCTCTTCAGTTGAAAATTTGACTATTTTGCTGAAAATTCGTTTCTTTTTTCGTTAAAAATTATTCTATTTTTTGCTGAAAATTGAACTAATATATTTCTGGTTAAAAAGTTATTTTTTCAGTTAAGAGTTCAACTATTTCTTAAAAAATGTATCTTTTTATGTTGAAAATTCATGTATTTTGTTAAAAATTCGTCTTTTTTGTTAAAAACCCTGACACAACTTTTTTGGTGTTGACCATATCTTTATTATAATAATATATATAAAGAGAAAAAAGTAACACCATTTATAATTATTTAGTTGAATATTCAACTCTCTTGTTAAAAATTCATTTTTATAAATATATCGTTTTAGCTCAAATTCAAGTACTTTGTTGAAAATTCGATTTTTTTTTGTAGAAAATTCATTTTCTTCGTTGAAAATTTAACCGTTTGGTTTAAAAATGTAACTTTTTCGTTAAAAATCCATATATTTTCTTAAAATTTAGTCTTTTTGGAAGAAAATTATTTTTCTTGATTAAAAATCCATCTTTTTTGATTAAAAATGCAACTGCTTGATTTAAAAAGTAGTATTTTTTCGTTGAGGAATCAACTATGTTGCTGAGAATTCCTCTTTTTTGGTTAAATTTAACTCTTCATTTCAAATTAAAATCTTTTTTGGATGAAATGTCAACTAATACATGTTTCGTGGAGAATACGTTTTTTCGGGTTGAAAATTCAACTGTTTTGTAGAAAATTATTTTTTTTTTGGCTTAAAAACTCAACTGTTTGATGGGAAATGGTTTGTTGAAATTTCGTCTTTTTTGTTTGAACTAAACTGGTAGAAAATACGTTTTCTTCGTTGAAAATTAATTTTTTAATCTGAAAATGAAACTATTCCATTTTTGGTTGAAAACTTATCTTTTTTAGTTGAAAATTCAACTGTATTGTTGAAAATCCAACTATTTTGTTAAAGTTTTTTTTTCCTCGAAAATTCCACTCACTAGAACGACTCAGTGCAAACGCAAAAAAAAATGAAGAATATGTGAAATCACTATTTAACCAAAGGCTACGATTTTTATAAAGTCAACTTTTTTTGTCGAAAGTTCAACTATTTTGTTAAAGATTCGTCTTTTGGATAAAAAATTTGTCTTTTACGGAAGAAATGTCACCTTTGTTGGTCGAAAATTTATCTTTCTTTGTTGAAAATGAAATATTTTGCTGAAAATTCGTCTCTTTTGCTTGAAAGTTCAACTATTTGGTTATTAACGCAACTGTTTGGTTGAAAATAAATTTGGTTCTTGTTAAAACTTGATCTATTTCGTTTGAAAAATCATCTCTTTTAGTAAAAACATATTTTTTTAGTGGAAAAATCATTGGTTGAAAATTCACCCTTTTTGGTTCAAAATGCAACTGTTTGGTTGTAAATTAATTTGGTTTGGTTGAGGATTTAACTTTTTTTTTAATTCGTCTTTTCATAATTTTGGGCCGAAATTCAACTGTTTTGTATAGAATTCGTCGATCTGGCATGAAAATTCAACAATTTGAATGAAGATTAACTTTTTTGTTTAAAATTCAACTATCTGGTTAAAAATCAAACTCTTTTTATGAAAATTCAACTATTTAGTATAAAATCAACTTTTTTGTTGAAAAATCATATTTTCTGTTGAAAATTCAACTGTTTTGTAGACAATTCCTCTATTTGGCTACAAAATTCAACAATTAGGTAGAAAATGCAACAATTTGGTGGAAAATCCAACAATTTTCTGGAAACTTCAACGATTCCATAGAAAGTTCAATAATTTGGTAGAAAACAAACTTTCTTGTTGAAAATTCAAGTTTTCGAGTTGAAAATTAAACTTTCTTCTAAAAAAATCGTCTTCGGTTAATAATTCAACTGTTTTTGGTTGAATTTTTATCTTTTTTGTTTTAAAATTCAACCATTACGTTGAAAATGCATCTTCGCAGGTTGAAAATTCAACGATTTTGATGTATTCATTTTTTTTGGTTAAAAATTTAACTGTTTTGTGCAGAATTCGTCCTTTTTAATTGAACAATCATCTTTCTTTGTTGGAAAAAAAACTACACTCCGCGCTCCCTTATACGACGAGCTCGGGACCGAAAACGTTCCCTTATACGACGGCGCAAGGGGAACCCTTCCACTTGCAATACCAACAATCTCACGTGGTCGTGCGCATGCGCGTTGAATCCTGCGTCACTGACAGCTGACTATATCATATTCACGCGCGAGAGTATTTGCTTCCCGCGCGAGCTTTGAGCGGAAGAGTGGGGATGGTGGAGAACGACCTTTCCGTCGTATAGGGGAGCGGCAACTGGTCGTATAATGGAGCGGACGTATAGGGGAATGTCGTATAAGAGAGCGCGGAGTGTATTTTGTTGAAACCTTGCCTCTTTTGCTTGGAAGTATAATTACTCGGTTGTTACTGCAACTGTATCATTAAAAATAAAATTTTTTTTTGTTATTGAACGTTTATATTCAACACATTAAAAATTGAAAATTAAAAGATAATATATTAGAAAGATAATTTTTCACAAAAATTTCTCAAAAAGACAAGAAAATGAACA
The DNA here is from genome assembly GCA_932195095.1 of Andricus curvator. Classification (NCBI taxonomy): domain Eukaryota; kingdom Metazoa; phylum Arthropoda; class Insecta; order Hymenoptera; family Cynipidae; genus Andricus; species Andricus curvator. The sequence goes on along the minus strand of CAKNYM010051593.1, from coordinate 98,780 downwards.
ACTAATATTGATTTCTAAAATGAAACCTCTCAGACATTGCCAGATTTTTGAAGACATTCCATTCCACTTTTTAGAGAGAGAAGCATTTAACAAAGACCCCTTTAAGGCATAGAATTGTATTGTGTCCCATTGTAATTAAAAAAAAAAGAGGAAAGAAAAATGAGAAGGCAACCAACCAAATACCCTTCCTTCTCTTTCTTTATTTCTTTCGTATTTTTTATTTTCATTTTTATAAATTCACAATACAAAAACATTCATAATATTTATTTATTTATTATTATTTTGTTGTTGTTGTAAATATTATGAATGTTTTTGTATTGTGATTTGATAATAATGAAAATAAAAAAGTCGAAAGAAATAAAGAAAGAGAAGGAAGGGGATTTGGTTGGCCGCCTTCTTATTTTTCTTTCCTCTTTTTATTTTTGTCCAAAGAAAAAAAAAATTTTCTAAGAAAAAGTTTCTCTTTTTTAATACAATGGGAGCATTTTGTGGTGGTTTTCCAAATTTGGTCGTTGGATTCTTTTTTTTATTTTCAGGAATTCTATGCGTTAACTTTAGTGTTGGACGTTAAATAGGATTTTGAATTTGATTTTAATCTAATTTAAAATTCTTAAATTTCAAGACCCTTTTTTATACATAGCTTTTCGTCTGCTAGGAAAAGTGACTCAATTGTCAATGAACCCATCGAACTAACCCAAATATCGTGAAATGCACATGTTTCAAGAAATTCCACAGACCTAAGGAAAACCACAAAGTATAAGAAATCTTTTCAAAAAATTATTATCAATTATTCAGAAATGAATACAAAAACAAGATATAAAAGGAAATCTGAAAATAAAATGAAAAAGTGAAAACTTAGACAAATTCAGCATACAATTTCTAATGGATAAAATATTACAAAGGTACTCATTGTTACATAACAGAAATTGTGCAACATATTTTTTATATAGCATCTTTCTCAGAATACCTTTAGTTATAGGTAACGAGAGTACCATTACTTATGATCCAGTTTATGTAAACCTTATGACAAAATTATTTTTGATAAGTAACTGGTTTACATTTTAAGAACATTATTTAAAAATTTGAAAAATATGTACATCCCATTGGCAACCTTATTTCTTGGTAAGTACCAGGATGACATTTTAAATATATTATAACATACATTATGTATATTGTAAAAAATTGTAGAAACCTGAAAATATTTAAATTATGAATATTGAATAAAATAAATCATAGTTGAAATTTAAGAATTTTAAATCAGATTAAAATCAAATTCAAAATCCCATTTAACGTCCGATAATAAAGTTAATGTATAGAATTCCTGAAAATAAAACAAGAATTCAACGATCAAATTTGGACAAACACCACAAAATACTCCTATTGCAATTCCTAAAAAAAAAATTTGTTTCTTTGCACAAAAATAAAAAACAGGAAAGAAAAATGAGAAGGCAACCAACCAAATCCTCTTCATTCTCTTTTTTATTTCTTTCGTCTTTTTTATTTTTATTATTATCAAATCACAGTATGAAAGCATGCACAATATTTACCAACGTTTCGGTGCTCACATAGCACCCTTATCAAGGCAAAACAAAATTAGAGCAGGTAGGAACAGCGACGAAATAACGACGCTATCGAAGAAATGATGTTTTACCAAAAAAATATTTTTCTTGGATAACAAATTTCGAGATTTTGCTTTTCACAGTAATTTTTGCAATAGACAATTTGAACATAATTTAAAGAATTTAAAACTCTCAATATGCTGAATTTACTGATCAAGGATGTTTCAAATCATGTTAATTTTTTTAAAGTAAAAATTTCCTGAATCAAAAGTGAATTAGAAAGTATATTTGCCACAAGGTAAAATCATTGATCTTTTAAAATATCAGATTTTCCCTAATCGAAGATTTTTAAACGATGATAAAAAGCATGAGAACAAACTTTCTATTTTGATTGATCAACAAACTAATATTCAAGAGCAAAATTTAAATTTACACCAAATTTTTGCAAAAGAAGATAAGGATCCTTGGTTTGTAAATTTGGCAAATATTCAAATTCCTGATTCAGTTACAGATATTTTCAGATTAGGTAAAGGTTTTAGTAACCACGTGATAAAAAGTAAATCGAAACAAATGATGGAAATAGTCAAAGATGTTGAATTAAGTATACACAAAATTCCAATATTAGATCAACAGGATTTCCGAAACAAGGTTTTACACTTGCCAAAGAGATTTGTTGATAAAAATTGTTTGCACATTAGTAGTATTGATCGTAAAATTTCTGAAGGTTTCAGGATAACCAAATATTTCCTTAAAACCAACCCTGATATAATTTGCATGAATGCTGATAAAGGCAATATTACAGTTTGTATGAAGAAATCAGATTATATTAGGGATATGGAGGATTCACTTTCCAATCGTGATAACTTTGAATTATTGAATGAAAATCCGTTGAAACAATTAAGAAGAGACACTTTCAAGATTCTGGACAATTGGAGAAAGAAAGGACTTTTGGGAAAGGATATAAGATGGACTGATATAAATACCGAAGACACAGTTCTTGCAAGATGTTATGGTTTGAGAAAGATTCATAAAGATGGATATCCTTTGAGATTGGTTATTTCAACTATTAACACTCCCAGGAAATTTCTAGAACAAAACTTTAATTTGATACTTAAAGACTCAATTACAACTTCCAAATACAATATTAAAAATAGCTGGGATTTCCAAAAAATTATTATTCAAAAAACTGTTCCTGATGACCATGTAATGATTTCATTGGATGTTGTTGCAATGTTTCCAAGTATACCCCTTGAATTGGTTGAACAGGCAATTTTAAATAGATGGGATAATATAAAAACACGGACTCGATTAAGTCAAAAAGATTTTATTGAAGGGATAGTTTTTATTATGAACTCACCTTATTTTAAATTCAATGGATCTTTTTATAGGCAAAAATTCGGTACTCCCATAGGTTCAGTCATTTCTCCGATTTTAGCAGAAATAGTTATGGAAGATTTGGAGGTCTTTGCTTTCAAGAAGCTGGATTTTGTTTTGCCCTTTTACTTTTGGTATGTTGATGACATCTTATTATGTGTTCTTCTAGCAAAGTTACAGGCAGTTTTTGATGCTTTTAATAGTTTTCATTCAAAACTTCAATTTACCCATGAAATAGAGAACAATAATAAAATCAGTTTTTTGGACGTAGAAGTAATTAACGATCAGGATGGTAATATTATTACCAAATGGTATAGGAAAAGTACATATTCAGGTAGAATTTTAAATTTCTTTTCGGCTCATCCTTTTCAAAACAAAATTGCAGTAATCAAAAACTTAGTTGACAGAGCTCTAGGGTTGTCCCACATTTCATTTCACAAAGAGAATTTGAATATTGTTAGGAATATCCTTTTTCTTAATCATTGGCCACAAAAATTGAGTAAGCAACATATCACAATTAGAATTCAACAATTCAAAAACAAACAAAGTAACATTTTATCTACAGATAATCAGAAAGAATTGAGAGAATATAGTTCTTTCAATACTTTTGTTCTTCCTTTTTTTGGTCAAATTTAGAAATATATTGAATTGATGTTCAAAAAATTTAATATTCATACTATTTTCCGTATACCATTTAAAATGGATTCAATAATAACTTTTGGTAAAGATCCTTTAGATAAATTTGAAAAAGGTGGTGTTGTTTACAAGATCATTTGCAAGATCTGTAAGATGACTTATGTGGGACAGACTGGCAGACTTCTTAATACTAGGGTGAAGGAACACAAAAGTAATGTTCGTTTATGACGTTGTTATAAGAGTGTTCTTGCTAGACATACGAGAGGGTTTGTTGATGTTGACCATGAGTTTGACTGTGATAATGTTGAAATTTTACACACACAGTTGTATATTAATTTAAAAACTGATTTGGATAAATTAAACAAAAGTTATTCTAGTATGATTAATTAAATTTAGCAATACGTTTTCATGGGTCTTGACTTTCTCTCATTTCTTGTTTTTTTATAACGGATTTGCCTTTTGACCCACATTTAGTTGTCAGGTTTGTAAATATTGTGCATGGTTTCATATTTTGATTTGACAATAATAAAAATAAAAAAGACGAAAGAAATAAAAAAGAGAAGGAAGGGGATTTGGTTGGTTGCTTTCTCATTTTTCTTTCCTCTTTTTTATTTTTGTGCAAAGAAACAAATTTTTTTGTTTCTAGGAATTGCAATAGGAGCATTTTGTGGTGTTAGTTCAAATTTGATCCTTGAATTCTGGTTTTATTTTCAGGAATTCTATACAACAAATCATAGTGTCCAGATCTAAAATTTGTGTTTGAGTCTGAACCATATGAGAAAAGAAAAAATCCAAAAAAATGTTTGTATACAATTTCTAAAATTGCTAATTATTATTTTATGGACAGCCCCTTATTTGCTTGGTGTACTTAATTTAGCTTAGGCCCTCAGTCACGCCAATGGCAGGGTCGTGTGGTTTCCATGACGACACAGAGATTGTACCTAAGTTCTCTCTACCTCTGAACCTGAGATATCTCAGGAATCCTCATTACAATTTTCAACTTTCAAAGGAATTTGTATTTTCATTTGCAAACAACAATCAGCATGTTCCGTTCTCTTTTTAATGACTCATTGTGCAAAGTTAATCAGTGATCTGTGTAGCGTGCTTCAAGTGCTAAATATTTTATTAGTTTGTAAACTCAGATATGATAAAAAAAATGAAACAAATTGTATTAATTACGAAGTATCGAATCTGTCACAGCGTTTGTAAACATTATTGAAATTGGTTTGAAGCAAATACAATCTGTTTCTTATGAAGCTTTCAATTTACGTTTCAATCTTTCTAAATTATTAATAATATTGTAATCAAGGTGGCCACTAGACCAGGAAACCGGCAAATGACAGTGAATTTATTTTTTGACCGTAAATTTTACAAGTTTTTAGAAGAAAAATCTGTCCAATCACTTGAAGTATCACAAATTTAAAATCACATGTTGTAATGCAAATTCAAGTAAGTTCGATTTCAACTTTTTTTTTAATGTTAAGTTCAATTGTTAACTTTTTCAGCTACGAAATCATTCAGTATACAATGCGCAATTCTAAAATCATTTACTTTAAAAAATTTAAATTTAGGTCTTCATTTTTAAGTATACATTTTCCATTTAAAGAATTCAGAAATGAAGTTTTGAAGACTTGAACAATTAAAAATGAAAAAAATTAGTTCGAGTATTAGAAAATGAACAATAATTGATTTTATAAGAAGATTCTGAATCTGTTCAAAATTAAAAAATTTGCATATTCTAAAGTTGAAAATTAAACTCTTTTAGTTCGAAATCCATAGTAGTTAAATATATTCGTTTGATCAAAACTTTATCAACTTTTATGAATTTTAAAATAATTTACAGTTTTAGATTCATAATTAGACGCTTTTATTCAACATACAATCCTATTCAAATAGTGTTTCAGTCTGATATATTTCATTTTTAACCCATTCAATTTACAATTTGTTAATTAAAAAAGAACAAATTTGTAATATTTATCAATATTTGACTTTTCAATTAAAATGAGCGAATTGCTTCAAATAGAAAGCCTTTAATCGATAAAATTTCGTTGTGCTTTTAAACTTAGAACTTTACCATTTTTATTTTTTATTTGCAATTTGTCTTATCGATTTAAAAACTTATCGGTTAAAAAATATTCATGTTAAAAAAATTTCAAAAAATACCGTCTTCAGCGTGAATTTGCTAGAAAACTGCTATTTTGCATTTTTTGGGGCATTTCCGGGCACAATAAAAGGGAATTGGGGGTTCAAACTTGAAAGCTATTGGGTGGAAATTATTTCTTGAACATTCCTTGAGAGGTGGCTTTACTTTAATTCACAAAAAGTTTATAACAAGTACTTTTTTTCCATTTTTTCGAAAACCGAGCTTTTCCCATTTAAAACCCCAAGTTAATTTCAAACGCCCGGGGGCACAGGTTAACGTTGAAAAAAATTACGGATTTTATTTTACCGGAAAACGAATAAATTGCAGAGGGGGGGGGGTAGATCACCAAAAATCGAAAGTTGAATTTTTACAGGTAGAAATTTAGACCAGTCTAATGAACATACAGTTTATTTCAGGTTTCTCAGTCTCAGCATGAAGGTTAAGTAGAAATTCCTAGTTATGGTAAGGCACGTTATACCTTCATCTCCTAAGGGACCATTCAAAAAATGCCTCTTTAGGGGTTGGGAGCGTTACACTAATGTTGAAGTTAAATGAACTTACTATAGAAAAAGCGTTACGTATGGGGGGGGGGGGAGTCACAATTGTCAGAAAAATCGTTACGTATTTTTTGAACGGCCCCTAATATCTACCATCAAAACGTCCAGCCGTTTAATATTCATCTATTATAACAAATTAGTATCACATTTATCTATATCTATTTTAATTTTTAGATTATTAGAGCCGTATCGTTAATGTTAGTCTTAATCAAACTTGATAGGTTTGGATGGGAAAGCTGCGAAAGTTTTACTACTCGTAAATCAACTTTAGACCCAAGGGTTGGAAAGAAGTAACTGAGAATGAGTTTCGATTGGCTTTATGATAACAATAGATTTATAATAACATTAATACTTCTTGGACTTGTTTTAACTTTTCTGATTTATGAAAAATAGTAATTTCTTAGCGATAAGAAATTTCTTTCCTTTTTTAGATCTTTTTTATTTCAATTTTCCATTTTTCTACTAATTATCATTTTGTTTTGCATAGATATAAGGGCCAATTGTATAATGAATAATAAGGGTAGAATTTGCAGGTGGAAAAAAAATATGAATAATAATCAGTTAAGCAGAGATAATTTAATTTATAAAAGTTTCCGTTATTACAAAAAGTGTCGTAAACTCAACTTAGTTACAGATTTTCAAGATTACTCTTTTTAATTATTACATTCTCGGTCTGTGCAGAGAAAATTAACATTTCTCTCTTTGTAGAATGAGATTCATCAAAAACTTTTTATTACGTCGAAATTTTTTTCATTGTAACAAAAGAGTTAATTAGAAAAGGTTTCAAAAATGTAACTCTCACGAATTATATTATTTTAGCGAATGATATAAGAGTATAATAAAAAAATTTTCAACTCCTTCATTTGAAATTTCTTCTTTTAAAATTTTTTTACGAAAATTTGATAAAAGTTTTTTTGTACATAAATTTTGACCTTATTTCACTTCTATAAAAATCGTTATACTATAAAAATCGTTACTTTTCTATTTACTTTCGAAATTTAGTGCACATCTCTTTTTTTTACGTCAATCGATAAATTTTATTACTTTTAGAAAGAAAAGATATTCATTTCCTAAGTATACGTTTTTATATAAAAATTAATTTTTTAAGGCAAGTTAAAATATTCCAGTTGAAGATTCATAATTTGAGCTGGTAATTCATCTCTGATTGAAAATCCAACCATTTTTGGTTTAGAATATTTTTTTTTTTACAAATTTTATTATTTAGTTGAAAATTTATTTGTTTTGTTCAAAATTCAACAATTTTGATGGAAAATATTCGGTTGAAAATTCAACTTTTTTCTTAAAAACTCAGCTTTTCTTTGAAAAATTCCTATTTGCGATTTGAAAATTTAACTCTTTCGTAGAAAAATCACCCTTTTTAACTTGAAACTTCAACAATTTAGTTGGCGTTCTTTTTTTGATGAAAAATCTTTCTTGGTTGAAAATTCAATTGATTTGTTGTAATTTAAAAAAAAATGTATCTCTGTTGCTTGAATTCAACTATTTTTTTTTCTCAAAATTGAAATCGTTTTTGGTATAAATATCAACTATTATATTTTTCGTTGAGAATTTATCTTTTTTGTTTAAAAGTTGAACCATTACTTAAAAAATTCATTTTTTTGGTTAAAGATTCGTCATTTTAGTTAAAAATTCATCTCTCATTAAAAATTTATCTATCTTGTTGGAATTTCGTTAGTATTAAACATTAATCTTTTTCTCTGAAAATGTAACTATTCTATTTTTGGTTTAAAATCTGAAAGAAAATTAATCTTATTGGTTGAAGATTCATCATACTAGATGAAAATTAATCTCTTTAGTTGAAAATTTAATTATTTCGTTGAGAATTCTTCTTTTTGAAGGGGGGGGGGGGGAAACATTAATTTTTTAACTTGAAATTTAACTGTTTCATTTTTGGTGGAAATTTAACAGTTTTTGACTTAAAATTAAGGATGTGTCTAGGTTCATCGAAATTCGGTGAGCGTATTACAAATATTTTTGGTGAGTCTAGACACTTCTTAAAATGAAATTCTCTTTTGGTTGAAATATCAATTATTACATTTTTTGCAGAGAATTTATTTTTTTTGGTGAATATGCATCCTTTTCGGTTAAAAATGCAACTGTTTGGTTGAAAATTAATCTGTTTTTATTGACGATTCAAATATTTTGTTAAAAATTCGTATTCTCTGGTTGAATTCAACTGTTTTTGCTTCAAATAAAAATATTTTGTTAAAGATTCATCATTTTAGTTGAATATTGAACTATTTGGTTGTAAATTAACTTTTTGTGGATAATTCAAATTTTCGGGTTAAAAATTGAACTGTGTTGTAGAAAGTCTTTATTTGAATTAAAATTTTGTAGAAAATTAAATTATTTGCTTGAAGATTAAGTTTTTCTGTTGAAAATTGATATTTTTGTTTGAAAATTTTACTATTTGGTAGAAAACTAACATTTTTATTTGGCTATTTGGTGAAAAACTAATCATTTTCTATTGAAAATCCAAATAATTTGTTAAAAGTTGAACTACTTTGTTAAAAACTAAAATTGGTTGAAAACTTATCTTTTTTGGTTAAACGTTCAAATTTTTTGTTGTAACTTCATCGATCTTGATCGAAAATTAACTTTATTCTTGAAAATTCATCTTATCTGGTTTAAAAGTCAACTTTTTTCTAAAACATACGACTTTTCAGCTTGACACACAACTCTTTAGTTGAGAATTCGTCTTTTGGTAGAAAATTAACCTTCTTGGTTGAAAATTCATCTTCCAAGGATGACAATTCAAATATTTTGTTAAAGTAATCTTTTTTTGGTCAAAAATTTAACTGTTGTGTTTAAAATTCACCTTCTTGTATTGAAAATTAAACTATTTCCTTCAACGTTCAACTATTTGGTTGGAAATATCTTATTTTTGAAAATTCCACTTTTTTGTGTTGAAAATTTATCTCTTTTGGTTGATAATTCAACTGTTTAGTTGAAAATTAAATATATTTCTACTTGAAGTCTCAGGAATTTAAGAATCGTTCCCTTTTGAATTCAATATGGTAGCTACATTAATTTTTTTCGAAGTAATTTATTCCCCTAATAGTCCCCTATTTTCGTGAAAAATCACCCCTATTTCAGTTTATAGACGTCCCCTTATATAAGAGAAAGAAACGAAAGTGTTTACGAACGGCTTAAAAAAGCATTATATGAGTGAGGAATACGATAGCAGGGAAAAACCCAGTGATTCGGACTTATAACGCGATTGCGCGACACTTAATTTGATAAATTAACCTCTGGTCCCGTTCGTCAGAAGGGGTCCGTCCAGAGGGCAGAGTCGCTGGCTAAACTGCCAGCAGGAAATCTCTTCAATCTGCTTTGATGCGCCTCGTTAACGCGCGTTTGTTTTCTTCCGTCGCGTCGCCTCGAGCCCGACGATGACTTCCACGCCTCGGCCAACATTGGCCTTCGTGACCCGATCTCCCAAATCTAAAAGTCATCGACCAAAAACATCATGTCTCCGCAGAAACTCACAAATTTCAGGGGAAAAAGTAGATCTAAAAAGGTTTTGTAAATTTCTTCCAGGGTGGCCGCTGCACAGTGGGAAAAAAATGAAGCATTACTTATTTTTTTCAATAATAGAAAAACCAAATTCTTCATTTTGATCAATTTAAAAATAGAAATTTACAAAAAATACAAAATAATACAAACAATTTTTTAAATACAAAGACAAATCAGACAAATCAAATTTTGTATTCGAAATGATAATTTTTTGAGCTGGAAAAGAGAAGGGAAAAGTTCTGTCGCACCCTATCCCTTTCCCAGCTTTATGATTTATTTACAAAAATGGTAAGAATTATTCTATTTGAAAATTTAAGATCAAAAAGTATTTTATATTCATGCGTCAACTTTGAATTATGTCGATGAAAAAAGTTTTTCTGTTTGAAACAGATGATTCAAATATTATAAATGAGCATAACTTCCTTCATCTTCAATAAAGTGTATTAATATAATAGATCAATCGATTTTAAAAATATATGAATTACCATAACTTCCCTACTCTTTGATAAAATGTATTAATATTGTAGGTCAATCGATTCGTCTCGAACCAAGAAATCTTTTATATTCTTGCATCAACTTTGAATTATGTTGAAGAAAAAAGTGTTACTATAAAAAACCGTATTTTCAAATACTCCCTACTCTTTAATAAAATGTATCAATCACTCGATTCATCTCGAATCAACACATCTTTTCTATTCTCGCATCAACTTTAAATAATAAGAATGAGAAAATTTTTAATATAAAAATCGATTTTAGAAATATATAAATTACCATAACTTCCCTACTCTTTAATAAAATGTTTTAATATTGTAGGTCAATCGATTCGTCTCGAACCAAGGAATCTTTTATATTTTTGCATCAACTTTGAATTATGTTGAAGAAAAAAGTGTTACTATAAAAAACCGTATTTTCAAATATTCCCTACTCTTTAATAAAATGTATCAATATTATAGGTCACTCGATTCGTCTCGAATCAACACATCTTTTCTATTCTCGCATCAACTTTAAATTATGAGAATTAGCAAATTTTTACTATAAAAATCGACTTTAATAATATATAAATTACCATAACTTCCCTACTCTTTAATAAAATGTTTTCATATTGTAGTTAAATCGATTCGTCTCGAACCAAGGAATCTTTTATATTCTTGCATCAACTTTGAAGTATGTTGCAGAAAAAAGTTTTACTATAAAAACCGTATTTTTAAATATTATGCATTACCATAGCTTCCTTACTCTTCAATAAAATGCATTAATATTATAGGTCAATCGATTGGACTCGAATGAACACATCTTTTCTGTTCTTGCATCAACTTTGAATTATGCTAATGAAAAAAGTTTTACTATAAAAAACCAATTTTCAAAATATATAAATTACCATAACTTCCCTACTCTTTATTAAAATGTATTAATATTATAGGTCAATCGATTCGTCTCGAACCAAGGAATCTTTTAGATTCTTGCATCAACTTTGAATTATGCTAATGAAAAACGTTTTACTATAAAAACCCGATTTTTAAAATATTATTGAGTGCTAAAAAAAATGCAATAAATATTTTTAGAAATCCTTCAGACAGTTTCAAGATGTTAGTGAGGAAGATAAGCCCTCCAAATTTCATCAATTTATCTGCAACCGTTTTCTAGTTATCGTGTTCACAAAAAAGTGTGAAATCCACACACACGCACACATCCACACACACGCACACATCCACACACACACACACACCCATCTGGACAATTGCTTAGAACATTGTATTAGACATTTTTAAATTGAGGAAGGTTTAATTAAATGAATTTAAAGTTTTTGGAAAATGTTACCATTACAAAGCTTCCTCTATGAGGAAGCAAAAAATGACTTTTTTGGTTCAAAATAAGGTACAGCCCACAAATATGGACCGATTTGGACAACAAAATTTGAAAAAAAAGCTTATTAGGTTTTCAATTGTTTATAAATAAACAAATATGACGAAAAATTGACCATTTTTTCTATTTGACGTTCTCGGTGCTCGTCAATAACAGGAAAATTGTTGAAATCGCCTAAGTTTCATAGAGTAACATTAGTTAAATAAATCGTTTAAGAAATAGTATCTGCTCAAAACCTACTGAATTCTTATTTTTAAAATAATTAATAAAATGTTGATTTTTGCTTCCTCATAGAGGAAGCTTTGTAATGGTAACATTTTCAAAAATTTTCAAATTCATTTAATTGAACCTTCCTCAATTTAAAAATGTCGAATACAATGTTTTAAGCAATTGTCCGGCTGTGTGTGGATATGTGTTTGTGTGTGGATATGTGTGTATGTGTGTGTGGATAGGTGTGTGTGGATATCACGCTTTTTTGTGAACACAATAACCAGAAAACGGTTGCAGATAAATTGATGAAATTTGGGAGGCTTATTTTCCTGACTAATAACTTGAAACTGACTGAATGAGTTTTAAAAATATTTATTGCATTTTTTGTAGCACTTAATATTTTAAAAATTCATTTTTTATAGTAAAACGTTTTTTATTAGCATAATTCAAAGTTGATGCAAGAATATACAAGATTTCTTGGTTCAAGACGAATCGATTGACCTATAATATTAATACATTTTAATAAAGAGTAGGGAAGTTATGGTAATTTATATATTTTGAAAATTGGTTTTTTATAGTAAAACTTTTTTCATTATCATAATTCAAAGTTGATGCAAGAACAGAAAAGATGTGTTCATTCGAGTCGAATCGATTGACCTATAATATTAATACATTTTATTGAAGAGTAAGGAAGCTGTGGTAACGCATAATATTTGCAAATACGGTTTTTTATAGTAAAACTTTTTTCTTCAACATAATTCGAAGTTGATGCAAGAATATAAAAGATTCATTGCTTCGAGACGAATAAATTTACCTACAATATTAATACATTTTATTAAATAGTAGGGAAGTTATGGAATTTATATATTTTTAAAATCGTTTTTTATAGTTAAAATTTTCTCATTCTCATAAGTTAAACTTGATGTGAAAATAGAAAAGTTGTCTTAATTCAAGACGAATCTATTGACCCATAGCATTTATACATTTTATTGAAGAGTAAGGAAGCTATGGTAATGCATAATATTTGAAAACACGATTTTTTATAGTAAAACTTTTTTCACTAACATAATTCAAAATTGATGCAAGAACGGAAAAGATTCCTTGATTCAAGGCAAATCGATTGATCTATAATATTAATACGCTTTATTGAAGATTAAGGAAGTTATGCTCATTTATAATATTTGATTCATCTGTTTCAAACAGAAAAACTTTTTTCATTGACATAATTCAAAGTTGACGCATGAATAGAAGAGACTTTTTGATCCTAAGCTTTCAAATAGAGTAATTGTGACAATTTTTGTAAAGAAATCATAACGCTGGGAAAGGGATAGGGTGTGACAGAACTGTTCTCATCCCTTTTCCAGCTCGAAAAATTAACATTTCGAATACAAAATTTGATTTGTCTGATTTGTCTTTGTGTTAAAAAAATGTTTTGTATTATTTTTTAGTTTGTAATTTCATGGGCATAAGATTTGAAATAATTCAATGATTTCAACGAATACAAAAGGTTTCACAAACAAAGATTTAAGAGGGATTTCACAAATATTTCAAAAGATTTCACAAAGATTTCGAATATTTCATCAAGATTTCAAGAATTTCAAACATTTATATTTTTAAATTGATCAAAATGAAGACTTTCGTTGGTCTATTATTAAAAAAAATAACTAAGAGGAAGCAAATACATTTGGTAATGGGAAGCAAAGTGCTCGTGAAATGAGCAACATATAATTATAAATAGAAACAAAGTGGAAACACTCGAGATCGAATTCACAGCTAGTTTAACCTCCTGGTATCTAAAGAAATAAACCTAAGCTTTTTTCTTTTTGAAAACAAATTCTAAAAGAACTTTTAATTCAGAAAATATCAAATTTATTATTGACTTCCATTTTTGACCTGTTTGCTTTTGAAGCTAAAAATCTTCAGTTTTAAGACCACAAAAGAAACTGTGTTACAATTGCGTCTTCAAAACTATAATAATTATAAATTGAAATTATAGAAACCTTAAATATGATAAATATGATTAATAAGTATCATGTCGTGTAGTATCGATTGACATGCAAAGTGATTGGATAGATTTTCTTACTAAAAAATGTGATTTCTGTTTAAAAAAAAAATCACTGCCAGTTTCGCCATTTAAAATTGTAGAATTTTAAATATGGTGAATCTTCAAAGTTTGATTATTCTAAAAACGTTGAGAATTTTACGCCTTCTAATTGGAACCTTTCCATATTATTTAATTCAATCTTGAAGCGTTAAGAATGAAACAATTCCAATCTTCGTTCAAAGATTGAAGCATTTTTAAATTATGATCTTAAGACTAAGTAGTTAAAAATGATTACTTTTCACATTTTGTTTCATGATTTAAAAAATTCAATCATTTTAATTTAAAGGGCAAAATTATTCACTTGAAAATCAAGGGGGATGACTTCATGTTGAAGAGAATTTTATAAAATTTTAAACTGTGTTATAATAATTACAATTTAATATATAAAGTGTCACATTAACATGATAGAAAACATCGCGAGACAAAAAACACTTACTAGCCAAAACATTTTTGTTATGGCATCTTCATCTGACTGAAAGTTTGATTAATTAGTAGTTAAATAATTTACACATCCTACTAGTTTGATTTCAAAGTGCTTGTGTCGCGGAGGCGTAAGTTTAACAAATATCCAATTAATTACGGTGTCGGGCTAACGCGTAATTAATTGAACCGCGAAACATGTCTGCTCAATTTAATTATCAACAAATGTGGAGTACATTCGCTACAACTGGGTCATCATTGAATGCCAATTGAGTCGAAAGCACAGGGTGACTGTCAAAGATAGCATGCACATGAAAGTTCGAGGGCATATCAAGTGTCATTCAAGATGCATGATTGGCTATATTGCTATCACATAATCATCATCATGCGATGCATGAATAGATCATCAAATTCTGTGTTTGTGCATATTTGTACTCATGCACTTCAAGCAACGCGTAAAAAATTTGATTGGCATCCAGCAACAATTGGTTACTATCATAAAATATCGTCGGTTGTTAATTTGTTGTTTCTAATTATTTAATTAGTGATTAGTCAGTTACTTATGAAAAAGAACTAGTTACCGTTATCGTTACCATTTCAAAATTAAACTTTTTCTTAGTTAGTTTTGCAAATAGGCTGAAATAGAACGAAACAGGACGAGAAATTTATAAAAATTACTGAAATACATTTTACGTCGTATATTAAGAAAGTCAATCATAATTTACCTAAATTAAATGAGTTTTTTACGTATTAAGCAGAATGATAATTAAGATATTCTTTATAAAAGAATATTATTCATTTTACTGAATTATTGTGTATCTTACGTATTAAATAGCAAATATATTGTTAAATTGATCTGGATAGTTTGAGCTGTCATTGAAAGTAATAGTAAAAACACATAAATCGAAATAATGATTGGTTATCGATAAGCTTAGGAATTTACTTTTTTACTTATGTAGATTTCAATTTTAAATCAAGATGATTTCTGAGTTTTATTGAATTCGTTTGGATTCTTTTGAATGCACCCTAAATTCTTTGAAATTCCTTGTAATTCAATCGATCAAAAATTCGTCTTTTTTGTTAGAAAATTAATCTTCTTGCTTTTTGTAATTGAAATATCAACTCTTACATTTTATGTTTAGAATTTATCTTTGTAGGTTGAAAATTTAGTTATTTTTTCGAAAAATGAAATCTTTCGTTGAAAACTTAACTATTTTGTTGAAGATTCGTTTTCTTTTGTGGAAAAAAATTTTTATCTGAAAATTAAACTATTCAATTTTTTGTTGAAAATTTATCGTTTTCAGTTGAAAATTCAATTACTTGGTTGAAAATGTATATGTTCTGGTAAAAATTCAATTGCTTTGTAGAGAGATTGTTCGTTAAGAATTCATCTTTTTTTTTAATTCGACTGTCTGCTCAAGAATTCTTCTATTTGGCTTAAAAATTAAACTATTTGGTTGAAAATGCAACTGTTTTGAGTTGAAGTTTAATCTTTTTTTATCACAAAAACCATTTGGTTGAAAATTTATCTTGATCGGTAGAAAATTCAAGTCTTTGGTTAAAAATTCTACTATTTTGTTAAAAATTAATTTATTTTGTTGAAAATTCGTCCGTTTGCATTAAAAATTCATCTTTTATGAGAGAAAAGTCGTCAATTTTGGTTAAAATAAATAAATGAATTGGAAATTTGAAATTTTTAATCTGAAGTTGTATTTGTTTATTCCGTTTGTAAAAGATTTTATGTTAAACATCTTAGAAGAATAAAATAACCTTTGAAAATTAATTTGTTAACGTTAAATATTAAATAGTGTCGATTTCTGGTATATTCTTCCTGGAATGATGAGAAAAAATTTACCTGAGCTCGGATTTGAACCGGGAACTATACATGAGTATAGCAATAACCAATTACGCCACCAATGTTGTACATTATACAGGGTGTCAGAAACGTCCCGGGACGGCTGAATATTTTCTCAGGTAAGATATTTTTCAGGGAGGTCAAGGTCATTCTTGAAGAAGCTTTCAACGAGGAGTTTAATGGTGACCTTTATTTTGATCTTGACGATGACCTTCAAGGTTTTTTCAAGGTCAAATTTAAAAAAAATGGAAACCCTCTTTTTTACATCGGCAATCGATAGAGCGGGAAATTTTACGTTCAAATATGTGCCCAGGTTATACATAGATACATTGCAACCTTGAGGGTCACTCTAAGGTCATTCAAACTTCAACAAGGTCTGCATACCTCTGGGAATAGAAACCTTTTAAATTTTTTCCGTAACGAGCAAAGATACTAACTTTAACAAAGGCGTATTTAGTAATGACCTTAAGCATGACCATGACGATGACCTTCAAGGTCGTTTCAAGGTCAATTTTTCCCATTGGACACCCTCTTTGAAGGTTACAATGTACCTATATATGACCTGGGTACATATTTGAACGTAAAATTTCCCGCTTTATCGATTGCCGATGTAAAAAAAGGGGGTTTCCATTTTTTTAAAAAGTTCACCTTGAAAAAACCTTGACGGTCATTGTCAAGATCAAAATAAAGGTCACCATTGAATTCCTTTTTGAAAGCTACTTCAAGAATGACCTTGACCTCCCTGAAAAATATCTTACCTGAGAAAATATTCAGCCGTCCCGGGACTTTTGTGACACCCGGTGCATTATATATTATATATTTATTTAATATGTAACATTAAAAAGTTAATTAATACCCTGGTCAACAAAATAACACTATTGTTTAAATTTGCTCGCTGAAAGTTCTTCATACTGAATTATTCATTAAATAAAGTTTTACAAAGTAAAGGGATGCAGACCTGCGTCATAATGTGATACAGGATAAACAAAAAATGATCGGCCACGGCCTCGGTGTCGTAATCGGTTAACGCTCCACTGATGTATAGTGGAGTTCCCGGTTCAAATCCGGGATGAGGCAGATTTTTTCTCTTTTCTCCAAAACTATTTAGACCCGCATCAAACCTATTTAAAATTTAACATCAAAAAATTAGTTAATTCCCTGGTCAACAATATAACATAATTGTTTAAATGTGAATATTAATGATCAGTGAAAATGAAAAGTAAAACAAACTGATTACTTATCATCACTGCATTTAATGAACAATTTTTGAAGAAAAAAACCGAGTCATTTTCCTAATTTAGGACATGAATGTATTACTTGCTTTTCGCTTATCACATCCTTGTAAATGTAGCAGAGTCGGAGATAACTTTTTCCTTCATTTTTCTTTTTGTCTTTTTTGTTTTCTCTAACTTAGCATTAAGCTGGGGGCATTTAATTCGCCATTAACTCTGATTTATCAGGGACTACTGAGCGATCGCCGGAAACGAAATGTAGATTAGGCAACGTACGAGAGTCACTCTAAAAAACATGCTCGTCCTTTCACTTACTGCACGCAGCCAGAGATAAATCGCACGACAAAGAGAATGAATGTATATGAGCGACAGTGGCGTAAAGTGAAAAATACGTGGGCGACGTCTACGGTCGGTCTGAGGATTGCAGACAATACAAGAGCAGAAAAGCTCTACGAGTCAAAGTAACTTTTTTTTTTTACTCGATGAAAAAATTTTCTTTAGCTCCGCTGGGATTCGACCCCAGACCTTGATATACCTATCACTGGTAAAACACTATAAAATCGAAATTAAATAAAAGAAAAATTGAAGGCACCATTTATTTTCTTATGTGAAATTTATTTTGGTACGGGAGTGAATTAAAAAAAACGACCGAACGTACGAACGGAAATCTCTATCTATCTCTTACAGGTACACTTTCTATACCTTTTCTCTGTAATCGCGTCTCCCTTTTTTGCGGCGATCCGCAATTTCTCTAAAGCCTGCTTTTAGATATCCCCACTATTCCCACGGTAAGCAAACCATGTATATGCTCTCTCTTTCTCTCTCTGCACTCTCTTACTATGAGATCTCCCCACTACTCCACCATTATGCAAGCTCATTTGCACTAATTGGCGTCCGTAATGTGTTAGTGTACTCTATATGACGACAAGCGCTCGTAAAGTTTCACTTCTGACGTCTGGCCCCACTACCACACACATTTTTTTTTTCTATGAAAAAATCATTTTTTTCAAGCAATTACTTTTTTTTCTTGTTCTCAAGAAAACTTTCTTTTTTCGTGTTTTCGCTTAGATGCAAACTGAAATAATAACACCCAATAAGAAAATCTAACTATTCTTTGGTTGAAAGTTGATTCCTTTTAATTATAAAATTTATTATTATATTTTTATTCAGAAACAATCTCTATTGGTAAAAAATTATGATGTTTTGTTGAAAATTATTTCTTTTTGTATAGAAAATCGTTCCTTTTGAATTTAAAGTTCATATTTTAGTAGAAATGTCGTATTTTTGGTTGAAAGTGAATTATTTTTCATTCAAAAGTCTACTATTATAGTTTTGGTTCAGAATTCATCTCTCTTGGTTAAGAATTCTACTAGTTGGTTGAAAATTTAAATATTTTGTTAAAAATCCCACTACTTTGTTAAAAAGTTATCTTTTTTGTTGGAAATACTCTTTTGGTTAAAAATCTGGTTTAGATAAAAATTCTACTATTTTGTTAAAAATTGAATTATTTTGTTAAAAATTCATCTATTTTCTTAAAGTCATCTTTTATGGTTAAGAGTTCGTCTTTTATGGCTGAAAGTTGCTTCTTTTTATTTGAAAAGTCTACTATTATCTTTCGTTCCGAATCAATCTCTTTTGGACGAAAATTTAAATGTTTTGTTGAACATTCGTCTCTTTGGATAGAAAATTGGTCCTTTTGCATTTTAAATTCATCTTTTAGTAGAAAAGTCGTATTTTTGGTTGAAAGTGAATTATTTGTCATTGAAAAGTCTACTATTACAATTTTGGTTCAGAATTCATCTTTCTTGTTTAAGAATTCTACTAGCAGGTTGAAAATTGTATTATGTTGTTGAAAATTCAACTAAATTGTTAAAAAGTCATCTTTTTTTGTTGGAAATTCATCTTTTATGGTTGAATATTACTTCTTTTTATTTGAAAAGTCTACTACTATATTTTTGGTTCATAATTTATCTCTTTTGTTTAAAAATTCTACTATTTGGCTGTAACTTTAATTATTTCGTTGAAAATTGAACTATTTTGTTAAAAAGTCATCTCTCTTGATTATAAATTCATGTTTTAAGGTTGAAAATTCTTTCTTTTCACTTGAAAAGTCTACTGTTATATTTTTGACTTAGAATGCATTTCTTTTATTTGAAAATTCTACTGTTTGGTTGAAAATTTTATTTTAGTGAAAATTCATATATTTTGTTAAAAAGTCATCTTTTTGGTTAAGAATTCATGATTTATGGTTGAAATTTGCTTTTCTTTATTTCAAAAGTCTAATAAATGTAACAGTCTAAATGTAAACAGTCAGTTGTGTGCGAACCTTTCGCAATATTACGCAATATACGCGCATGAGTACTCGCGCACTGCTCCTTTGTCCCTACTTTTTTTGTTTTAAAAGGTTACTATTAAGTTTATGGTTCAGAATTCATTTGATTTGGTTAAAAATTCTATTTTTTGTTAAGTAATTTAATGATTTAAGTGAAAATTAAACTACTGTGTTGAAAAGTCATATTTTTTTGTAAATAATTCAACTTTTTGTTTGCACATACGTTTTTTTGGATAAAAAATTGGTCCTTTGGGATTGAAAATTCATCTTTCGCCAGAAAAGTCAACATTTTTCAGAAGATTTAAAAAGATTTCACAAGGATTTTAAATACATATTTCAATGATTTCAAATGAATACAAAACATTTCACAAATATGTCAAAGATTTCATAACAAATGTAATAAACATTTAAAAAGAATACAAGAATTTCAAAGATTTCAAAACATTTCAAAGATTTCAAACGATTTCAACCAAATACGAAAGATTTCAGAAAGATTTTACAGATATTTCAAAGAATTCATAAGGATTTCAATAGATTTCAAGTATTTCAAAGATTTCAAAATATTTCCAAGATTTTATACGATTTCAACATTTTTCACAAGGATTCAAAATATTGCAATGATTTCAAACGATTTCAGAAAGCTTTCACAAATATTTCAAAGATTTCATTAAAAATTATCAAAGATTTTTTAAAAATGCAAGAATTTGAAAGATTTCAAAAATTGTATAGTATACCAGATTTCAAAGATTTCAAAAAATTTCAAAGATTTTAAACGATTTCAAATTTTTGTAGAAGATTTCGAAAGATTTCATAAATATCTCAGAGAATTAATAAGGATTTCAAAATATTTCAAAACATTTCAAAGATTTGAAATGATTTCAACATTTTTTAGAAGATTTCAAAAGATTTCAAAAAGATTTTAAATATTTCAATGATTTCAACGAATACAAAGGATTTCAGGAAGATTTACTAAATATTTAAAGGATTGATAAAGATTTCAAAAGATTTGAAGAATTTCAAAGATTTCATCAAGCATACAGTACACCATATTTTAAAGATTTCAAAACTTTTTAAAGATTTTAAACGATTTCAAGAGGTTTCAACAAATTTGGGAAGATCTTAAAAGCTTTCAATGATTTCAAACGAACACAACAGATTTCACAAAAAAAGAATTATTTCACAAATATTTCAAAGATTTCAAAAAATTTCAAAGATTTTAAACGATTTCAAATTTGTTCAGAAGATTTCAAAAAATTTCATAAATATCTCAGAAAATTAATGAGGATTTCAAAAGATTTGAAATGATTTCAACATTTTTAAGAAGATTTCAAAAGATTTCATAATTATCTCAGAGAATTAATAAGGAGTTCAGAACATTGCAATGATTTCGAATGATTTCGACATTTTTTAGAAGATTTCAAAGGATTTCACAAAGATTTTAAATATTTCAATGATTTCAACGAATACAAAGGATTTCAGGAAGATTTTCTAAATATTTAAAGGATTCATAAAGATTTCAAAAGATTTCAAGAATTTGAAAGATTTCATTAAGCATACAGTACACCAGATTTTAAAGATTTCAAAACATTTTAAAGATTTTAAACGATTTCAAGAGGTTTCATCAAATTTGGGAAGATTTCAAAAGCTTTCAATAATTTCTAACGAACACAAAAGGTTTCACAAACAAAGAATTATTCTTAAAATATTTCAAAGATTTCATAATGATTTCAAAGGATTTCAAAAAATGTCACAAAGATTTTAGGATTTCAAAGATGTTACACAAATTTTTCAACATTCCAACAGATTTTTCAAGATTTCACAAAGATTTTTAATACCTACACAGATTTGAATGAATTCACAAAGATTCCAAAAGCTTTATTTGGAAACTGTTGGCCAATAAAAAATGATATGGCTCATGTTTTGCATGCATAAAAAACGGGTATTTCATGATTTGATGTATAAAAAAGTAGACATGGAAAAAGTTGATTTCTCGACCTGGAAAACCTGGAAAAGACCTTGAATTTTGTTTTTAAGAATCGCTGGACAGTCTAGGGTGGTCCAAAAAATTTTTTTTCGAACTTTTATGGGGACAACCCCCAAATTTGTTCGAATCCACCCAAAAATAAATCTATTTCTTTTTGGTTTGAAAAAAAAATTATATTTAGGGGTGGCGCAAGCCCCATGAGGTTTAACATGTATTTCCCATAAGAAAAAAAGACGTTTTTGTAAATCTTATTCAGAATCCTCAATATTATCTCAATCGAGTTGAAATTAAACATTTCTCTTCACAATTAGCCATAGAATACGAATAAAATATCACTTTTCAAAAACCAACACCATAAGTCTGTTTTATAGGGTCCCAAGGAAACCCCATAAGTGAAAAAATGGGTTTTGCGAGTTTTTGGCGCTAATTATGATTTTTTTGCGGTTTTTTAAATGCGAATTGTTTCTAATACATAAAATATTACTTCATACTGAAAATTAGATATTTTAATGAATTGTTTAAACAATTTATTATTGTTTTTAGCAATTTTCTCATAGAATGTAGTTAGAAAGACGCGGTTTTCTTCACAAATTTTCCATTTGTTGTTCGATTTTCAAATAGAGGGAAGTGATAGTTCATCAATGTTAACAATAGTGATTGTTTAAACAATTTATTATAATTATTAATAATATTATATTTGAATAATGCTAGAAAGATGATGATTTTTTTTAAATTTCTGGCTTTTTGTCCAATTTTCATATGTAGTGAAGTAATAATAAATTCATGTTAACAAAATAATTGTTTAAACAATTTATTATAATTATTAATAATATTATATTTGAATAATGCTGAAAAGATGCGGTTTTTTTTGCAATGTCTGGTTTTTTGTCCATTTTTCATTCGGCATGAAGTTATAATAAATTCAAGTAAACAAAATAATTGTTCAAACAATTTATTATACTTATTAATAATATTATAATTGAATAATCCTAGAAAGATGCGGTTTTTTTTTAATTTCTGGCTTTTTGTTTAATTTTCATTTGAAGTGAAGTAATAATGAATTCAAGTTAACAAAATAATTGTTTAAACAATTTATTAACATTGTTGATAATATTCGCTTTGCTTAATCGGTAGAGTGTTGCGGTTTTTTCTGAAATTTTCAACTGTTTATTTTTTATTAAGTGTGACTTGATAATTAATTACATTTAGCAAAAATAATTGTTTAAACAAATTATTATTGTTTATGTCTGTCTTTATCTATATCGATTGCGCCTGATAGTTGCGGTTTTACGGCAATTTTTACCTTTCTGTCATTTTTTCACTTAGTGAGGTAATAATTAATTAAAGTTAACAGAAAAGTTGTTTAAACAATTTAATATTGTTTATAACTATCTTTTCTCAGATAAGTGCTAGAAAGTGGCGGTTTTTTCTCAAATCTTTCACTTTGCTTCGCCTGCTTAATTACTAACAATTAGTATATTAACATTAGAGATTTGCAATTCCAAGTTTTTCTTTTACGCTTTGCAATAAACTTCTTGTTGTTATAAAAAAAAAAACTTTTACAAGTCATTTAAAGACCTAGTCCTTCCACCTATTCCTAATTATTCTATTCTTTGTTTTTGCCTCTTGTGTAAAATACCTTTTTTTCTTTAAATCAATTTTTTTAAATAATTCACTTAAAACAACAATATCTTTCGAAAAATCATTTTTGTTGTGGTTGACTTACTACTTTTTCATAAATAAAAAGGCGATGCAAAGTGAAAGATTTTAGAAAAAACCGCCACTTTCTAGAACTCATCTGAGAAAAGATAGTTATAAACAATATTAAATTGTTTAAACAACTTTTCTGTTAACTTTAATTAATTATTACGTCGCTAAGTGAAAAAAGGACAGAAAGGTAAAAATTGCCGTGAAACCGCAACTATCAGGCGCAATCGATATAGATGAAGATAGTCATAAACAATAATAATTTCTTTAAACAATCATTTTTGCTAAATCTAATTATTTATCAAGTCACGCCTAATAAAAAATAAACAAACAGTTGAAAATTTCAGAAAAAAACCGCAACATTCTACCGATTGAGCAAATAGAATATTATCAACAATGATAATAAATTGTTTAAACAATTATTTTGTTAACTTGAATTCATTATTACTTCAGTCCAAATTAAAAGTAAACAAAAAGCCAGAAATTAAAAAAAAAAAACCGCATCTTTCTAGCATTATTCAATTATAATATTATTAATAATTATAATAAATTGTTTAAACAATTATTTTGTTAATTTGAATTCATTATTACTTCACTCCGAATGAAAAGTGGACAAAAAACTAGAAATTTAAAAAAATCGCATCTTTTCAGCATTATTCAAATATAATATTATTAATAATTATAATAAATTGTTTAAACAATTGTTTTGTTAACTTGAATTTATTATTACTTCACTACAGATGAAAATTGGACAAAAGCCAAAAATTAAAAAAAAATCCGCATCTTTCTAGCATTATTCAAATATAATATTATTAATAATTATGATAAATTGTTTAAACAATCACTATTGTTAACATTGATGAACTATCACTTCCCTCTAATTGAAAATAGGACAACAAATTGAAAATTTGTGAAAAAACCGCGTCTTTCTAACTCCATTCTATGAGAAAATTGCTAAAAACAATGATAAATTGTTTAAACAATTCATGAAAATATCTAATTTTCAGTATAAAGTAATATTTCACGTATTAGAAACAATTCGCATTAAAAAACCGCAAACAAATTATAATTAGCGTCAAAAACCCGCAAAACCCATTTTTTCACTTATGGGGTTTCTTTGGGACCCTATAAAACAGACTTATGGTGTTGGTTTTTGAAAATTAATATTTTATTCGTATTCTATGGCTAATTTTCAAGAGAAATGTTTAATTTCAACTCGATTGAGATAATATTGAGGATTCTGAATAAGATTTACAAAAACGTCTTTTTTGCTTATGGGAAATACATGTTAAACTTCATGGGGCTTGCGCCACCCCTAAATATCATTTTTTTTCAAAAAAAAAAAAAAAATGGATTTATTTTTGGGTGGATTCGAACAAATTTGGGGGGTGTCCCGATAAAAATTCAAAAAAAAAATTGTTCTAATGCATTTTTGGACCACTCTACTGGACACCCTGCGAAAGAGACATTCGTCAAAGTACAATTTTGGCTCCATATTGCATCATGACTGAATGTGTCTGGAAAGAAAAGTTGATAGCCAACACGATAAAATGAAATGAGAAAAACGAAACTAGTGCTCATTGGTGAGGAAAATGGGAGATGCTTTGTGTGCCAATCACGTAACGTCGATTTAGTTTCGGAAAGGACAACTTTCCTACACTTTAGAAATTATAGTACAAGAACGGAACTACGTAGAAGACGATACTCAATCTTTATTCTATCTGTGCAGTGACAGTTCACTGATCTTTTAATTTTGTTTTAGACTTTCGTCTAATCTTTTTAAATCTTTTGCAATCCCTTTTAATGCCTTTAATTTCTTAGAAGACCCTCCTTTAGCTTACAATTTTATCATACATTATAACTTTATATATGGATAGTATTTTTCCTTAGAGTTTAAGTCTTAAACAAATTATAGGATATATTTTTTATATATTTGTGTAAAAATCAAAAAGTTGGCAACATCATGTCTCTGGAATATTTGCGCCATGCCACGCTGAAAAAACCAGTTCTCGTCAGATCACTGAAGTTAAGCAGCGTTGGGCGCGGTTAGTACTTGGATGGGTGACCATTCGAGAATACTGCGTGCTGTTGGCATATCATGGGTGTGGTGAGCCCCCACTTGTAGTTATTTATAACTACAAGAAAACTATCCACCTAGAAACACTACCCGAATCGGGTAGTGTCACGCCTACCCTGAAAGGGAAATGGCTTAATGGTATACAGGCTTTTGTTAAGCCTATTTTTTACCACAATACCCTATGTTCCAATTATTTATATTTATTTCGGGCCTCACAGACCGGTCCCTATATCCCCTATTGAGCCCTATATTGAGCTAAGGTCCCTAAAGTACCCTATTTTCAAGATTTGGTCCCTATGGTACCCTATTTGCAGCCCATAATGAAACTTTAGTCAGGGATTTTTTGAAAAAAAAGAAGCAAAAATCAAGGAATTTCTGTGAGAAGTAACTGTAAAAAATAATCAGGGCTGCTACAAGTCCCTTTTTCGTCACTTTTTAAAATGGAAAGATCACATTAGTCACTTTTTTTCAATAAATTAATTCATGGGTTGATCACTATTCAATACAGGTCTATACATGTTTCTGAATTGTATTGCATTCTCTTGATAATTTGAAGGGATTTTCAAGGTTTTAGGGTATTTTTAAAACTTCTCAGGCATTTTCAAAAGCTTTTAATTTGAAATATTTTAGAGGATTCAAAAGGATTATAAGGATTTAAAAAAATTAATTTCATTAATTTGAAGGGATTTTAAAGCGTTTGAAATATTTTAGGATAATGCATTTTCTAGAATTTCACAGGATTTTATAATATTTTAGTGGATTTCAAAGAATTTATTCACGAGAAGTGAGGTATTTCGTAGGGTTTCAAAGATTTGAAGAGATTTTTAATTATTTTTTGGAATTCACCCGGAATTCTTATTAGTTTAGCCTGAGTTCTTTTCAGTGGCGTAGCCAGGGGGGGGGGCTGAGGGGGCTCAAGCCCCCCCCGAAATTTCGTAATCACGTCTATTATACACTGGAAAACTTCATTCTATTTACAACAGCTTGTGTCTATATTCTGACAGCTCTGTTATTTGCCATAAATGCTAATGAGAAAGAGGGATTATTATACAGTATAGACACCATTATAAACTGGTGCGTCTATTCTTCATGTTACCTGGGAAAATTAAGGCAGTAAACTGTAGATTTTCACGTTTAAAATTAAGTTAACTCAAAGGCCAGCGCCATAAGACAAGATTTTAGCACACCCAAAATTCAAATATAAGTACAAGCTTTGTCCTAATCCAGAACAACTACCTGAAAGGTAGAAATTCGTAAGCGGATCATAAATTAGGAAGGCCCCTCATTGTAAACTAAAGTGCTCATCAGAATGCATTGGAAATATTTTTTCTCGAATTTGCATGCATATCGCCCCCAAACTTTTTCGAATCCTCCCCCCCAAAAAATTCGTATTTTTAAAATTATATTTAGAGGTTCCGCAAGCCCCATAAAGTTTAACACATATTTCCCATAAGAAAAAAGACGTTTTTGTAAGTTTTATTCAGAATTGTCAATATTAGGTGTATCGAGTTGAAACTCAACATTTCTTTTCACAGTTAGCATTAGAATACGAATAAAAACTCAATTTTTAAATATCACCACCATAAGTCTGTTTTATAGGGTCCCAAAAACCCCATAAGTGAAAAATTGTGTTTCGCGAGTTTCTGGCGCTAAATATAATTTTTTTGCGGTTTTTTGAAATACAAATTGTTTATAATACATAAAATCCTACTTCATACTAATAACTATAAGTTTAAATGAGTCAATTCAATTAGAGCAAGGCAATGATCAATTAAATTCACCAGAAATTTCTTAAATAATTCATTATTATTTATAATTATATTATCTCAGAATAATGATAGGAAGTTACAGTTTTTCCTGAAATTTTTCACTTCTGATCGAATTTTCAATTGGACTCAGATAATAATTAATTCAAGTTAACAAACATAATTGTTTAAACAATTTATTATTATTTTTAATAATATTTTCTTTCAATAATGCCAGAAATTTGCGGTCTTTTCTGAAATATTCCAATTTTTATTCACTTTTCGCTTCGAGTGACTTAATAATTCATTTTTGTCAACTTTTTACTTTATGAGATAATAACTAATGCAAGTTAATAAACATAATTGTTTTAACAGTTTATTATTGATTATAACTGTCTTCTCTTAGATAATTAGAAAGTTGCGGTTTATTTTAAAAATTTGTAACTTTACTTTGTCTGAAATAAAATAGATATTTGAAACATTCTTCAAATTTTCTACACATATATCATATCATATTAAATATAAATTTTCCTTGAGAGCCTTTTTGTTTAAATTAATATTATTATTTATTATTTGTGGGCGTCCGCATGACAAATTTTCTAAGTCAGGGTCAAGATTATTATTTTTTTATTTAAGTGGCGAATAATACTAATACCTATACTGCATTTTTTACACTATATGTATGTCCTGAAAGCAAGCGGAAATGGGTATATTTCATTTTCAAAGAAAAATTGTAACATGTGCGCTTATGGTTCTCGCCAACATTAAATGCGTTTTTCTCGAAAAGCGGTTTTTCGATGTTACAATTTCAAAAATGCCCCGGCGACACGTTTTTAAACCTAAAGGGTTCGTCTTGGGCTTAAAATGCCGGGAGCTTATCCGGTTATATGATTCTGTATGTAACTCCATATCGGCCATAAGGATCATTTTCATGCGGACGCCCACATTTTTTCCTAACTAAAAAGGTAAAGAAAAGCTGAAAAATTATGAGACGATAGTTATAAACCATGATAAGTGTTTAAACAATTATGATTATTAACTTGCAATTATTATTGTCTCCTAAGTATAAAGTGGACAAGAAGTTAATTTTTTTAGAAAAAACCACAACTATCTAGCATTATTATAGGAGAATATAGTTATGAACAATAATAATTTAATTAAACAATTATGTTTGTTAAATTTCATTAATTCATACCTCACTCTAAGTGAAAAATTCACAAAAAGTGAAATTTTTTAGAAAAAAACCCGCAGATATCTAGCATTAATATAGAAGAAGATAGTTATAAACAATAATAATTTCTTTAAACAAATATGTTTGTTGAATTGCTATGATTATTACCTCGCTCTAAGTGAAAAGTTGACAAAACGTGAAAAATTTCTGAAAAAACCGCAATTACATAGCATTACTTACATTACTTACCAACAGCCATACCACGCTGAAAAAACCAGTTCTCGTCAGATCACTGAAGTTAAGCAGCGTTGGGCGCGGTTAGCACTTGGATGGGTGACCATTCGAGAAAACTGAGTGCTGTTGGCACATCGTGGGTGTGGTGAGCCCACACTTGTAGTTATTTACTACAAGTTATCAACCTAGAAACACTACCCGAATCGGGTAGTGTCACGCCTACCCCGAAAGGGAAATGGCTTAATGGTATACTATAGAAGATAGTTGTAACTAATAATAATTTTTTTTAACAATTATGTTTGTTGAATTTCATCAATTATTACCACACTCTAAGTGAAAAATAGACAAAAAGTGAAAAATTTCAGAAAAAAGTGCAACTTTCTAACATTCTTCAAAGAGAATAGTATTAAAAACAATAATAAATTGTTTAAACAATTATCTTTGTTAACTTCAATATTAAGCAATTTTATTTTTCGGATACCCTTATTTGCCCTACTTCCCTAAGGTCAGCCCCCCCCGAAAAAAATTCCTGGCTACGCCGCTGGTTCTTTTTAATTCTTTGGAAGTCTTTTGAATTTTTTTAATTCACTTTAATTCTTCTTTTACTGAATTTTAATTAATTCAATGGAATTTTTAAACAAGAATTTAAGTTTTTATTTAAGCGATCCTGAGGATTTTCAAATTTCAAATTCCTTGGCATTTTCAAGAGATTTACAAAATTTCAAGGGACTTCAAAAGATTTTAAAAGATTTGGAATATTTTAGGTTACTTTAAAAGATTACAAAGAAATTTTTTATTGATTTCAGTAATTTAATGGGATTTCAAAGGATTTGAAATATTTGAGGGTATTGTAAAACATTCACAGGCGTTTTCAAGGGCTTTAAAAAGTTTCAAGGGGATTCAAAAGATATCAAAGGATTTGAAATATTTTAGGAAATTTTAAAAGATTCCCAGAATTTTTTTATTTTTTTCAAAAGTTTGGATGGATTTCAAAGACTTTGAAATATTTTAGGGTATTTTGAAAGGAAAATTTCAAGAGATTTCTAAGGGTTTTAATCATTTTAAAAGATTTAAAAACTTTTGCATGCTGTTGTAAAGAATTTCCTAGAATTTCGGAAGATTTTGCAGGATTTTACAGGACCTATAAGGTTTTGAAATATTTTAAAAGATTCCAAAGGATTTTATAAGATTTGTGTGGATTTCAATGATTTTAGCGGATTTTAAAAGCACTCAAAGTATTTTAATACATTTCCCAGGATTTAGAAAAGTATCATCAGATTTCGTGTAATTCCACGTGATTTTGTAATATTTTAATGGATTTTAAAGAATTTATTCACCCTGGATTCTTATTAATTTCTCTTGAATTATTATAGATTCTTTTGAATTCTTCTAAATTCACTCAATTCTACACAATTGAATGGATTTAAAAAAAGTTCTTGTTTAATTGTTTTGAATTCACTTGATAGTTTTTTAAGTTCAGTTTGATTTTTTATTAATGTCATAGAATTCTTTTCGTTTTCTTTAAATTCCTCTAAATTCAATCAAATTTCACTGAAATAAATGGAATTTATAGATTTAAAAAAAAATTACAATTCATTTGAATTGTTTTGAATTGTTTTGTAGTCATTAGTCACTTTTTTGGTTAGAAATTAGTAGGGTTTCAAAGATTTGGAATTATTTTTTGGAATTCACCCTGAATTCTTATTAATTTACCGTAAATTCTTTCAAATTCTCATGAATTTTTAAATTCACTTGAATTCACTTTAATTTATCCTGAAGTCTTTTAACTTCACCTTGAATTCTTAGACATTTCATCAAATTCTTTTGAATTCCCTTGAAGTTTTCTAAGCTTATTTCAAATTTACTGAATTCAGTGAAATTTTTTCTTATTTTTAAATTGTTTTTAATTCATTTGATTTTTTTTTAATTCACCTTGAATTTTTATGAATTTCATAGAATTCTTCTCGTTTCCCTTTAATTCCCTTAAACTCCTTTAAATTCATTCCAATTTCGCGGAAATCAATGGAATTATTTTGATTTTTTAAATCTTTTCCGCTTCATTTGAATTGTTTTGTAGTTATTGGTCACTTTTTTGGTTAGAAATCAGTATGGTTTCAAAGATTTGAAATTATTTTTTGGAATTCACCCTGTATTCTTATTAATTTACCCTAAATTCTTTGAAATTCTCTTGAATTTTTTTAATTCACTTGAATTCTTCTAAATTTACTCAATTCTACATTAATTCATTCTGAAGTCTTCAAACCTCATCTTGAATTCTTAGACATTTCATCAAATTCTTTTGAATTCCCTTGAATTTTACTTCTCTAAGCTTATTTCCAATTTACTGAATTCAGTGAAATTTTTCATATTTTTAAATTCTTTTCAATTCATTAGAATTTTTGTAAATTCACCTTGAATTTTTATGAATTTCATCGAATTCTTCTTGTTTCCCTTAAATTACTCTAAATTCACTGAAATTTTACTGAAATAAATGGAGATTTTAGATTAAAGAAAAATTCCAATTCATTTGAATTCCTTTGAATTGTTTTGTAGTCATTAGACATTTTTTGGTTAGAAATTAGTAGGGTTTCAAAGATTTGAAGAGATTTGAATAGTTTTTTGAAATCCACCCTGAATTCTTTTGAATTCTTTGGGATTCCCTTGCACTTTTTTACTTTACTTGAATTATTCTTAATTTACTCAATTATCCTTTATTCAATGTATTTTTGTTTTTAATTTTTGAAAGTTTTTATTTAATTGATCCTAAAGTCGTTTAACCTCACCTTGAATTCTTGGGCATTTTATAAAATTCTTTTGAATTCGCTTGAATTTTTCTCAGCTTATTATTATTTTTACATTTATTGTGATTAATTTGAATTTAAAAAAAGGTTTCGTGTTGTTTTCAAATATTTTTGATAACCAAAATTTGAATTCATTAATTCCGAGTTTATGATTTGCACTCATTTATATTTACATATATATTGTATTACATAATATTAACATACATAGTAATATTATACAGATTTTTTTTCCTTGGAGCTTGAATCTTAAACAAATTTTTAGTAACGCAATATACAGGTGTCTGGAAAAATTGTACATTTAAATTGAGCTCAAGAAGCATGCAAAATCTGCAGAATTTGCATTTTTCTCATTATGAACCCAGGATGAAAGAAGTCCATCCCAATTTTTAGAAAATACTTATCACAAAAAATACAAAAAATTGAGGAATATCCTTTTGTATACTTATTAAGAAAATTTAGTATTCTCTGAATCCCTGAAACTCTGAAAAACAGATTCATATTTATTCGTTATTTTAGCTTAGTTTTTAAAACTTATGAAGAATCCTATGTTTATCATTTTTGTTTGAAAATTGGACAATTTTGGCGAATCTTTTTTAATGAAAATGTAACTATTTATTTTTTGTTTGAAAATTTATCTTTTTTATTTGAAAATTCAACTATTTCGTTAAAAATGCAATCATAAAATCAAATTAAAAATCAATTAAAAATTGATTTTGTTTAATGTTCGTGTTTTTTGGTAGAAAATTAATCTTTTTAGGTGGAAATTAATTTTTTTATTTGAAAATTCAACTATACTTGGATGAATGTCCAACTATATTGTTAAAAATTCATCTTTTTGGTTGAAAAGTGAACTAATTTGTTGAAATTTTTTTTTTGTGGATAAAAATTGTTATCCGAAAATTAAACTTTTCCATTTCTTGTTGAAAATTCATTATATTTAGTCCAAAAATCAG